>VWZI01003571.1:1560550-1586962 GCA_013396835.1 Psilopogon haemacephalus | reverse complement strand
ACTGAGCTGTGGTAAATCTGTCCAGGGCATGGCAGCAGTAGAATCAGACCAAGTTCTCTGACTGTGCCTGGGATTATATAAAGCCCAAGCTGGGGTACAGGCACAGAATAATTTGGCCAAATAACTGCAGTCTGAATATATGTTATAACCTATCAGCTGGAATGATTGTATTTATTTTTCACAACTCCCCCAAAATTGGAGAAAAATTGATGAGAATTGAGTGGGTCCCGCAGATTGACAGGGGAAGCTGCTATGACAGTTTGAAACAGATGACTCAGTCATTTTGTTTCATCACCAGGAATTTCCAAGAGGCTTCTCCAGTAGGAGCAGGCAGGCAGAAATGCAGACTTTCCTCATTAGCCATTCCATAGTGAGACTGGGCACACATGCTCATGTCCCTCAGCCATCCTCTGCTCCCCAGCACAGGTGCTCTCACCTGGAGCAGCTGGTGTTTTGAAGAAGCATGTACAGTGCTCACACTTGGAACACACCATATGCTTAGCAGCCCCAGGAGCTGTCTCACTTGACTCTCTCATCTAGTGGTGCCCAGCCTGGCTCAGGAAGCAGATGCCTCATCCCAGCCTTGGGATTGGTGTGGTTCCACTGTGCATGAAAGCATCGCCCAGTACCCACTTGTTCATGCTACCCAAACTCCACCATGGTGTGAGCTGGGAGCTTTTTCTGCACAGAGACATATTTCCCCATGCTGGCCAGAGCTGTGAATTTGCACAGACAGCACAGGTGGAGATTCAGTTTGCAGAGAAACTGAGTTTGCTTTAAGAGCTACCTTGCAAGTAGTGGCCAGCATGAGTTTGCCAGTCTAAGACTAATTGGAATATTTTAATGAGAGAAATTAAATCACAGAATTAACCAGGTTGGAAAAGATCTCTAGGATCATCAAGTCCAACCTATCACCTTCTAATTAACTCAACCATGGCAATAAGTACCTCATCCAGACTCCTCTTAAAAACCTCCAGGGATGGTGACTCCACCACCTCCTTAGGCAGCCCATTCCAATGTCAATCACTTTTTCTGCAAATAACTTCTTCCTAACATCCAGCCTAAACCTGCCCTGGCACAGCTTGAGACTGTATCCTCTTGTTCTGTCACCAGATGCCTGGGAGAAGAGAGCAACCCCACCTGGCTACAACCTCCTTTCAGGTAGTTGTAGAGAGCAATGAGGTCTGCCCTGAGTCTTCTCTTCTCCAGGCTGCACACCCCCAGCTCCCTCAGCCTCTCCTCACAGGGCTGTGCTCCAGGCCCCTCACCAGCCTTGGTGCCCTTCTCTGGACACGTTCAAGTACCTCAATACCTTTCTTAAATTGAGGGGCCCAGAACTGGACACAGCACTCAAGGTGTGGCCTAACCAGCACTGAGTACAGGTGCAGAATGACCTCCCTGGTCCTGCTGGTCACACTATTCCTGGTACAGGCCAGATCATTGGCTGTGAAAAGAAAATAATAGTGATGTCTATATCATTCATTTGTTCTGCAGAGGGACATCAATTGTCAAAATATACGATAAGGTTCTTACTTCTGCTTCAATCTGTGTGTCTGGATGCATCTTGCCTTAACTCCTCTTTATGAAACCTGTGTAACACAATCTAACTATTTCCTTACTACCTCCATGTCAGCTTTTGACATCTCACCTCAGATCTCTGCAAGATATATGGAGCTTTATGTGGTTATTTCTGAGAGGAGGGTTGAGGGGGAAAGGAGCGGGGTTAGTCTGGAGCCCTCCTGGGCAGTCTGGCTGTTCGGGAGGGATTCTGAGTTTTTGTATTACCTTTAACTTATATATATTATTGTAAATATCTGTATATATTGGGTATATATGCTTGTAAGTTTGTGCTAAGGCTGTAAAATATAGCTTTGTTCCTTAACTTCCAGCTGACTGAGTTAGTCTGGTGAATGTGAGGGGAGGAGGGGGGAACTCCCAAACCACAGCACCAAGCAATGCAGACTGGCTCCTGTGCACCGAGCCTGTTGCTTCAGTGCCAGCACCCGTGCTGAGATGTCTAATAAATCATCTGCCCTCACTTTTCCCTGTGGGGACAGCAATTCTGGCTTATCTCACAGAGCCCTGAGAAACTTTTTGTGTAAGTGCTCACGAGATAGCCTCACACAGGAGCTGCAGGGGCCAGGCGTGCTGGGGTACAGACATTCTGCATCTTCAGTCACGATGCTGACTGTACTACCAAGCACGGAGCCTTCTACGCTTTTTGCCTTTGCCTTCAGAGGAAAAAAAAAGTTTCCACTGCGTAATTGAAGCTATGGCCAACCCAAGCTATTGTTTTGTCTATGTTTTTATGTCCCTTTCAATATACATGTCAGCTCTGCCACGTCCTGTCTGTTAGCAAAGGCCTGGGCTTGCACGTTACCTCATTACTCTTACTGTCTATCCAGCATTTTTTCCACCCTACAGTCTCCTCGCTCCTTTTACATCACTGTGATTAAATCATTTGTTTAGGCCATTAGCAGCAAGGCTTAGTGGTTTTGTACTCCTGGCTCTGTAGGAGATGATGTGGGAGAGGACTAAGGAGGGGAATATGTTGACTTTTAAGTCGCAAGCCGCAGATGTCAGAGCAAAGCAGCACAAGGAACGCATATTTTACAGTGCCGCTGTCGCAAAGCAACGGAGCAGAGCTGTGCCTTTGTGTCAGGAAACACTGTGCAGAGCAGTTTCTGTGTTTATTTTTTTGAAGAAGCCTGAACTAGGAAGAGAAAAAGCCCAGAAACCTCCCCTGGCAAGCAGAGGCACTTGGTTGTTCTGAAGCCGTGGTTCAGGGTCTGCAACCTGCACCAGCAGAACAGCTCTGAAGCAGGACGGGCAGGAGGCAGGCAGGATTAACCAGGGGCCTGAAAGCACAGGCTTTCCCAGGCTTGATTGTACTGCTGCCATATCGCCCACTGAGGCTGCCATAATTAAGGTTCTGTCAACTTCCAGCAGCCGCCTTTACACACTGTGATTTTCCTGGGGGTATAATTTAACCCAAGGCTCTTGCCTGGCAGCACGTTATTTTACAGGGTTACTTAGAAAATACATTTAAACTGTTTCAAATTATAGATTGCCCCCCCAAAAAAATGCTTTCTCGAACTAGGGTCACCCTTTTAAATACAGACATCAAAACCTGGCTGGTAAATGATCCGGGTACCTGTTGGGTTGTAGGGTTTTCAAGGGGCAATTACAGATCTCTCTGAGGCACAGCCTGGAACAGCACTGGTCCTCACTGTGGCAGCAGGGAACTAATTAGTGCTTCAAAGAAAGTGATCAGGAGGGAGGGCATCTACTTGGCTCCCCGTCAGGATATTGCCAGGTGATCTGAAGAGCAGCTTGTTGGAGCCAGGTTGGCTCTCAGCCTGTGTTTGGGATAGTCACATCTGCTGCTGAGGTCTCTTCACACCGAGCGCACCTGTGCACCCAGAGCCCTGTCCATGTGGAGGCTGGGGAAAAGCTCACCAATACTGGGCACATGCACACAGCAACCCTCAGGGAGAGTTTTAATTTTGGCAATATAACAACAAGGGGTGTATTTTCTCCTGAAATGCAGATCTCATGCCACAGACCTTCTCGAAGGTAGGGCTGGGGTAAACCAGGGCCAGCTGGGATGTGCATGTAGGTGCCTGTGCATGTGCACCCCATTTTCCTGGGCCCAGCATCACATCCAGGCTGCACAAACCATTTAGCAGGATTTAACCACAGGCCTGGAAGTCAGCTCCAGTGCTTAGTGCCGGGATGCACCCTGAGAACCCATCAAACCCCTGTGCTATGAGAGGGAAATCTGTGTGACATTGAACCTGGCTAGGAGGAGGAAGGGACTCATGCATTAAGCCACTGAGCCACCTGGAGTCCATCCACTCGGTGCTCACGCAGCCATTTCCCTGCCAAAAAAAGAACACTAATAGACTTGTGCTATCCAGAATAATAAAATAGAGGAATAGCAACAAAGCCAAGAACACTGAAATGGTGATAGCAAGAATCTGGCTTAAATTCCTCCAAATAACAGCAGCTAGAGCAGCTAGATCCTGGTTTCAAAGCAGCAGACATCGTGCTGCAAATGCAAAGTTAGTGATTGTTGGGTTTTCCTTCTATAGAATTTTCTTCAACAAGAATACTTGACATTTTTTCTTTGAGTAACTGCTCCCTCCAAATTTCTCATTTCTTCTGTATTTTCCACCATCTTCACATAGAGGGAGACTGGCTGCAACAGTTTCTTGCAAATAGCAACTTTGGAAAAGAATATAGAGTCCAACCTGGATTCCTCTGAGCACCCAAACTTGGAGGGAAAGGTCTTGGAAGGCGCACTTGAGCCCTGGAGAAGACACTACAGACCCTTCCTTCCAGGCTGCCTTTCATAGGGACTGTGTGCTTCCACACCAGAGTTAAGCTCATTTCTTTGGGAATTATTTTTTGGTGCAGGGAGGAGGGTTTATAAAAGACTGAACTAAGGGGTAGAGGTCCCTTATGTCACGTTACCATCTTTGAAAATCCTCTGTTTAAGTGAATTTTGCTCAGGCTGTGACAGTTATACACCCAGTGTATGAGCAAGGCTGATGATCTCCCACTCACAGGACAGTGTGGAGAAATGGAGGGGGTCCCACACCCTGCACTCAGGTGTGCTCAGAGCAAATCCCTTTGGTGTGGGTGTCAGAGGCTGCTGCTGGCTGTGTGGGGAGCTGCAGCTGCTGCTGTCACCATGACAAAGTGACCCTGCTGCTATGTTGTGCTTTTGTTAATAATATTTTAGCAATTTTCAAGAGTTGTTTTGTTTGAGAGATTTGAAAGGTAAACTGTCAGCATTGCAGAGCTCCCCTATGGAGCTCTGACACAATCCAGGAGTGTGGTCTTGCCAGCTCATTTTCTTCCTTTTTTATCTTCATTATATCTCTCTTTGGTAACTGGGATCCTTGCTGGCTTAGTGGTTTAACTGGAGCTTGGGACAAAAACCTTGAGGCACGGATGGGGCTGGGTTTGATTAAGACGTCTTTAAATAGGAGCCCTTCCTAATTCCTCTCCTGCCCTGCTGACAAAGCATTCATGGAGTTTTATTTAGCTTTCAAGTGTCACCTCTTAGTGCAGCTTTAATACAGCCTGAATAACTCTACAGACTTCCAGGAGCAAGGTTTCAGCCAGAACGCCAAAATTTTGCCTGTGTTGGTGTCCAACTTGCCCAATGACAGAATTTAAATGGGAAGCTTTCAAGCCTCCCTTCACAGTGCTAGGAACAAGAGCAGAGCAGCAAGACAGAGCTGGGCAGGCAGCAACTGCCTCACCAGTGGCAAGTGCAGGATCCAAGTGTTTACATCCCTCTTGGTAAGAAGATGACTTCATCCCTTCACCTGGTATTGTATTTTGGCAAACAGCATGGAAGGACAGACCCTTGGTGTGGCAGTGCCCTACTGAAACAAGGGATTTCTGCCACTGACCTCAGCAGCAGGATCTTGCAGCAGCATTTCTCCTCCAGACATGTGCCTGTTCAGGGAGATGAATAGAAGATATGTGGGGACTCACCACACAAACACTGCAAAGCACACAGAAGCTGCCTGCATTACAGAGGGGTGTGAAGCAAAAGCTACTTTTTTAGCATTTTCTTGTTTCCATTATACTTTCATTTTAAATGTTAATTATCTTTACCAAGACCTTTCCTTTCAATCTCTTTAACCCTGTGTGGAGGTTTGGCAGTTAACTCCCCCCCTCCCCTCACTGTGAAATAACCCAGGCTAGGAGTGGAAGTTGATAAATAAAGTTTTATATTTACAGCCATGCACAATATACAAGCAGATATTTACAATGTATAACAGATATTTACAGATATATACAGTAAAAAGGTAATAGAGAAACACCACAGCCCTCCCAGAGATCAAAATCCCTAAGAGGGGTCACCAACCATCCCTACCACCTTCCCCCCTTCCCCAGTCTTATCTCACCAGCTGTTAATGCAGCAGATAGGTGAAGGTAGATCAGCCAGGGGTTAGCAGTAGGAAAAGAAGTTAGTGGAATTATTCAGAATCAGCTACAAAAGGCAGGGACAAAGGAGCCATGCAAGAAGCAGCCACAGCCCCAGAGTGGTCTGAAACAATCTGACTTATCTGTATTTGTGTTACAACTCTTAAAACAATTTGTTTTTTCTTTCTCAGTAAAGCTCTGAGGGAAGTAGCATTGTCAGTGCTTTCCTCTCTCAGCCTATAGTCTGATTTATAATCAAAATCCTCCAATTAGTTCAAACCAGCACACCCTGAACTCGTGTTATTTTATACCTTAAACTGAATGCTCGGTGAGGGAAGGTTCAAATTCTCCACAGGAAAAGTTCCTAAATGGGACTGACTGAAGAAGTCAGCTCTTCCTCAGAACCCCATCTCACACCAGCTGTCCCTGGCTGTGGCCCACAAGGGAACAGCCTCTTGCTGTGTGTTCTAATTTCCGCTCAGTGTTTTTCCTGAGCTGGCCACCCCTCTGGTCCTAAACCAGAGAGGCTGATGCTTGAGTCCAGCTCTCCACAGAGTGTGTCTCTCACCTATGTCTTCCATGGGGCTGCAGAGACAGCCAGCACAAGCCTGGTTTGTCAGGGGCTCCCATTAAGCACTTCTGGCTGGGAGCCTGTGCTGGCACATTCACAGCAGCACAGGATGAGACCGTCCAGAACAGAGCATTATTTATTCCTTCTGCAAAGGTACAAAGCCTTAGAGGAAATGAGCTTACCCACTGACAGACCCAAATCACACGTCTTCAGTCAAGCTTAGCCACAGTAGTAGCAGCTCCAAGTTTGGCTTATTCACCCCAGAAATAAGGAGAGGCTATGCCCAGCTTCCTGTCTGCCCATGTCAAGTTCCCGCTCCTTACCCTGCTGATCCTAGACTCTAAGTATCCATCCCTAAAACAGGTCCACCAACTATTTAAAAGGCTCATAAAGCTGTTTCTGCCCAGAAGATGCTAGAAATCTCACATCAAAGATTTTCACCTCATGAGACTTTGTTAGAAAAATCTTTGCAGAGAATAAGGCAATTCTCTGCAATATTGCAGGGAGTGAAACCTAAGGTGTGGAATTCAGAAAATTATTGTTTTCTCTAAAGTGCTTTTACCACTGCACCTTCTTCCCCGCGGTTACCCAGCTGGGCAGGACAAAGTGGAACAGCATGGTACAGGAGCTCAGGATTCACCACTTCATTTTTTCCCCTTGTTTTTCTTTTTTTTCACTGGACACTCACTGATGGGTCCAATTTGGGAGTCACAATTTTGGAAACTCATGGGGAACAGGCTGTAGTTTTCATGAAAATTACACAATTGCCTCTTGAAATCCATGAGCTCATCCACAGGTGGGACCAGAGCACAATTGCTCCTTTACAGATCTGAAGCAACTTTTTAGTGTGTGCAGGGATGCCAGGATGCTGCCAGAGCCCCCCTGGCTCTGCAGAGAGCAGGAACATGCCCCAGGCACTCAGATTCTTTAAACCTGGCTGCAAATGGTTTAGTTCCAGTTTATTTCTACCTACCACTGAAATAATTATCTCTTGCCACTGGATTTTAATTTTTTAAAATGTTGTGTCTGAGTGACCAAAGGGGATTTTCCTGTGATGGGCTGAGCAAAGGAAGCTCTCAAGGTCAAACCCAAAATGGCCTAATGACTGTGGGACTCAGATCTGACCTCCAGAAGCAGAAAGAAACCAGGAGAAGATGAGCAGTTCAGGGACCAGCAAATGAAGCTTTTGAAGCCAATAATAACCTCTTGCAGTGAGCAATCAATTGACAGAGAAATGAGAGAGAAAGGGGGAAAAAAAGGCCAGCCCATTCAGGCAGGCTGCAGGAAGGGCAGCACCATAAAGCAGGACTGTGTCATCAATAGAGCAGCACCTTTATTCCTTCCTCTTTCCCAGGAGAGAGTGGCCATGGGAACAGACACGCTTTGTGCCCTCAGAAGGGGATGCAGAAGAGAGCAGGTTGACCCCTACCTGCAGCAGGTTAATTGGGACACACAGCTCCAGTATTGCTACCCTCAGGATGCCTTCTCCTCTCTAAGAAATGAAGGAAAACAATAACCCAATATGAGCTCCTCTGATGAGCCTGGCTGCTCGGAGCTGCCTTGGGAATTGCCAGCTCACTCCACACAGCACACGGAGAGCCCTCAGCTGCCAGAGACTCTCATTCACATCTCTGCTACCTTTCAACCATTGCAAGGTTATTCCTAGAGCCCTTGGTAATTCCTACAAACTTATGGCCCTGGGATACTGAAAGGTTTTTCTCTTAGTACTTTGCCCTCCTTAAGTGACTCCCAGCTTAGGCTGGATTTGTTTTGCACACTCCACATTGGACTTCTCCCTGTGTTGGGTTTCCTCTCTGTCTCCTTCCCAACTGTGTTGAGCAATTTCTTACCAAAGCCGATTCAGCAGCTTGCAACAGGCATCAGGTGATTGTCACAAGTGCTGTCATTGAGAGATGCTGGCTACTGCAAGCACTGAAAAGCCATGTTTTAGTATCTGGAAGGGGATCTTTTGCAAATCTTACTCTCTTGGGTGCTTTTGGCATTTTGTTCTACATTCACGGTACGGCCAAAAGGCAGCACAGAAAGAGGTGCCCATTTCTGCAGACAGGCAGAGCTCCAGCAGACCTCGAGCTTGCCCCTTCCAGCAGGACAGGTATAAATCCCCCCACTTTAGCCATCAGCATTTTGCAGTAGCATGATCCATGTGCGTGCCTTGCCCAGGACCCAGTTAATACCTGGGCTTCCCTACAGGCAAGCGAGTAAATGTGGAAAGGGTTAAGCGCTGCCCTCACAAGGTGGGTTTTACCAGTTGGTCTTGATGGAAGAGCAGAGAGCTGAAGTGTCTGCCAGAGCCGGTTAGGGATAATGCAGCCTGACGGGAGACAGAGACTGATCCAGCGGCTAAAGGCACCCACGGGCTGCCTTGCGTCTGACCTTGCCCTGGCTTGCACGGACTCTGCCCGGGGCATGGCCTCTGCGCACTCTCTTTCCATAGAGAGTTCTTGCGGATGGAAGGCAGGTCGCTGCTGCAGGGACCCTGCACCAAGAGCCAGCCGTGGCACAGCTCCGGTTCTGCTGGCCAAGCAGGGCCCTCACTGAAACGCCCGAACCGTGTAGAGCTGCTTCCTCGCCGCAGCTCGGGAACCACAGCAGGCTGAGTCGAGCAGAGCCGTGCTCGGCCAGGAAAACACTGATCCCAGACCAGATCTGCTCGGCTCGACTGCAGTGACATTTCAGAGCAGAAACACAAAGCAGCGACCTGGCGGCAGTCCAGAGGCTGTGTGTGTTTTGCAAACCCCAAAGCTGTGGCGCTGGCAGGCTGCTCCACGTGCGAGATAAGGGCACCATGTGCCTCCCAAAATCCCCACTTTCCCAGGACATCGAATTCTATCTTTGGCAAAAACTCAGGCTCTTTAATATGCTTCTCCCCCCCACCCCAACACACCACGTTAACGTGTGTTTGTTTAGCAGGCAGTTACTAGGAGGCCTCGGTAGGATTTTACCCCAAAAAAAAAAAAAAAGTGATAGAGGGTATTATTATTCATGGATGGAGGTGGGGAGGAGAAAGAAAAACAGAGCTAATGTAGCCAACAAGTTCAAGTAAGGTTCAACTTGGCTCTTCTAAAATCTGCTGGTATGATAATGAGACAGTCAAATCAGCTCAAATTAAGAGCTCAGGAAGGCTCAGCCTCTCAAAGAGCTACATTCGTGACGAGATTCATTTCTGCCAGCCAATATACAGCGTAGCATCATCCTGTATTAACGCAGAAACCCCAAATAAAAAGAAAAGGCAACTCAAAAATGAGCTAAAGCCCAGAGAAGTGTATCATTTCCCCTCATTTTCAGTGGTGGCCATTGCTGTGGATTAAAAACATGATGTACCACCTGGCACCATTCAGCTGCCATTTACAGGGAAGTTTGCCTCCTCCCCTCCTCTCTCCTCAATAAGCATTCACCAAAAGGCAGCAGGCCTGCATTTTCCAAACACTTTCAGTTCACTTTCATTAAGGTAGAAGGCAAAAGCAATCAGTTGAAAAATAAAACTAACCTAACAATCAAAAGTCACCAAGAAGCAGTCCAAACCCCAGCTCTGTTCCCTATTGAAATGGCCAGAGTGGATTTACCAGTCCAAACCCCAGCTCTGTTCCCTATTGAAATGGCCAGAGTGGATTTACCAGTACAAACCCCAGCTCTGTTCCCTATTGAAATGGCCAGAGTGGATTTACCAGTACAAACCCCAGCTCTGTTCCCTATTGAAATGGCCAGAGTGGATTTATCTATACTTCACCCACCCCACCCCCCTTTTTTTTTCCCCCTTTCTTTTGGTTGGTTTTGGGTTTTGTTTGTTTTCTCTCTGTTCAGCTCTGGGTTTCTGCAGTCACCAGAGCATTGCAAAAGACATGGTAAAGAAAAAGTAAATTTTTGCTGTAAGTGTGCTTCTCAGGTACTATGATAACATAAATGAGTCTCTGCTGCTTGTGACCACCCAGGGAGGGTTACAGTAGTGGGGTGATCTCAGAGGTCTGTGCTGAGGAAAGGATGAGAGAAGGAAGTGGCTTCAGTGTGTGATGTGTATCTCACTGGTGTCCTGCCTGGGCAGTGTCTGCTGGGAGCATGCTGGGGTGCAGTGACATAAGAAAGGCTATCATAAGGAATTTCAAAGCTGTCAGAAAGCCAAGGGCTATCTGGAGTAGGCGTGGTGGGTTTTTTTTCCTCTTGTGGTTTGGAAAGGTTTGTGGCTGTCTCAACGTCCAGAAATCAGTGAGCATGGGAGTGAGTGTTCCCAGATTGCCAGCCCACACTTCAAAGAGCTTGAGCTTTTTCTGAGCTCAGTAGAGTTTAAAAATAAACAGAACCAAAACACAACCAGGGGAAGAAAAAAAAAAATACCCAAACCCGAACAAAGAAGCAAGCACACATCTCCACACTTGAGTTTCATCCTCTGTATTTATAGTCAAAATTGTCTTAGTGAGCCGAGATCAAACTCTCTTGTTGGAATGCTGATGTACAGCTGCCTTTTCTTTTGTGTTCAAACAGACTCACTCTCCACTGTCTCTGCTTACCACTTACTGTGGCCTCATGTGAATGATTAATTGCCAAGGATTAGCTTTTAGCTGCTTTTGTACACAGTTTGTATACAGTTGTTGCTATTTATTAAATATGTGATATCTAATCCAGTGTTTAGTGCTTACAAAGGGAAGAACCATCTGTGCTTGAGATTAAAACACTTCATTCACTTTGTGCCAAAACCCTCAGCAAGGGCTCTGCTCTCTGCTGTAGTTAGAGAAAAGCTTTGGGAATTCTGGCATGAGAAGGGTGGACCCACATGTGGACATGTCCTTGCATCAAAGCCTTTCTGTCTGATACAAGGTCTGCCTGCCCAAGACAAAGGTAAGTGTGGGTGTGATGAGAAGCAGAGAAGCTGATCAGGAAAATAAGGAATCTTAGCAGAATAAAGGACTAAAAACTAGGAAGGTGCTGAGAGCTTGGATGGACCCTGCAGAGATGTTTCCTGTGGGCTTCGTATGTCACTTTTGCAATAAGAAAGGTGCTGGTATTAAATTTCTTTGCAGGATACTTGCAAGGAATTTTAAAAATTAAGAGATGTAGTCCCTTGTGTGAGCCCAGGGCTTTCTCAGCAGTGCCACACCTGACAGCAAGGCTCCTCCTAACAGCCTGTAAGGGTATGGGCAAACCCTGGGGCTATGCAGCCCAGGCAATGGCTGCACCCATGGAACAGAAAGATTTGTCTCCCTAAAGGAGCACATCCCCCCCCAGCTTGTGAGGCAGCAGAAATGTGTCAGCACAAAATCCATGCCTGTGGTCCAAATATGAATGGAAAAACACCCTCTGAAACCCAGTGGAGTAACCTCCTGTGACCTGCAGAAGGACCCAGGTGCAGCAGTCACAGCAAGTTAGAGTCAGCCCTAAGGAAGAGCCTTTTGAAATGCTCCAGCACTCAGGTAGCAGGACCATGCTAGCACCAAACACATCAGCAGGTAGAGGACACTACCACTGCCTTTCTATCTATAGGGATTTACTGTTCCTGCAGGCTTCCTTGTGCCTTCATAATGTCATTAGTGTGGCTGATGCTGGTAACTGGATTTGCTACTTCTCCCAACACATTTCTGGAAGAAACGTTAAAGAGGTCATCAGTTCTGCAGACAAAACACCACTTGAGCTCTCTTCTGCTTCTCCTCGCTATGTGGCAGCCTGGTATCAGTGACCAGGTAAATCTCCCTGCAGCAAAACTGAATTCACCTTCTGGTGAGAAAGGAGCCGTGGAAGTGGTTTAGTCTTCAAAAAAATCCCCACACTATAATATGCAGGACTAATGCGCCTCAGATTTGAAAAGAATTAATATCAATTATTCTTGTGCATATTCATGAGAGAAAGACTGGTTTAGCAATCAAGCTAATAGTTTTTGCTTAATTACATTTAGTTGATTTCATGCTATCTTGGCACATTCCTGATTGAATTTAACCATCACAGAAATCCCCTCCCACAACTACTTCAGCAGACACCAACACTTTAAGCTCTGCATTCCCCTGTAAATAGTGGCTGAGGCAGAGCAGACTGCTTGAGGCAGTGGGAATTGATCAGAAGCATTTTCTTCCCTGGTACAATAGTAGATCCACAAAAGCTTCTTGCAAAGCAGTTCCCAGGTGTTCCTTTTTAATTTTCTTTTTCTTTTCTTTCTGAACCCAGACCATTTTTTACTTGAAAGCAAAGCAGATAGCAGGAATGGGACATGCTCCTGAAAGGAGAGCATCAAGCTGGAGGGAAGTTTTGTTAGTGTAGGTGGTCTGGAGCCTGACCTGCTAACAGCTAATGACCTGCCATAGTGCAGAGGGTTGAGGAGCAGGTGGTATGTTCCGTGTGTTGTGTGGGAGGTTCACCATTAGGCTCTAATTCTTTAGTTGTCACCCAGGGAAAGGCCAAGCTGTTGAGTGCAGCACTGCCATTCCAGCTTCTGTGCTCTCCAAGACCAGCATCTGCATGGCACAAAAGGTGGGAACGTGCAAGTGAAATGAAGATGTAGTGGATCAGGCAAGAAGGGCAGGATGATGGAAGGAATGTTCACAAGGGAGACCACTGGGCCAGAACAGTCGGGAGGTAGACAGAGCAGGTGCTGGGATGGCTGGAGCCTTGCATGGGAGCACAGAACACTTTCTGACATGTGAGGCCTGAGCAGAGCACACTGCCACAGCATGAGGACAGCAGTAAGGTTTGTCTGCACAGCCAAACAGAGAGGACAGGCAGTTTGTGTCTGTCTGTCTGGTGCTGACAGGGCTGAATACCTCACAGCAGTGATGCTTGCAGGGGTTGCAGCCTCCCTGGGCAGAAGGCAAGGGCAGGGGGGAAACATGAATCTTGGGCTTCCATGTGCCATGTGTTTGGTTTTTTTATTTTTATTTTCCCCATGCTAGCAGCAGCAGCAGCAGAAATGGGACAGATGCTCCCCCCTTGTCTTCTCTTGAGCACTCTCACCGTGCTGACGTCTAAAGGCAGTGTATGCCTCTGAAGTTTGCCTTTTCAGTATTTTCATTCATTTCGAACCTTCTTTCCCAGCACACCATTTGCATCCGGGCTTTGCTCAGGAGGAAGGCTGACACCATTTATCATTTAATGCAGCCTGATAGCTCCCTGACAACTGAACATCTTCTGAACAGCACTAAGGAACTCACAGGCAGCCATGCCTGAAGGCTACTTTTCTGCCCACTTCAGCTTAGTCAGCAGCAGTTGTAGCTGCAGCTATCTGGGTGCCTGTAGGCAAACCAAGCATTGACAGATAATCACCAGAAGTGTTGTAGCCTCTTTTAAACTGAATAGATTTATTCTCTCAACAGATACAGTCAAACAATAAACCATCATTCCATCTGGGCTTTTCCAGGATATGTAAAAATTAAAATCTCACATATTTCCAAAGCAAAATGTAGATGTTTTCATCTTTATTTTTGTTATATGGATTTTATACACTGTCATAGAGAGCACAGGGATTTACAATCCCACAGGCTATGGACACAATTGCTGGGTACATGTGGTGGTTTAGCAGTTACCTGCCCCCCCACACCCTTTGATATAACCCAGGCTAGAACTCAGAATGGCTGGAAGTTGGTAAATGAAGCTTTATATTTACAGCAATGCTCAATATACAAGCAGATATTTAAAATGCATAACAGATATTTACAGATATATACAGTGAAAAGGTAATACAGAAACGCCACAGCCCTCCCAGAGATCAAAATCCCTAAGAGGGGTTTCTAATCAACCTTACCACCTTTCCCCCCCTTCCCCAATCTTACCTCACCACCTGTTGATGCAGCAGATAGGCCAAGGTAGATCGGTCAGGGGAGTTAACAGTAGAAAAGAAGTTAGTGGAATTATTTAAAATCAGCTACAAAAGGCAGGGACAAAGGAGCCATGCAAGAAGCAGACACAGCCTAGAGAGGTCTGAAACCATCTCCCCTGTCTATATTTGGGTTACAACTCTTAAAACATTTTTTGTTGTTTCTCAGTAAAGCCGTGAGTGAAGTGACATCATCTCTTTTCATCTCTTAGCCTATAGTCTATTTTTCCCACTCAAATCCTCCAATTAGTTCAAACCAGCACAGTACATCACAGGGGTGTGAGTGGGATGGACTGTGCAGGGTCCTAGCCCTCCAGAGCACGGATCTCCTGGTCCTAACAAGTCTCAGGACCCCCTTGAATAGGATGCAGAAGTGGTACCTGAAGTGCCAGACCATGGAAACTTCCCGAGCGTAGTTTTGTAATTCATAGGAATCAGTAGGACTTAGAAGCTTTGGAATTCAAGGTCTTACATTGTCTTAACCTCCTTCCACATAGAAAAGCAGGTTAGAGTTTCTCTGTATTTCCCTTGCAACCCTATCCCCACATTCATCCTCAGCATTTTGTGTTGCCTTTCATTATGGCCTCAGCATTTTCTTGCAAGCCCGATGGTCAGAAACACAGCAGAAGTGACCACGTTCTGCAAGCCCTTTCAGATGAGGAATAAATAGGCATCTTCTAGTGAAAAGAAGTTTCCTAAAACAGGTCCCTGTCAATAAATACCACAGACATGTATAGCTGCCATAAGCAGGAGATGTTATTCCCGTGCAGAATGAAACAGGGAGGAGATTAAGGAACTCTCCATCTGTTTCTGCACCGTGCAGCATGTGGGATATGGCTCAAAATACACTGGGCTGTGTTTCTCAGAGCCTGGGGAGACAGAGGCTGGCATAGGCATGGCAGGGTGGAGCTGGACAGTCTGACTCAAAGTATATTGTTTGCTTGGGGAAGTAGGGGGCCGCAGGAAAAATCCCTTAGTAAATGGAGCATATGAATGAAACCCAGTCCTGATGCCAAGTTTATTTTGCAGGCCTTGATGGAGCTAAAAAAGCACATTAGACAAAACCATTATTGAACTTCTTGATTACATAACAATTTCCTCATCGTATTTCCAAGAATATTGAATCTATATTCAAACACCCTCCTACTCTCTCCCACACACCACCCCTTCTCCTTGCTATATCAGCTTCATTACTGAGCATGAAGACAGAAAAAGTATAGGGCATATTGCCATGAGCAGATAGATCTCAGATGCTTACCCTGAGACTTTAGAGCCATCTATGGGATTTGGGCAGTCAATCCTTGCTACTTTTAACAGCCTTGAAAGTCTCTGGCCTGATGCCTTGACCTTAGTCAGGGTCTTTAGCAGTGCAAAGAACAGAAAATCAAGCAATAAATATCACCAAACCTAAATCACAGAATGTTAGGGGTTGGAAGGTACCTCCAGAGATCATTGAGTCCAACCCTCCTGCCAGAGCAGGATAACCTTAGGCAGGCTGCACAGGAATGCATCCAGGTGGACTTTTAAAGTCTCCACGGGAGACTCCACAACCTCTCTGGGCAGCTTGTTCCAGTCTTTCATCACCCTCACCCTAAAGAAATGCCTCCTCTTATTGAGGTGGAACCTTCTGTGTCCTAGCTTGTACCTGTTGTTCCTTGTCCTATCACTGGGCACAACCAAAAAGAGCCTGGCACCTTTATCCTGACACCCACCCCTCAGATATCTATAGACACTGATAAGATCCTCTCTCAGCCTTCTCCTTTCCAGACTAAACAGACCCAGTTCTCTCAGTCTTTCTTCAAAGGTGAGATGTTCAAGTCCCATAATCATTCTTGTGGCTCTCTCCATTGGACTCTCTCTAGTAGATCCCTGTCTCTCTTGAATTGAAGAGCCCAAAATAGGACACATTATTTCACGTGTGGTCTCACCAGGGCAGAGCAGAGTGGGAGAAGAACCTCCCCAGACCTTCTGGACAAACTTTTCTTAAAGCATCCCAAGATGCCATTGGTCCTCTTGGCCACAAAGGCACATTGCTGCCCCATGGAGAACTTGCTCTCCACTAGGACTCCAAGGTCTTTCAGCAAGAGGACCCCCAGTCTGTACTGGTGCCTGGTGTTATTCCTCCCCAGATGCAGAACTCTGCAACTTGTCTTTATAGTCCCTGCTGTCTAAAACTTCATGCTGTCTAGGCGGTGGTATGCACATCTTTGAGGTCCACAAACTGCTGCTACCACAAGCTCAGGAGAGAGACAGGAGAATCCAGGCTGGATGAGGCTCTGTCCAGCCTAATTTAGGGTAGGGTGTTCCTGCCCATGGCAGAGGGGTTGGAACTAGATGATCTTTGTGGCCTGATTCTATGATTCTAATTCTGAACAGACCAACTCCTTTGTGGTAGCCTCCTTCCTCACAGGGGTGAGCACAGAGCTTGCTAAGACAAAGGGTGAACCCCTGGGGCTACTCTCACCCAGTGAGAAGGTTCAGGCCAAGTGCAGGTGGCCATCTCCTGAGAGACAGAGGTGGCCTGCCTAGCTTTTGGTGGGATTCTGGAGGAGGTGGGGATTAATGGCTTGCAAGCACGGTACAGTCATTCTGCCTCAGCAGCAGTTGCACATGAACTGGCTACATTTACTCACATAATCAGCTTACTTGTCTCATTTGCATGTATAATAACCAGCATGGAAGTACAATCACGCTAATCACTGCTTTAAATTCATTCAAACCTTGCCCTGCCTGTCCTTGGGTTATGTAGCTTTCACAGATGAACCACAGCAGCAATCCAGAGATTCACTCAATAAAAATCTTTGGGAAACAGTCCATTTAGTGGAGGAGAAGTACTTTCTGGAACCCTGCCCATACATACTGAGACTTGCACTACAAACCAGTGCTGTCATTGGGAGCCCATCCAATACCCTCTGCAGGACACCTGGAAAAGTAGCTGGTGGGCAGCGGCACAATTTGTGGTGTGTTTCTACAGGTGAATTGTAGCTGTAAATACAGAAGCAAAGAGGAAGGGAACTACAGAGCTTCTCTGTAAGCTCTTGGTAGAAATGGTTTGAATGTTGTGCCAGAACAACCTAGTGTTAGACTCTATCAGCTTCACAAGTGATTTAGGGAGGGGTCTGTGATGCTCTGTTGTAAAACCTGCCCAGGAATACCCAGCCTTCTGGGAGTCCTGTTATTAGCTCTGATGGACTACATGTGAGGACAGTGGAGAACAGCTGTCATGGATGTGGCACCAGAAAGACAGAGGTTGCTTCATCTACCTCTGCCACCAATGTGGCCTGTCCTTAGGCTAGGCATTTAATCCTTTTGTGCCACCAAATATTCTTCCTGTGATTCCAAATTTTAGGCTGCAAGCTTGTCCAATGTTTTAGCTGTTTTAGAGGACCTGCTGCAGCTGCAGCCTCATTCACTGCAAAGGGAATTCCTGCTCAAGCCTGAATTTGTTCCATTGGCTTTTCTCGTTAAAGAGAGGTGAGCCTGGAAGAGAAAAGGAAAGAGAAATGGCCAAAAATCAAATTAAAAGGCTGCCTGCCATGCAGAGCATGTCTAGAAGCTTTCTTTCCTTCAGCTTTCCGTCATTTATTAATGGCAGTGGAAAATATGAAAGGTGCCAATCTTAGATGTTGAGTATGGCCAAGACAAGTATCCTCAGTAGACAGACAGAGGATGGTTTCTATAATCTGAGATCCCAGACTGTAAATAAATTGGGGTAGAGGCCTGAGCCACTGGATGCAGTGCTGATGGCTGACAGAGCAGCTGGGTCCAGTTGTCTGTGGACAGCTGTTCCTTGGTTGTTTCCTGCTAGATGGTGAATGATGCATGCTTTAGAGAGGGATCCTCTAAATCTTACTGGAGATATTTCACCTCCCAGTTATTTGTACTTTTCTACTGAAATGTGCTTTGGATACCTGAGGACAGTCAACTCCCATTTAGACATTTTTCTTAGCTTGACAATATTCCCAAAGATGTATGGTTGCAGTAGATCAATAAAGGGAAAAATCTGTATCTTAGGAGCATCGGTGACATCTTGCTGCAACTTGCAGGAGAAATGATAAATGCCTCTCTCTGTTTATTGCTTAGCTCCATGGCTAAAATCTGCTAAACCAAAAAAACAAATTTTACCCTCAGATCTCCTAGTTTTAAAATTTATGTTCATCTGGCATTGCCTTGATCTTCAAAGCAGGAAGGTATATCAAAGGAAACAGAAGGTTTGACACCAATTACTGCTGCTGGATGCCATCCACTGAATAAAGATGGAGTGTTAATATTTACACTGAAAGTGAAGGAGATAAAACACATTAGGTACATCTAAGTCCACAAATAAGCCCTTCTGTGTATAGTGGGCAGAGATAAAACCAAGCAAAAAAAATATTTTTTTTTTTTAAATTACCATTGAAAGCATCCCAAACATCTTCAGAAACGTTGGGTTGTAAACAAAGAAATGACAGCAAAAACATTAGAAGAGCCTTCTAGGAAAGGAAATCAGGTTCCCTGCTTCTCAAGGGTATTACTTGGTCTTCAGGAGGTGGTGTTTTGAAACAATCAACCCTGCAGAAGCAGTTAACATCTGAATTTCTCTCTGCTTCAGCATGAGACACCTGGCTTAAGTTTTATTCTCTTGAGTTTGAAGCCATCAGTTCAAGAACTTTTTTGCTCTTTGTGTCTCTTCATAGAATCATAGAACCAGTTCAGCAACATTTGACTTAAGTTTTATTCTCTTGAGTTTGAAGTCATCAGTTCAAGCACTTTTTTTCTCTTAGCATCTCTTCATAGAAACATAGAATGCTTTAGGTTGGAAAGAACCTCAAAGATCATCCAGTTCCAACTCTCCTGTGCCAAAGGCAGGGACATCTCCCACTAGAACAGGTTGCTCGAGGCCTCAGCCAACCTGGCCTTCAACACCTCCAGGGAGGGAGCAGCCACAACCTCCCTGGGCAACCCATTCCAGTGTCTCACCGCCCTCATTGTAAAGAACTTCCTCCTAACATCCCATTTAAATCTCCCCTCCACCAGCTTAAACCCATTCCCCCTCATCCTGTCATTACAAGACCTTCATCCTGTGGTTCTTCCCACACTTCTGCATTCCCCAAGTCCTTCCCAATGAGTCTTTGGCTCATTGACCTGAGAAGTCACTCAACAAGTCAAATTGTCCATTGCATGAGTTGTTGTGGGGTTGTTCATATTTCTGCAGCAGATTTATGGCAGAGGAAGGTAACAAGGAGGAGGTGAAAGGTTCTCTAGGGCTGTGAGGGTGCACAGCACAACACAGAAAAGAACAAACTTTTTTTTTAGGCAACCTAGAATCAGTCAGGGTTAGAAGGGACCACAAGGATCATCTAGTTCCAACCCCCCTGCCATGGGCAGGGACACCCTACCCAAGATCAGGCTGGCCACAGCCTCATCCAGCCTGGCCTTAAACACCTCCAGGTGTTTGAAAAGGAAAAGGAATCTTGCCAGCAATTTTCCTAGAAATAACTGAGTAACCGAAAGTGAGGCTAATCCAAAATTGCTGGCACTAGAGCACTGCACTGGATGTTATTTACACCCTGCTCTTCTTCCATTTAATGTGATCTAGAAGATGAAACCAGAGCGTTTAATGGAGATGTTTTTTGTTCTTAGTCAAATCTCAGTCTTTAGGTAAAATTGTTAGGTCTGCAGTGCCATGTACAAATCCAAGTTACATAGTACATTTTGGTGAGTTGAAGGCTAAATGATTTTACTGCATTGATTCAGGGTTTACTCAACAGCAAGTGGATTTTAAAACACTTGTTGCCATCAAGATTTCAAAACTGAAACACTTGCCTTAAATTCAGTTGTTTTGTTTTTTTTTTTAAGGTATATGGGCTTTTCTCCTCAAGCCATAGCTTAATCTTGCTATGCACATTTAATTCAAGTGAAGCTTCTAGCCTTTGTAGACTATTTCTGCCTTTTAGCTTTGGAGAAGAGGTGAGACTGTTCTTGAGAAGACCACAGTGTTTCTGAACCATAGTGGATCTGCACATTTCTCCTACAGCAGCAAGGCTTATTCTACAGTGACTGGCTATGTAAAGATGAATGTTCAGAAGTCTGATATTTCTTGACTGGTAGAATACCTGTGCTGGGCTGGGCTGAAAAAAAAATCCTGCAAGAATTTATTTCTCCAGAACCTCATGCAATAACTGTGGATATCCTGGTATTGTGAGGCTGGCTGAGAAAGGTCACTGTGAGGAAATCTGAAATCCAGTTATAGGGGCAAGGAAGGAGCGTATCAGGTTTGCAATTCATGATGCAGATATTTGACAATATCTTTGTTCGATTATTGTGTATCTAGCCAGCATGCACATACGTTGCAATTGATTTCATGCTGCTTTTCTATCAAGCAGCAGAAAAGCGAGCAGAAGGGACCAGCTCACACTGGAACGAATACATAAAATATTAGTCACATGTAGGCCTGTTTTGAAATCCCTGCTGTATTTAGGCAGTAGCCTAAGAGACTAGACACAATCCCACCTGGTTAATACACTAGAGAAAGAATTCACTAGTAGAAAAAAAAAAAACCCCAAACCAACCACTCCTCTAATCCCCCACCCCAACATGACTTTAAAAGAGGATGCAATCAGGGAAAGCTGGAAAGGGTAGCACAAATGTCTGTGTAGGACAGGTATGGAAGGACAGCCTGCCTACACCCTCTGAAAGCTGCAAGCACACCAGTCTGGACCTTCATGCTTTGTGGCTCTGCATAAAGTCAGTGGCCCAGGATCTGGGGAGATTTATGTGGGTTTTCAGAGAGGCTGCTCACTGCAGACCTGTCTCCTGTCATTGCACTCTTTAGCCTGAGCGCTGGTTTGGGATGATGGATGAGGTCTCCAGTGGCTGGACGTGCCCTGCTGTGCCTGTCTCAGTGTTGTGCAGTTTGGTTTGCCTGGATGAGTTTGCTCTTTCCCTGTGAAGTGGAGCTTGGATTGTTGATTGGTCACACACAGAGCAGCTCGAGAGCTCAAAATGTTTTAGAAGATTTGGTAAAGTTCTGATGTGCTTCACAACTGCCAAGTTTCAAATTAGAGATGAGTCATTAAAAAAGGAATGTATTGCTTGTAGGCTTACATGTAGTAGAATTACACACACATCTCTGTAATTAGCCATAGACACCCAAAATTACAAATGTAACCGTGCATTAAATGGAGGACATCACTCTGATCGAATCTTGCATTCACAATTGCATTCCTTCCTGCTTAGATTTCAGAGCCTGCTGTCCAGATGGGCTTTGCTGGGCACCTAATTAGTAGTTAATCAAAAGCTCCTGCTGTGAACTGCTTCACAGCCTTCCTGCCATCCTAGCTGCTTGGAACACGTTCCTTCACTACACAGAGATGAATGCACAGGAGTTGAAGTAGATGCTTCATCGCTGCATCTGTCATAAATATAGCAGCTTCCAAAGTAAAATCACCTCAGGATGCACTGCTTATCTGAACTTCTGTGTGCTAGGCGCAGGATTTGTTGTGAAACGTGGCAGTGGAAGTACAGCCATGCATTAATGGCGATGATAGATGCTGTAATATACGCTGAGATCAACTCACTGTTTTCTCTTTCCTTTCCAGATTTTGGCAATCATTTCCATCATGTTTATTGTACTATCTACAATTGCCTTGTCCCTTAACACACTTCCTGAACTACAAGGCGTGGATGAATTCGGGCAGACCACAGATAATCCCCAACTGGCCCACGTGGAAGCAGTGTGCATTGCATGGTTTACAATGGAATACCTCTTGCGGTTCCTATCCTCGCCTAAGAAATGGAAGTTTTTCAAAGGCCCGCTGAATGCTATTGATTTGCTCGCTATCTTGCCCTACTATGTCACTATCTTCCTCACAGAATCCAATAAAAGTGTACTTCAGTTCCAAAATGTACGGCGAGTGGTCCAAATATTTCGGATTATGAGGATACTCCGGATTCTAAAGCTTGCCCGGCACTCAACGGGTTTACAGTCCTTGGGGTTTACTCTGAGGAGGAGTTACAATGAGCTTGGATTACTCATCCTGTTTTTGGCCATGGGCATTATGATCTTTTCCAGTTTGGTGTTTTTTGCAGAAAAGGATGAGGATGATACAAAATTCAAGAGCATCCCAGCCTCTTTCTGGTGGGCAACAATCACCATGACAACTGTAGGCTATGGAGACATCTACCCCAAGACACTTTTAGGTAAAATAGTAGGAGGACTGTGCTGCATTGCTGGAGTGCTGGTGATTGCTCTTCCCATCCCAATTATTGTCAATAACTTCTCTGAGTTCTACAAGGAGCAGAAAAGGCAAGAGAAGGCCATTAAGCGCAGGGAAGCTCTTGAACGAGCAAAAAGAAACGGCAGTATTGTTTCCATGAACATGAAGGATGCGTTTGCCCGCAGTATAGAGCTCATGGACATTGTGGTTGAGAAGAATGGAGAAAGCATAGCCAAAAAGGATAAAGTTCAGGACAATCATTTATCTCCCAGCAAATGGAAGTGGACCAAGAGAACGCTTTCTGAAACTAGCTCTAGTAAATCTTTTGAAACTAAGGAGCAAGGATCCCCAGAAAAAGCAAGATCATCCTCAAGTCCCCAGCACCTGAATGTTCAACAGCTCGAGGACATGTATAACAAAATGGCAAAGACTCAGTCTCAGCCAAACCTTAATACTAAAGAATCAAGCCAAGCTGGAAAGCAAAAGGAAGAGCTAGAAATGGAAACCCTTCCTGGCCCTATGGTGCCCTTGCTGACAACTCACACTGATGGGATCATCGACATGAGGAGCATGTCCAGCATCGACAGCTTCATAAGTTGCGCGGCAGAGTTCCCTGACTCTGGGAGGTTTTCCCACAGCCCACTCTCTACCCTGCCCTGCAAAGGTGGCATTAATGTGATCCAGGAGCAGAGCAGGCCAGAGGGAAGTGGTGCCAGGTTTGTGGAAATGAACCCGAGCTCTGAAGGCAGCCACCGGTCCGCTTTTTTCATAGACAGTCCCAGAAGCTCCATAAAGGCCAGTAACCCTCTAAAACTACGATCTCTGAAAGTCAACTTCATGGAAGAGGACACCAGCACATTAGTACCAGCCTCAAATGTACTGAGAATATATTCAGACCCTCTCAAGAGCCGAGGAGCTGCTGCTGCTGCTGCCACAGATACTTCCTTACTCTCTGACAGATCTCTCATGAGCCCAGAAACCTCGATCTACACAACCGCGAGTGCGAGAACACCCCCAAAGTCACCAGAGACACAGACAGCCATAGCTTTCAACTTCCATGATGCTGGCATACACAAATACATAGATGCTGACACTGACGATGAAGGTCAGCTGGTGTATGATTCGAGTCCACCCGGAAATGTGAGTCCCAAGTACGTTACAAACAGTGGCTACCTAAAGCAGAAGGACAATGTTTATAGAACAGAGAAGAACCATCTAGAAGCTGCTGCTTTACCCATCTCCCCTAAGCTGATAGGACAAAACTGCATTTACTCTATGGAAGGTATCACTGGAAGAACCCAGGGCAATCAAGAAACTGTCAGACTAGAAAATCACATTTCCCCAGAAGTCCATGTATTACCAGGCAGTGGAGGACATGCTAACACACATGATCAAGGCATCTGAGATGGGCTCCAAAAGAACTTACTGAAAGTTTAAAGGAATGTCTTTACAGTCAACACGAAAAAACAAAAAAGAGCTTCTGCATGGCATGAACTTGGCTGAAACAAGCCACCTGTTTCTAAAAGTCTGGGGGAGGTCCAGTGTGGGTTTGTGAAAATGTTCTTCTCTGAAACAACTCTAAAGACATTGCCCACATCAGTCAAAGATAAGGATTGCAAATCATGATCACACATTGATCTCCTTTCATGTTGTCCAGTGAAGCCAATGTGACCAAATATCCATCCATTCCCCTTGAACGCTAGAGCTCCTTTTGGAAATAGTAACATCTGATTTGCTTTAATTCCATAAAGGATGCCAAGGCAGCCAGATTTGAACTCTGGAATAAATTGCTGGGGTTGGTATAAAGCTATCTAAAACACAATGCTTACTGCTTCAGGGCAGCTGTTCCCCATCTACAGCTCTCTCTGATGGATATTAAGTCTAAAGGTAACAGGGAACACTTGCTTTATTGGAAAACCCAAGTGAAAACCATTTAAAACAGTCTAGGGAAACCGATTAGGAAAAATGCTCTGTGTGTGTTTAACAACACGATATCCCGTAGGACCTGATGTTTTCTTTTGGAGTATCAGCAGGGTGAGTTGCACCACTTGTATCTAAAGCCAGACATCCCCTAGAACATAGTGAAACTCACACTTACCCTCTGCTAAGAATCGATACCTGCCCCAGGGCCAGCGCGTGGACCCTCAGGGGATCCACAGCCCACGCTGGGAAGGTGTGAAGGAGCCATGCAGAAGCAGGACCCTCCGGAGGCATCGCAGCCAGACCCCCTTCCCGGTGCCAGGGAGCGTAGGGCTGGAAGGAGAGCTTGGCTCTCGCCCTATCCTTCTGCAGAAGGGGGATGCTCACTGCCCTGCCCCACAGGGACAGCCCAATGTGGCAGTGCTGCGGCTGGCCCCTGCGGCATGTGCCAGGGGTACCGGGACGGCTCCCTGAGCCTCCCCTTCCTGCCCGCACACCGGCTCCTGGTGTCGGCCAAGGTTCTTACCCTTGGCATAGGAGAGGAACCAGTCGGTCTGAAGCTTTTTGTGCCCACATGGGGCAGTGAAAGATATGCAAGTGTTACATAAATATGCAAAAAGAGGGATTCGTTAGCGACCCGGCCCCGGCCTGGCCTTGCTTTCTGTGCCAGGAGGTCGGGCAGGAGTGGCTCCTGCAGAGCGCTGCAAGAGGCAGGAGAAGCAGGCCTGATGTTTTAGTAACATCCATTCATTTTTAAAGGAAACAAGAAAAAAAAAAAAAAAAAAGAAAAAAAAAATCTGACCATTTTAAATGACCAGAACTAGCAGCCACCAGCCTAGGTTTTTAAAACATTATTGTTTCAATAAAGTTACGTCAAATTGTGTAGGAAATAATTTGTCTTTGGTTTTTAATCTCGGAGGGGGGGAAAAGCACTTTATGTTGACTCTTTTGTTGTCGTTGTTGTGATGCTGGAGTAGGATAGCAGAGTGTAACAATCAAGCACTTTAACCAAGCACTATTTTAATTTGTGCCTCCTGTCGTGACCGTGATTTGTTACACACCTGTAGCAAGTCACAACCTGTCCTGTGCTACCTGTGCTGGTGATCCTTTATGTCGGTCTCTGTTTCCACTGTAAAACTCCATTGTAAATAATTCTGTCAACAAGCGTTTCCTGGCCGATTGCTGAGCACCTGCTGGGGCATGTAGTGATGTGCAGGCAGTGGGTCCAGGGATGTGCTGAGACACAGGAGATGGGAGTGGAGGAGCACAGGTGGGAGGAGGACCCTGAGCCGCTCGAGTCCACTGTGTTTCGTTCTTTCCTATTGTAAAAAAAAAAAACCAAGCCACTGGTTAGTCCTGAATGTAAATGTCTGTCCGTCCAAGCTGTGCAGTACTCCTGTCTGTAATCCGTAATAGTGAATGCAGCAGCATGTACGGACAAAAGCAATAAGCACATATATGTTTTAGGAACTATTATGGGTTACAATGATAGCTTTGTTAGGTCTGTCCTTGGCACAAAACTGTACACGCGTTGGAGTTAACTCTGCTCTGCTCAGCCGACCCCATCCCCATCTCTGGGACACAGCCCCAGGTACTTGCTCAGAAATGATGCTTGCATCCCAGCAAGGCCAGACCCTGGGAAAGGTGTGAGTAAGACCTGAGCCACCACCTCATGAGTTAGCCCACCAGCAGAGAAAGAGAGACACGGGAGGGACCTTTGCATGCAGATGATACTCTCCAGAGTATATACACAGGGCCAGTTCCTGAGGTTCGTTAGCTTATACTCTGCCTTCGCTCAGCCAAAACCACCCTTCCTCTGAGTGGGATCTCTGCCTGGTGAAGGACTTTAGGATTTGGCCATAGTAAATACAAGTGTACTTAGAGGAACCGATGTGTTGCTGAGATACTAGTTAAGATTGAGTCATCACAAAAAAAAAAAAAAAAAAAAAAAAAGGGATTTCAATCAG
>VWZI01003571.1:1541869-1560509 GCA_013396835.1 Psilopogon haemacephalus | reverse complement strand
TAATAAAAAAAAAAAAAAAAAAAAAAAAAGTAAAGTGGCTTTCAATCAGATAAGCTTTAAATACTAATTCAGTCTGTGGCTTTCTGAGGCCATAAAGCAGCAACAAGAAATCTTAAAGAGAAACGTCTTGACATAATTTCTGTGTTTCAGTGATTGTTCATGCTTGCCATCAGCACAAATGTAAAAAAAAAAAAAAAAAAAAAAAAAAAGAAAGNAAAAAAGAAGAAGAAAAATCAGGGAATTTTTTTTTTTTAAATAAAGTAAGTAATAGGGATTTCTGAGTTAAATATTTTTAGAGCTGATGCTTTCACGTGGGTAAAAAAAAAATCATACTTTACATATCGCAAAAGTGAACGTATTTAAATATAGCCATATAGTGTAGTATTTACCACACGCTCATCCAAATTGATGTATTTGGTTTATAGATGGCACTGACAAAAATGCGTAGAACAACAATTCTATCATTTTCTAACTGATAATCAACTGGTGCAACTCTCCTTGTAACCAAAGGCCCTCTGTCTGCCTTGTGTGATCACTCATGACACACACTTTATATCATCTATTTAGTCCTACCTTCCAAGTAGCATTTTATTGAGTCGCTTTTGAAAGCCAAATTCAAAAGTATCATTAAAAAAAAAAATCTACCTTTTAAGTCTGAATAGCCAAAGTCCTATAGATTTCTTATAGAAAGCAAATAATTCAAAACTAAGCATATAATATGCTTGAAGAGCTTTTTTTTTTCTTATTTGTACACAAATATGTAGCTCTCATTTCATGCCCAGTTAAAAAGGAAGTATGTTTAATTTATTTTACTGAAATAAAGTCTGAATATGAAGTATGTATCTATATATGTGTGTGTGTGCATAATACACACACATATATATATATATAATGTAAGCACTGGGAAATCTACTCTAAGCCTAATACTAAGGTAGACTAAATCTGTACTCATTACGAAAAGAAAGGCAGTGCTTTGAAAACATAATGCTCACCAAATCCTATAGTCACTAGAAAGGCAATTTCATTTTGTAGTTTGTTTGATACATGTTTCCCACAGCTCGTGACAGCTGGGGAAAATATGCAATATCTCTTGCATCGAGCTATGGCGTGCAGCTTCACCACCGATACTTGGCATTCAGGGCTGCTCATTTGCTGTGCATCGTGCATCATGCATCAAGCAAGCTGACAGTTTCACCTGCTGCTGCTGAAGACATCACCCCTGAAAGGACTATGTGCGTGTGATGTCTGCGCTTGCTTGTATCTTATGTCATCGACATCATTTTTAATACATATATATGTATATATATATAAATAAATATATATATAGAACATAGATGTAAGCGGAAGGAATGGGTACAGTTGTCTTAAGCAGGAGGCAAAGATCCTTTGAGTTTCGTCCTTGAATGGAGGAAAACAGCAGTCACATTGCAGTAGATTTCTCAGTGCCTTTTCTTAGAAACTTCACCTAAGCACACTTACAGAAAGAAAGAAAAAAAACAAAACCACAACAACAAAAAAAACCCAAACGAAATGAAACAAAACAGTCTCCTGTGAAATCCGTATTTTTCCGAAAGGTTCGAGAGTCAACAAATGTAGAAGAAGGAGGAAATAAAAAAAAAAAAAATGGGGGAAAGGAAACCCACAGAATGCACATTCCCTTCCTGAACATGCTGTGTGTCAATGCCGGGGAATATCTGTGCGAGTCACGCAGAAACACATCCGAGGCGGTCGGTTTCTTTGGCAACTATGGCTGTGATAAACTGTAGCCTTTTCTTCCCTTGCAGCTAATAAGATACACATTTCTAAGGGAAAAAAACAAACAAACAAACAAACAAACCTGTTCTCTTCTGTAAAACTGTAATGTATTGTTAATATTTGTACCTATTGTACATTCATGTCTTGACTGAATTATGACTGGTACAGTTTATAGTAAATAACGAGGGTGTTTAAAACTCATCGCAAAGTTTCTAAAGCCAAGTTCTCTCTCTGTTGGTAAGCTCCACATAACGTGCTCTCCAGTAGTTTTTGACACCTCATTTTAAAGCAAATGGCAGAATCAGTTAGCCAAGTGATGGAGACCGTGCGGCACCAAAGCCCTCCTGCACAGCTCAGTGGGGAGCAGGGATGGGAGGTGAGCTACCCCAGCAACTCCAAATTAACTCCAACTTCTTTGTGTTTGGTCAATCACTTCTGCTTACGGTAATGAGACTGAACAACTGTTATCTTAGGTCGCTCTAGGATCACCCACTCGGGGAGAATATGGCTTTAAATAATTCTTGAATAAAGTACAGATGTTCTAATTACCTCTGTACCTCCTGTTTGCCATTGTGTTGGCTTTATAAGTATCTGATGTATGGAAAAGTNAAATATATAAATATATATCTGTATTTTTAGCAAATTTATAATAGGGCAATCAAGTCAGATTTCTTCTTTTTGTATTACAGAATAATATATTAGATGCTTTCTGGCGTTCATTTACACAGCCAATCCCCTGACCTTTCTGTTGTCCGTATTTTCTTTTGTTCTGAAAAACACCTGCAACGTCCCTCCTGGAATTGTGTCTGCAAAAGGTCACTGAGTTTGTCTGTTGTTGTCATGTTGTCGTATCTTCCTCTTTGTGGGACTTAAAAATAATTGAGGACTGGCTACGGAAACTAAGAGGCCAGACTCTGTCCTCAGTACTGGCAAATGCCTCTGGCTTTGGCGTTGGCCACAGCCTGGACGTTGGTGTTTTTTTCCAGACTTACATGGATTAAGCTGACAGCATAAACAAGAGATGGGATTTGAGTCTGACTGGCCTAATGATTATGATGGAGTTGGGATAAGCACCAAAATTCAGGCCCTTATTTTAGGGCAGTGACCTGACAATACTCAGGCAAAACTCCCAACTAAGGGGGAGCTCTTCCTGGGTTAAAAAAGAAAGGCCAAGACTTTTGTTTCCCACTGGGTTTTGGAATATCTCTTTTCAGTTCCAGGCAAAAAAAAACCAAAAAAACAAAAAAACACATAAATTGAGACAAAATTACAGGGAATGAAAAAAACCTGAATGTACATGGCCAGAATTGGACCACATTTGGATTTGGTTATGGGAAAGTACATCCATGTACCTGCTTACTCAATGATCTTCCTTGTTCTTTTATAGCTGTATCACCACATAAATTTAATAAAAAGTCCATGAGATAAATGTGCATCCTGAAGCTATCTCATGGCCTGTTGAAGTTAAGCACGACAAAGAGCTTTGGACCAGCTCTGTAGCTCTGCACAAACATTTCCTTCTGGCTCTGCCCAGCAGTCTAGTCAGTGGCCATGCTTTTTTTTTTTTTTCTCAGAGATGGAATTTTGGTCCCGTTTCCTTCTGTTTCCTTGTGTGATTTTTCTTCTTAGATGTCCACCACACTAACCAATAAACCTGAAACAGCATTAATTTGGGAAAACAGGTGTTTTAGAAAGTCCAGCTACCACCCAGGTGAATGACCAACAGGCACAACGCACCAACGGGGTGCGACTATGTATCGGCAAGAATTTACACGTGAAGGGATTAAAACTGGGTGGGATTTTTCTTTTTTTTTTGGGGGGGGGGCAGTTATGCAATAGCCTGCCATAGCTATCCTCAACGACCACAGAAATCCTTCAAAAGGCGCCTTCCATATTACTAACTTTCTTTGAGCGTAGTCAACAAAACCATAGAATGCTTCTAGTCAAGACCAGTCTTAAATTTGCACCTGCAGGTAAATTCACCTCCTGCTCCACAACAGAAATGACCCCAATACCAACTAGCCCTTCAAAGAAGAGATGTTTATTTTCCAGCATGGGTTTCACAATCCCGTGCTGATCAGATTTAGGCTCTTGCACTGAAACTTTGTCTAAGCCAGACAAAGGAAACCTTAGGAAAACCAGAAGTCTGCATTCAGGGTGTATATGCCCTTTGTTGCTGGCGTTACCTAAGCCACAAATAAGTGTCCTTTGACACCAATGGTAGGGTGCCACAAGTGTTCATATCTGTAAATACTACTCAGAATTTTGCTTTGCTTGATTCTGGCTTCATCGCACAAGAATTCGTCAGTCTAGAGGCTTAGAAGAGGAAGCTTCGTTTTTCTTTTAAACTAGAAAAAAAAGACTATTGATATTCTGTAGGACTGAACAAGGATTAACCTTTGACATTTTAAAGGGGTCTTCTCAAGACTGTAGCAACACCAACTTCAAAATATAAGAATCAGGCTGGGCTTAGTACAAAGACCCACCCAAACTAGAGCTGGGGAGACAAATTTGTGTGAAAAGCCAAAGTCTTGGCTGCTGTAATTAAAAGTACATTGAGGTCAATGGAGCTGGCCCCATTTAACCCAATAAAGAATTTGGACTTACATCTCTAAATGCTGATGGAAAACTAAAGGCTCTGTATGACCTCAGGGATGGAGGTGTCTGTCCACAGCACCGAAAGGAAACCAGTAGGGTAAGGGGATGGGAAAGACAGGTGAAAGCCTGTGAAAGGAGAGAATCCTTCCAGGCAAGAGGATGATAATCACATCATTCCAATTTTGACCAGTCATCCCTCTGCAGCAGCCCTCCTTCTTGGGCTTGGTGCTGTAAACAGTGTCCCAGACTCAGATGACTCTCCCTATGGCAGGACTACAACAAGCTCAGCCACACAGTTCGACAGGGTACAGGGTTTACTGATGCTGGGAGGATACTACCAGCAGATGGGCCAATGATGGTGTCACAACCTCTGGTCCTATTAGTAATCTACATCTAAGACCATTTAGGCTTCATCAGTTCCTCTTTACTCTCTGAATTTTGTTTAGGAGCTCTGCCCTTTATGCCTCTCCTTCCTGCTGTGTTAACACAGCCTCTAAGTACCATTAGCCACACACTGGCTCCTGTCACCACTGAAATTCATTTTGGTTTTACCAGTTTGTTGGCTTGTGGAAAAGACAGAGAACATTTTTTTTTTTTTTTTTCCCCACACTCTTTTTGTCTCTTCAGTGGTGGGTGCAGAAATTTGCTTTTTGCATTGAAATATTCCCCACAGATGTGTTTGGGTTGGGGTTGGGGGGTGGGGAGGAAGGCAGAGAGAAGCATCTCCATAGTACTTTGAAGCCATGATTCTGCAATCAGAAAGGCCAGCTGCAGCTACCAACCAAACTTGCTCTCCAACTAGATTAGCATTAATACAATACACCCCAACTTCCTGCAGCAGGGTCCTGCTTTTTCATCAAGCCAGTGAAGCAGTTCCTAAATGGGGATGAAACACTTACTGAGGCACTGTCACAACTGCTGTGCAATGATGACTCCATTGCCGTGGAAGGATGCTGGGAGTGGTCTGTCTCTGTGCTGCACATCACGGCTGCTCAGTGTTTCACAGGGCCAGGGAACAGCCTTAGGTCTTCCTTCTCCAAAAGCACAGGACAGCTGCTGGACTGGCAGAGCTCTGCCAGCTGCTGGCCCTGCAGAGCGGCCCCTGAGCCCCAGGCAAGGGCTTCCCAGTGACATCACCAAAGAGCAGCAGTGAGCATCCATAGTCACTGAAGCTATGAGGTTCCCTTTAAAAGAAAAATGTCACATTCAACAACACATAAAAACTGGGGAAATGTACATTCCCTGTGGCTATGCTAACGCATGCAGATCAAATTTCTTTTGTATCTGGACACTGAAACCGACCGTGACCCAGCTTGAGAAAGGACAAAATGTGTCTGGTCTCTCCATTGCCTTGCACTTCAGTTATTTTTTAATCTAAGCAGTGGGGAAGCAGTGGGGAATCTAGGCCAGCATGTCTGTAATGAAGGGCAGTGCTTCACATCTCTGCCCAACAGCCCAGCAGACCCTGCACACCTTGCACAGGCTTCCTTGGGTTGTATTGGAGAAACCCAAGGAGCGATGCCTCAGCAGATGTTTTCTCCCCTTCTAAGCAATGTTTCAATGCCCTGGCACTTTGGGGTGATGGCAGCAACATTAGCCATATACTAGTGTACTTAGAGTCTTACATTTTTTTTTTTTGTAACTTTGCTTTAGTCATTCTTTGTTGAAGTTTATTGACCTCTCCAAGTCGTTTCCATAAACAGATTATTAAAAGGAAAATAAAATAAAATAAAATAAAATCGGTGTCTTTATATGCATGTAGTAGTATGAAACTGTGATCAATGTGTGACATTCAGAAACTGTACTGTCTTGTAAAATATGTCAAAATGTCTAAGGATTTTAAAGCAATGGTCCCTTACTACAGACTACAGAAATAAATAAAAAGGTATGGATAAAACCAAAGCCTTTATTTGCTCTGTTTCATGGTCATAGATGCCGGCCAAAAAAAAAAGAAATAGAACCACCATCAGCTGGCACTGACTTTCTGCTTGCAGCTGACAGCAGGTTTAGACATATGTTATTTGCTCACGGATCAGAACGTGATTCAGGAAAGAAGTGCCAAGCTTGACACCTCCTGGTTTAGGTCTGACAGATTCAGTGCATAAACCTGTGGGCTTCAGTCCTCGCTCTGCATGGACAAAATCCACTCTCTTCTTCCATAGCCACAGCTGGGCTCGGGGACTGGGGCACCTCCCAGCTTTGCTGTGCCTGGAGAAGGACGTGTGGCACACAGGGACATCCCTGCCACACGCAGTGCCTGGAAAGCTGCGTCTTGATCGTGTGCTTGTGCAGATGCAGAACCAGGCACAGATGGAAGAACAGCCAAGGTTTGGAGACAAAGAGCCTTGGGTGTGAAAACCAGACAAAGAGGCTGCTTGTGCTGCTGCTCGAGGCTTACACTTGGGCTTTTTTTTTGCTAGAGCCACTGTGGTTTTTCTTCTCCATTAGATGAAGCAGTGCATTGGATAATTTATGGAAGTCACGAGAGCAAAGCCAAGCTGAGGACTTGGAGTTGATTACATCAACTCCTTTTTTTTTTTTTTTTTTTTTTAATATTGGAATGCAGTTTCTGTAAGAGCCTTCAGAGCTCTAAACTGAGCCTCCTGATTTATAGGGATGTTAATTTATGGCCATTTCAAAATGTAGAAAAGAACGAGCGAGCACACATTTCTACCCAGACCAATGGCTTGCTTGTGCAGCTCTGCACCCTACACACCCTCACATGTCCCTGCATGTGCAACTCAAACAAGAAAAGACTAAGTTCTTGTGGCTGTGCAGAATAAGTTCTGCATCTTATTCTGCACATCCACCATGCTTGCAGATGGAAACCAGAAAGGTAAATGCACAAAGGGACAAGTCTCACGGAAGCCCATGCATAGCATTTTAATGGCATGATTCTGCATTTCCTTCTGCTCCTTTGCAGTTTAGTACTGTCCTTTTAAGATAAAAATCTAGATGATCAATTCAGTGTTTCATAACAAGCAGTGACAATGGCATCTAATAAGATTAAGGCACTGAAGTTGAAGGGAAGTGTACAAATGAAGAACTAGAAAGTGGAGACATTCCTATAACATATGTCTTCCTCTTCCACTCTCTGCTAATGATGTTTCTTGTTATTTGCCTGCCAGCCTCAGCATGCAAACTCCTCAGTTATAATCTAGTATCTGTAATTAGACTGTCCAAGGAGGTTTTCTCTATGAATTGATTTACTTTCTCAAGTCAATTAAAATAATGCCTACCTCCTGAGGGCCTCTGGTTCATTATTGTCTGCCAAACATAGAGACAGGAATATTTTTGCCCCAGTTAACATGGACTACAGAAGCATTCTTCTTCTAGACCCTCCACTCCACATCCCCTCAGTCCTGCGCCTGTGCTTCATGCTGAGCCAACGCAACAACAGGCAGGTTAAAGTTTACCACAAGGCTGACAGACTATGGGGAAGGCAGGATCTGTCCTAGCCCAGGTCACCAGTGGCAACTCACTGGCCACAGAGCCACTGGCTTCTCAGCACCAGCCTCGCCATTACTTCAGGCACTGGCTGCCAAATGTTACCAGGGCCAGCACCAATAGATTTATCTACCTACCAAGAGTACAAAGCATTGTCCAGGCTTTATAGAGATTAATGAAGTGCAGGAGTTTTTTCACTTTTCTAGTCTCCTTCATCTCCTCCAGCCCACATTCTCAGACAACCTCCCCTCTCTGAGCAGTAACCTCAGTATCTCTTCTTCCTACCTGGATGGATTTGCCTGTGATTCTTCTCATTTAGGCTGAACAAAGCACCTTTTTGTTTCTTCCTTTGTTACACACCATCCTCTAAACCACCTACAAACCCACCATATCTGTTTTCCAAACACCCAGAGCAAGCCAAGCCAGGCGACAGCCAATAATCCCAAATGTTAATCAAATAAATCCATCTGGCGAGGGGGTGTGCACCCTGAGTCAGGGCACAGGAGCCCCAGCCACCCCCCTCCGCAGTGGTGGGGCTCGACCAGCACTTCCCCACCACTCCACAGGGAAAAAGGACCTAAGAAGCTCATCATGGCTATGGGGACAAACTTCAGAGAAGCACAGGCAACCCTTGCTGGTGCCTGGGTGCTCCTTGCTGGCTCTGCACCAGCTGCCTCCATGGGTTGGCATCACTGCCCTGAGCAGCGCTGTGCACCAGACAGTTGAACACCAGAGTCAAACATCTACTGGGGAGTGACCTGTCAAGTGCATGCCATGCTTTGCAATTTCTCTCTTTTAATTCTCTCTTTAATAAGCCCAGTGGAGTTTTTCCAGTGCTTCACTTGGCACGCAGTGCTGGAAGTTGAGCTGCTGGATGGTGCAGCATGCCCCTGGAGATGCCACTCCCTTCCCCAGAGACATTTCTGCTCCCATGTAACATCATACTGTGGCACCAAACCTCAGGGTGTTGTGCCACTTCAGCACAGATGAGCACAGCAAAATGTTCATCTTCTCAATATATTTTGATCATTCAGGAGAGTTACTAAGTTGGTTTTTTTTTTTTTTGGGGGGGAAAGGGTAGGAAAATCTCTGCTTATAAAATATGGATTAGATCTTTCCATCCTGTCTCTTTTTCTACTTACTTACCTACCTTCCTTCCTACTTTCTGCAAGGAAATGGAACTACTAAGAGATGTGACAGCGTTGGTATTCAGCAAGCAAGAGCATTTAGAGGTAACTTTGCCCCAGAGTATCATCTGCAGCCATCCAGGCAGACGCTGAGACTAATGTGTCACAGCAATGGCAGTTTGTGGTTTCTGGTTAGAAATGCAAGCGCCGAGCATCAACCTGAGCTTTGGAAAAATCAAGAGCAAATTTGCACGACCTTGCCTCATGCAATTTCATCGCTATAGAATTAAACGATGAAGCCACATCTCGGATCTAAAGGCAGGTTTACGTTTTGCTATACCCAGTGCCATCTTTAAAATGTTGGCAGACAAGGCCTTTGCATTAATGAGCTAAATGAGCTCATTAATGTGCTGAGCAGAAGGAAAAAAAAAAAAGAACAGGCTTAATGTAAAATGCTGGTTTGATGCCTTGATGATAATTAGTCTTAAAATTAACTGAACAGTGATGCAGCTTCTAGCACCCTCCTAAGCACTGGAGAGGCAAATATTAGGGGACAGTGAGCTGAAGACTGACCCAGGCTTAAAAAAAGAAGTGTAAATTTGAATTATTTAACAAAACCTAAGTGCAATAGATGTTATGGTCTAGTTTTGCTTGTCTTTACAGGCAGCTTTAATCAGCAAATGATACAATAGATTGAAGACTGTTTTCTGAACCAGGAAAGATCAGCAAAGCCAAAAAAAGGCCTTAAAAAATGGAGTCCCCAAAGTACAGGAATCTGAGACAGAGCTTATCAAACACTAACAATGCCAGATGAGTGTGTGCCTCCTTTCCAAGCTTCTGGTAACACTTAGTGCACTTCTGGTGGCACTGTGCAGAAAGTGCCACCTTCACTGCTGTGGTCTTGCCACAGTGTGGATGACAGCAGGCATCTAGGAGAGGCATAGAGGAAAGTAACCTCTCAGTTGCAGTGGCTAGAATGAGAGGAAAGGGCTTCAAGTTGTCCCAGAAGGAACTTCTTCACTGAAAGGCAACAGACTCCTCGGGGAGGTGGTTGAATCTCCATCCCTGGAGGTGTTTAAAAATCACGGAAGTGTGGTGCTGAGGAACAAGGTTTAGCACCAGACTTGGTAGAGTTAGATAATGGTTGGACTTGATGACCTTAAAGGTCTTTTCCAGCCAAAACAGTTCTATGATTCTGTGTAACTGAAGCCATGCCAAGGAAGAGAGCAGATCCCAGGGGTTACCTTTGCCTTGCTTTAACAATCAGCATAGCACCACCAGCTTGGCTGCACTCTGTACCCATGGTTTTTGTCCCACTAAACTCAAAACATCCTCATGCATCAGCCTCTCAGTATTCTGAGCAAAGTCTAACAAAGCATTTCCTTCAGGTTACCACCCTGCCCAGGAGCCTGGCTCACTCTCAGCACTGTGTCTCAGGAAATAAACCCCCCAAAAGTCTCTCTCTCACAAGGTTTAGTTAAAGCATGGCAAGTTGACCTCTCCTCTAAGCTTCCTGGCTCCTGTCCAATCTTGTACAATACTAATGAGGGGCTGCAAAAGACATGCAGCTCCTGCTGTGGCCAGGTCACTCCTTTGCATCCTTGTGCAAATATGCAACCTGCTAGTTGTTAGCACCCAAGCACCACCCTGGGCCATCCACAGGGTCCCATTCTCCCTTCAAGATAACAACAGCCTCTCCAACCTCACACCAGCTGGGCTGCAGTGAAAGCCTGGATGTCCAAAGAGCTCCAAGGAGTTGAAAAACCCTAAATGGCAACTAACTGGAACAAACCCCACAGTACAAGACACAGAACTAGCCAAGCAGAAGGTATGAAAACCTACTGGCTGACAGTACAAAGCAAAAATGATTCATTCTCCTCTCTGAATAGAGCAGTTCAATAGAGCTTGTCCTCTGGAGCTTTTCTTGCAGATCTTCCCCAAACAGCCAGCACTGACCAGCTGGGCTGTGCCAGGGGAAGAAACAGTCTGATCGTTCTAGAACCACAACCAAACTCTGAAATGCAAGTTAGGTGACCACAGCCAACCTGGCTTTTGTTCTTTTGGGGGTGGTTCTTATGCTTAGTCATTAAAAGCCACGAGGCTGTTGGATGACAGCTGGTAAATGTTATTTAATAGCATGGCAACTTTCTGAAGGTCTAATTGACCAGAAAAGTCTGTGGCTTTCTCTATTTATTTGTGGGTTTTTTTCCACATCAGCAATATTGGTTCCCACTAACGTTTTCTAGCAAGCAAATATTTTTGAGGCATTTCAGAATGGAGTAGGAAGGCTGCACAGGAAAAGCAGACCACCAGCTGCTCCACTGGGGATCCAGCAAAAAGGAACAGTTGATTTCCTATTAACACAAATGAGCTTGTTAGCTGGGCTGCCTTCAGACTGAGTTCAGCAGTTCAGAGCCTCTATTCCAGGAAAGATAGCATTTATGTAACAAAAACTAAGAGAGAGTGAAGGAAAGGATTTTGCAAGTGCTTGTTTGCCAACTAAATGCTTTTGCTATTCTGGGGTCAGGGCGGATGAATGGAAGCTAAGATGGGAGACACTGATGCCAGGACCATACCCAGAGCTGGAAGAAGATTCTCTAGACATACCTGGGGTTCTAAAGAGGATTTTCAGGACATTGGAATGGGCTACCCAGGGAGGTGGTGGGGTCACCATCTCTGGAGATGTTCATGAAAAGACTGGATGGAGCACTTAGTGCCATTGGATAGGGCTGGGTGATAGGTTGGACTGGATGAGCTTGGAGGCCTTTTCCAACCTGGCTTATTCTATTCTATTCTATTCTGTTCTGTTCTGTTCTATTCTATTCTATTCTATTCTATTCTATTCCTATCCCTATTCTATTCCTATCCCTATTCTATTCCTATCCCTATTCTATTCCTATCCCTATTCTATTCTATTCTATTCTATTCTATTCTATTCTATTCTATTCTATTCTATTCTATTCTATTCTATTCCTATCCTGTTCTATTACTATTCTACTGTGTTGCAGTTTTCTTAATGCCTGCACCACAAATAGTTTGTGCAACTGATACCTCATGGAGTTCCAGAATAAACTCACCAAATGGCTTTTATTGGGCCTTTTTGTTGCTGTTTAAAGCAAAAAGCTTCAAGGATGGGCAGTCATTTCCACTGGTGTTGCTGTTGTGAGCTTCTAGGATGACTTGATGGCTTCAGCATAATGAAGAGGCTTGAGAATGCCTGAGCTCTGGTCCTATATTTAACTCTGACCCTTTGTTCCTGAGCACCCTTCACTGGGGAGAAAACAAGGATCTATTTCACAAAGGTGATTTATTAACATTGGTTAGTGATGTGAGCACTACATCATGTATGCAGCAACATAATTAAGAGTGCAGTACCAGGCAGGAATAGAGTTTCATGGGGAAAAAATAGTCCCAGTGAGAAAGAACAAAGCAAAGTGCATTAATCCCGCCCTAACTCGTGTTATTCCACAATTATTATTACGATTTTATTCCCTAGCCCCTCTGTCAGGGTATAAAGTGAGAACTCTCCTGCTCAATCATCCTGTCTCCTCCTGCTCCCAGAATATGTAGCCCGTTCCTTAAACAGACACCTTGGCCTCCTATAAATAGCACACTCCAGTACACACTGTGCACTTCACCTGCAAAGCAACACCACTGCCGCCCGCAGAGCTGTGTGGGGAGGCTCCCACAGCAAACCAAGCCTGGGCAAGTGGCAAAGCAGCAGCACAGCAGCTGTGCCTTCTTATCCTGCTCTTCGGGTGGCTGGGGCAGGAGCACAGAGATGGCAAGGAGAGAGCTGCAGAGGAAAGCACGGAGCAGATCAGGCATTTTATGCTATTCAAGGTTTGCATTCTGCATGTCAAGTAACACCCAGGTGCACAAATGGGTAGGGAGGGGGTGGCCATTCTCCCCTTTTGGGACACACACAACTGCCCATGCAGAACAATTTCCTTCCCACTATCACTGTCCCAGCTGGTTTTGAGACCAGCATCCTCTAAGCACTTGCTGAGAGCATGAACTGTGCTTTCTCTCGCCTTTCTGTGGTCTCTGGACTCTGACAGACTGTACATTTGCTTTGCCACCTTGCGAGGAGGAGCACTACACCATGTGCTAGCAACACTCCAAGGTCTTCCCACATCAGGCACTCTTGGCACCTCATGCTTGGCTCTCCTCAGCCCAGCCCAGCCCACAGCAGAGGCCATGAATCACAGCATAACAACCTGCTGGCATCCTCACTGTTCCCAGCTGCTGCCCTGTGGCCGGTGCAAAGTTACAGACTCTGTGTCACAGATGAGGAGTTTGACAGCACCTGAGGCTGAGGGGGTGCTGGCTTCACAACTTCAGCTCATGCTAATGCTCACTGCTTATGAAAATTAACTTCTAAATGGCCAGAAGAGAAGCGTGAGTGACCCCAAAGAGACTGTGGGACTATGCCAGAAGGGACTGGGAGTATTCTCAGACCTCTAACTTCCAGGCTGCTGTCTTAAATATTAAGCATCCTTCCAGGATGGCGTAACCTAAAAAAAAAAAACAAACAAACAAAAAAAGAACCACACCACCCAAACACAACCTTGCTCAGGAATAATGAATCTGAATTCTGGACATATAAGGTCCATTTCCTCCATTGTATCTCCCTTCAGATAACAACATTTCAAAAGCTTTGCAAAAGCTTTTTTTCAGTATCATTCTCTGCCTGAAACAAGAATTTTCTCCGCCATGGATGAAAAAGCTGGATGCTTCTCTTTTCCTGGCTGTTACTCAAGGTATAAGATCCATATCCCTATCACAAACCATGCTGGGACTTCTAATTGGGTTTTCCTCCCACTGTAACTCCCTCTACCATCTGTTTCTCTTTTTCTCTCGGATGACACATCCCTCAGTCACTGAGCAGTGCCACTGGGATGCCAACCCAAGCCTGGAGACTCAGCCAGATCAGTGCCTTCCCTCCTCCCCATGCCCTGATGGCCACCAGCCTCAGCAACAGGTGGGGCTTCAGATCACCACCTTCCCATCTGGGGCCAAGGAGCAAATCAGACATTAGTGGATTGCTGTACTCCTGCCCACAGACCTGGCTGAGGTTTTCTCCAGCTTGGCCGTAAGATTTCTTTGGAAAGGAGGCAAGAGACCAATGTATCTGAAGTGCAGAACAAACCTTGCACTGCTCCCAGCAGGGCTGGGGTCCCAGCCTGTGTTTTTCAATAGTAGCAGAGCTGTTTTACCTGTCACAGAACTGCTTTTACTGCTCAGCTTGAAACCAGCACTGCACTTGCAGCAGCCAGAAGCTCTCCACGTCCCCAGTGCTAGACAGGGGCTCTGGAGCCTCTCTGCTGAGATAATTGGCTGAACCAGGTTTCAGCAGGATTCAGCCACTGTTTTCCACTCTTGCATCTAAGGAGATTACTAAACTGTTGGAAACATGGCTACTTCTGGCCTCTTTCCAGGCCCCCAGTCATGGTAGAGTTGAGCTACTGCAAGTGAAAACAGATCAGAATTTGAAATCAGTACATAAGTGGTGCTTGCTCATTGGGAAACTTGAAGTTAATGTTGCCTGCAGCTATTACTAGTGTTTTCAGAATAATTCATTAGCTGCAAAAATCTTTCATCTCTCAGGAGAAGAAACAAACAAAAAAAAAAATCAGCTATTCTACTTTTCTTGTTAATTCTTTGTTTGGTCTCCTCCAGCCCCTCTCCTCCCCTTTCCAAGCAGCTACGTTGAGACATGAAGCCTTGAAGACAAGAGACCATGGAGGCACATTTCAGAGGAGCCCCAGGCCAGGTACTGTAAGATGGAACAATTCACCAGTTCCCCTAGAAATACTTTACTCATACCCTGCTTTTCCGAGCAGGGTTTATGAATTGTCAGTCCCCACCTAACATGGGAGCAGTAGGCAATTTTGAGAGGTGGCCTCTGGCTGGCAGAGGCTCACCACAACTCAGCAGCTGATTACGAAGGGGCTGGTTGGATCTGTTCTGCTAAAGCCAGAGCAGAGTCACCCTGACACACAGCCTAGCACTGAGGCATCAGGACTGAGGAAGAACTTCTCGTACCTGCAGTAACTCTGCTAACTCCATCTTTTACTGGGTGAAGAAGACCCAGGAAGATTATTTTCTCTCTTTGCTTCGGCTCCTCTGCTTTTGACCTCAGGAAAAAAAGCAACACACATAAATGAATGATAGAAGCAGAGAGGAGTGCCTTGTAGATTTTTTTCCCCCCCAAACAAACAGTTGAAGCTGAGGTAGTAAACCAGCGATTACTCCACCAAAAATGTTTTGTGTAACTTCAGAATGCCTAAGGACTGTGAAACTCAATTTCTGGCAATCGCAGTGCTGTGAACAGTTAAAGATCTTTCCGGGAGTCCTGAGAAGCACCAAAGTGCTCTGTGCTGGACTAACTTTGCACCTACCCAGTAAGCCTGGATGAAGCTCCCTCTTGCTGCACAGAAGGGACACAGCTACCTGAAGCCACCTCTGGTCAAGCAAGAGAAGGAAGCAGCCACAGTGACTCCAACAGAGGGTGCCTGTTTTGAGCCAGCTCTCTCCCCCCATACACGTCTCAGCTTCGCTGACAAACTCAAGCAACGTTCTTCTTCCCAGGACATGGAGATGCTTTAACATCTAAGCAAAACAAAACAAAGATGTGAGTGATTTGCTGATTGTCCTGGGGAACACTTGGCTGAACTCCTCATCTCCAGCAAACATAATACACTCGATGCCATCTGCAGACAGCATCGTGTGCTGCTCTGTGTAGCCATCAGACCTCTGTCTCAGGGCAAGGAACCGATGTGGGGAGCAGCTCTGGCAAAAACAAAGCAGCCTCTGCTCTTCTTTGGGGGGTGCCCACCCACACGCTCAAGTGCTCCTGCATTCGGGCTGCCTGTCCCACCCAGTCCCATTGAGCTCTCTGCTCTGCTTCATATTCCTGTTTCTCCCTCCAGACACAGCATCTCTATCAGGTAGCATCTGGAAGGGAACTCATTTTTTCTCCTTAGTGATTTGACACCGAAATTAGATTGGGTTCAATTGCTGGGACATTACCACCTGTGCTAATAGCCAGAATTGCTTGCAAAGATAGACCACAGTGTTCTGAATTTGGAGAAAGATTGCTGTCCCTTTTAATTACATTTTCTGTCCATAATGAGACAATTATAAGTCTTTCAATAGCTCCCAGTCATCAGCCTTTCACTGTACGAGTGCAGGAGGAAAAAAGGAGCCCCATCTCCCTCCTCTTTCCCCTCCCACCCACTAAGTTCTTTGAGCAATTCACAAGTGTGTAATGTATATTCATCTCGGGTCTGGCAGAGATCCTGGCAGCACTTAGATTGCCCAAAGCACCCTCATGTAGCCATTGCACTTCTCCAGCTGTCGCACTTCAGGATGAAGCTCCCCTTTCAGCGCCCTTTAGAAGGCATCACATGTGAGTAAAAGAGCCACACCTCACCTCCCCACTCCCCTTTTTAACTGCAAGTATATATAGGATCACAGAATCAGTCAGGGTTGGAAGGGACCACAAGGATCATCTAGTTCCAACCCCCCTGCCATGCCCAGGGACACCCTACCCTAGATCAAGCTGCTCACAGCCTCATCCAGCCTGCCCTTAAACACCTCCAGGGATGTGGCCCCAACCACCCTCCTGGGCAACCCATTCCAGGCTCTCACCACTCTCATGCTCAACAACTTCCTCCTCACATCCAATCTGAATCTCCCCACCTCCAGCTTTGCTCCATTCCCCCTAGTCCTTTACTACCTGATATCCTAAAAAGTCCCTCCCCAGCTTTTTTTGTAGCCCCTTCAGATCCTGGAAGGCCACAAGAAGGTCACCTGGGAGCCTCCTCTTCTCCAGCCTGCACAGCCCCAACTCTCAGTCTGTCCTCATAGCAGAGGTGCTGCAGCCCTCTGAGCATCCTCATGGCCCTTCTCTGGACACACTCCAGCATGTCCACATCCCTCTTGTAATAGGGGCTCCAGAACTGGATGCAGTACTCCAGGTGGGGTCTCACCAGGGTGGAGTAGAGGAGGAGAATCATCTCCCTCGACCTGCTGGCCACACTTCTCCTTATGCAGCCCAGGACCTGGTTGGCTTTCTGGGCTGCAAGTGCACACTGCTGACTCATGTTGAGCTTCTCATCCACCAGCACCCCCAAGTCCTGATGCTTACCAAGCGGAAGTGCTGAAATCAGAGAGTTCATTTTTATGTAGAGAGAGAGAGAGAGAGAGGGAGAGAGAAGTAAAGCACCACAGGATCACAGGAGCTGCCACACCAGACCAACCCTGGGCCATCCAGCTCAAACAAAACTCAGAAGTTTCAGTGCAAGAAATGTTATCAGAAAATGAACTGTTAGGTCTGTGCTGTGTGGTACCCAAGCACTGGAGGGCTGATTCCTTCTAGCTAGGAACCCTTTCAGCTCATGAAACCTGGAACTTTTTTTCATCTGAAGCAACATCAAATGTTATGATTGTGAGACTGCACAGCGCTGCAAATAAATCCTGCATTTACCATACCACTGTAACACAGAACAAAGCTCTGCTCGAGATTGAAAGTTTAAGGCAATATAAAAATATTACCATTAATCCAGGGCTCTTGTACCTGCAAGCCAGAGTGCTGGAGAGCAGCCATTGTAAGCAGCACCAATGTTTTCCTTTCTCAACCTATAATCTAATTACTCTTATTAAAATATTCCAATTAGCCTCAAACCCGCACATAAACTCATCATTAAGCTTGGGAGACGGTGCAAAGAGCAGGTCAGACTGTCTGGGATGATTGCACAGCCCTGGGCCACTCTGCCCTTGGTACCTTCTTGCCCTGCACACCACAGGGGAGACAGGCACAGGTCATGCACCTGCAGACATTACCTGCACTTGGGGTTTCTCCACTGAGATACCCTTGGGATCAGTATACCTGGCTTTGTGATGCCAAGAGATTGGAGAGACTTCTGGAAACAACTGAGCTGGAGGGCTCAGCTGATCTTCAAGCCAAAATCATCTTGCTTACATGCCCTAGAAAATACAGCTTCTAGAAAATAAGTCTGACAAGATTAGCAAGGGCTCAGAGCTCCCCAGCTGCAGCTCTGACACGATGACAGAAGCTGCATATTAGATGGCTTCCATCAGAAACCCCAAGTGGGGGCTCAGACAGCTGCACAAACTTCTCACCACCACCCTGTCCTTGGGGAAACCTCACCATGAGCCAGCTAGTTCTGTACTTACCATCTACCCAGTTAAACATGAATCACTGTTGTCTGATTAAAGATGATCTTCCCAGTACTTTTCTGTCTCAACCATGCTGTTTTGACATCCTAGTTCAAGAGCTGTCACCTTAATTATAAGAATGAGTGGTGATGCAGAAAACCAGCAATAGCAGCAACAAACCCCCCCCCCCCCCAAAAAAATTAAAAATCTCCAACTCATAAAAAGAAAGGTTTAATGAGACTAGTGGAGAGGGCTGGAGGAGATTGCACGCTGCACAGACAGGCAGGAGAAATGAGCATGCTGCTTGCATCCACAGGATCCTTCCGAGGGACTTGGAGCCCTTTACAAAAGCTTGCAAGTCTGCAGCCTGCCTTTGGCAGCTGAGAAGATGAAATGGAGGAAAGCTGCGGCCTCGGGGGTGTGCAGAAGGCCTGCAGCTGACCCAGGAATCAGGGTCCAGGTGTCTCTGCTGTGCTGTAGCTGGCAGCACTTGTTAGACATCAAAGTGCTGAGCTGATATCAAATTA
>VWZI01003571.1:1520579-1541849 GCA_013396835.1 Psilopogon haemacephalus | reverse complement strand
GATATCAAATTATCGACATTTCCAGCTCAGGCAGCAGGCAGCAAGTTCTGCTACTCAGACTTTTCTGGGGGAGAGTTGTTCTTTTCAAAGGAGATGGCTTCTTACTAAAAATACATTTTCAATCTCCATTTATTCTTCACATTTCCTTCAGGTTGCTTGTCCTTTTATTCCAGAAAGTTCTCACAGGCTACCAAGGCTACCCAGTTTCTGTTAAGACTGCACATTTAGGCTGGGGGGAGACAAAGACTCGGCTTTGAAACTTGCATTCGGCAGGAAACAAAAGTCATTCGTTCTCACAAACATTTCTCAATTATAAAAGCCTCCTCAACGACTTCTCTCCAAAAAAAAAAAAAAAAAACCAAAAAAAGAGAGAAAAAAAAGTGCNAAAACAAAAAAAGTGAGAAACAAAAGTGCTCTCTTCCCCCAGCAAAGCTCTGGGCTCTCACAGCTCACCTCTCATTAGCCACCACAACCCACCACTTGTTTTATGGTTGAACGATTCCTGCAGCCTCAGGCAGAGAGCATCCAACCACATCAGCAACCCCAGAAGCTCTAAAGCTCAACCTAAGTGAATGAGCTAGGGCTGGGGGAAAGGGAAAAAAAAAAAATCAACCAGGGTACTCACAGCAATGAGTTTGTGGTGCCAGGGCTCAGCAACAGGGGCTTGAAACCCTCTGCAACTTTGGGATAACTTCCAAGACAATTTATAATCCAGAGCTCCCAATCCTATTTACCAAAGCAATAAGAAACTGCACTCCCCATGGCACCCTGGGCATATTATTATGCTATGTAATTTCCTCCTGCAAAAACCCAATCAACTGTACATGTCTGTACCCATTCTGCCAACTATATCATTTTATAATTTCAGAACAGCAGCGCAAAGTGCCGGGGAGTTATCAGTGAGAACTGTTCTGCAATAATTAATAGATGCAAAGATTAAAAAGAGGAGCAAAATAGGCCCACAAATTAACACGGTCAATTACAAGGCAGCTATCTGCAGGCTCAGGGTCTTGGCTAAAATGAAGCTCCTTCTTAAGCTCTACCATCTCCCCTTCTCTGAGAGAGGTCAAAGAGGAGAAGGAGCAGGAGCTGCTTTGAGAACTGGGTTTGTTTTCCCTCGGTTTGTGCTCCATGACAGAGATCTGAGAGGAAGCAGGTGTGATTGTGATTTGGGATCTTAAATCATCCCCAGCCCCTGGTGATGGAGCCACGTTGACAAAAGCCTTTCACTCTTATCCTAGGCACCCCAAGTAGCCTTTTGTGGGTCTGGCCATTCTGGACCCCTTGTGAGGCCAGGGTGGACAGTACTGAGCCCACCAAGTAGCCTTCTGTAGCCCCTTTGAATACCACTGGCTTCTGCTGGGCTCCTGCCTGCCCAGCACTGGCTTCTCAGAGCATGCCAAATGTTCATCTTTACTTCACCTGCCTCAGAGCCTTTGGAAAATCCACTCCCACTCCCTTCTGCAGAAAGTCTCTGGTCTAAGCAAGCTGAGTTTGGTGTGACATGAGAACAAAAGCAGAATATAGACTATTAAAAAATAAATCCTGCCCCACTCTAGAAACCCCTGCAAGTAAAAGGAGTCTGTGAACATCTACTTGTCTCACTAATTTCATAGAATCATAGAATGGTTTAAGTTGGAAGAGACCTCAAAGATCATCCTGTTCCAACCCCCTGCCATAGGCAGGGACACCTCCCACTAGAACAGGTCACCCAAGGCCTCAGCCAACCTGCCCTTGAACACCTCCAGGGAGGGAGCAGCCACAACCTCCCTGGGCAACCTGTTCCAGTGTCTCACAACCCTCACTGTGAAGAACTTCTTCCTAACATCCCATTTAAATTTCCTCTCTGCCAGTTTAAACCCGTTCCCCCTCATCCTGTCATTACAAGACCTTGTCAATAGTCCCTCCCCAGCCCTCCTGTAGGCTCCCTTCAGATACTGGAAGGTTACTGTAAGGTCTCCTTGAAGCCTTCTCTTCTCCAGGCTGAAAAGCCCCAACTCTCTCAGCCTGTCCTCATAGCAGATGTGCTCCAGCCCTCTGATCATCTTTATGGCCCTCCTCTGGAGTCTCTCCAACGTCCTTCTTGTGGTGGGGGCTCCAGAACTGCACATAAAACTGTGACCCCTCCCAGTTTCAAGTAAAAGGCCAGTTCTCTTCATCATCTGAAGCTCAACTCCAAGAGCCCAGGCACACCCAAGTGGTAGGGGTTTCAATCAAACCCTGCACACAGCCAGTGAGAAGACTGCCCCAGAGACAAAGGAGGGACTCTTTCAGTTTGGTCCAAAGCTGTGCATTTCTGGAGAGGATTTAAAGGATTTGTCTGGTTTGAAAGGCATCTCAACCTGCCTGGTGCTCTTCCACGAAAGTGAGGTTACTTTGCAGACCAAAGAGAAGAAAAACTGCTTTTGCACATCCACGAGCTAGAAGAGAAACTTTGTACTTAGACTGCATTTACCCACTTCTTACCAACAGTGCAGAGGACTGAATAAGTCCATTGCAGACATACAGGATGTATAAAACCCAGGATAATCATAGTCCTGGAAAATGCATTTGCTTAATTGCATGGCTTCCCCATTTCCCAACAAATGACTTCAGTACAGTCATTAAGCCATTTTTTACTGAAATGCTCCATCATAAAGCAAACATATTGCCATTGCACTTGCACAATTACAGCTGTTTAATAAACCATTCCCCAATATGTAAATGTGGCAACCATTTCGGTGCTGCTGCTTTGAAAGCTGTTTCTGGGTGCTGGAAATGCCAGGCAGAAGCACATTCAAAGTTATATAACATTACAGAGCACTGCTCTTGCTACCTATTAGCAGAGGGCTCCTCTTCCTGCTCCTGCCCATCCCTGATTGCCTGTTCCAGCCAGGCATCTCCCTCCTCTCCACACAGCAGGCAGAGGACACTGCCCATCACTCCCATTGACACTTAACTTATTGAATGAGTTTATTCCCATGGCTGCTTATGACTCACTGCTGCTCAGTGAATCTCATGGCTCACATGGTAGTAGTGTAGTGAGGAACCCTTCAACGTATTTATTATTGCAGGTTATCCCAGACACCAGGAGATGTGCCAACTTCTCCTTGGAGGATGCAGTTGACACACTGCAATGGCACTGCTCTACTTAAACTCCAGATCAGGGCAGCTGAATGCACCCTGACATAGAATCACAGAGATGTGCTGACTGGAAAAGACCTTTGAGACCACTGAGTTCAACCATTGTCTACCTACTAAATCTGCTGCTAAACCATGTCCCTTAGTACCACATCTCTGCATCTTTTAAGCACCTCCTGTGTCATTATTAGTGATATCAATTACAGATTCCAGCTATGGTACACATTCCCTTCTCTCTGACGCCCACGACCACATCAGTTCTATTGTACTTTGGTTTTTTAATTGTCATCTCCATTTCCAGGAAACCTCTGTTAAGCACCATTAGTATTGCAATTCTGAATGTCAAAAAAAAAAAAAATTAAAAGATAGAACCAAACCTTAATGGAGTTGAATGAATTCTCAAACCCAAAGCTCCCATCTGCCATCAGCCTCATCGTATTTTGACACAGACATTAAGCCACACAGCTGCTATGCTGGAGATAGCTCCACATGTGTCCTGTGAGCCTGTGCCCAAGGTCTGATGGTTAGGTGTTCATGATTTCACACAGGCAGGGCCATCGTTCACAAACAACAGTGTCAACCCTGGGGATCATTTGCATCTGAAGTTAAAAAAAAAAAGAAAAAAAAAAAAAAAGGGAGCTTGTTTGGTTCCTAGAANAAAAAAAAGAGAAAGAAAAGCCTGTCCATGTTAAACCAAAAGCACAGCTGCTCGTGACATGCTGTGACAGCAGCCACAGGAGACACAAACACAACTGCAGAGCCAGGCAGGGACAGACTCAGGAGATGTCCTGAGCCACCAGCCCACTGCCCAGGCTCACATACAGTTTTTACTCCCCCACAGCCAGCATCTCAAACAGCTTGGTTGATCTGCTGGATCCTTCTCCTGTTGAGTTCAGTGCTGACCAGCGGGCTGGTTGCCCTACACATGATGTGAGAAGTACCCAGTACATTCCACCCACTACTTTATGGACTAGGAATAATCTAAATTTTGAATTATCACTGGCATATAGAGTCCACTTATTCAAAATTTATATCTACTTGGACGGCTTTGAGCAACCTGGTCTAGTGGAAGGTGACCCTGCCTACTGTAGGGGATTGGAACCAGATATTTTTACAGCCGCTTCCAACCCAAACCTTTTCATGGTTCAATGAAAACTGAACTGGTTTAGAGTCCATTACCTCTAGCCCCTTGGAGAAAGTATCTGCTTCATCCTCCAAGCTGCCAGCAGCCATGGCTGTCACAGACAGCCTGTTAGATGGTCAGCATCACCAGCATGGGCAGTCCTGTTCAAGTCAAGGACATTGCTCTTACCAACTGCTCTGCAATCCCTCGTTAGGCTCATAGAATCATCAAACTGTTTCAGATGGTAAAGACCTCTAAGGCTGAGTCCACAGAGGGGCACTGCTGGGCTGCCTTGGCTAGCACACATACTCACTTCTCTGTTCCCATCTTTGCTGTTTGATGGCAAAAGCTGAAACAGGTTTTGGAAGCTGAGCTGCTAATGCTCACCTGCAGGTCGCACTCCACTCTTCTGTGGCAGAAGGTGGAAATTTTGCAGATTCTTTTCCATTACTTCCTTTTTCTTTTTTTCCCCCCCTGCTTTTTTCTTCTCATACCACATCTCATGGGGTGATAGCCTGCCAAAGAGGTTTTATCTGGCCTGTCAATGACACCCTGCCCCTGTCAGGGCATAGGGCCAGTTTCTCCCAGCAGCCAGGCAGCTCAGAAGACAACAAGAAGAAGAAATTGTGTCTTACATCACAAGTGTTAATATTTCATAGACAGGCACTGGCAGCAGGTTTATGGCTATAAAGGGTCATCTTGCACAGAAGACTACAGCTCATTTTGGCCTCCTCTCAGCTGATGATAATTTCGTTTTTAGGGGAATCTACTCTTGCCTAAAGCCCTAATACTCCCCTCACCCCCAGAGTGCTCTCCCTTTCTTACAACACAGCTAGCTGCTTCCCCATTTGTTTAGTTGCTGGAGGCAGGAAGAGGCAGCTCTGCACTGCATGCACCAGTGTGCTGCCCTGGGTGCTGGCTGTGCTCCAGGGGCTTGTGTGCTTATGTCTTTCGGGGTTAGCTGTCAGTCCTCAGGACAGGCTGTAGCTAAGCCTTCCCAGCTGAGCCAGCATAACAAACAGTGGTGCTTTTCTTGGAAAAGCAGAATGATTAATGACTTCTCACTTTGTTAAGCTGGGCAGATGACATCAACATTCAGAGTGCAGCTTGCAGAGCAGCTCAGCACATGAACCCATGTACCTGTCAGGATGCACCCTAAATAGACACACACCAAGGGGGGAAAGCCAGGCAGAACGCAAGCTCTGTGGCCATGGGATTTCATAACTACAGGTGATCTGCTCTTCCCATCCAGGTTAGCAGCTGCTGTGCCCAAAGGACACAGTCAATGCCCCCAGCAGGTTGCTGAAGAGAGAGGTGGGTGAGTTATCTCCCACGGTGTCTGAGTATTGTCTGTGAAACTGCTCACTCATTTATCCCCTTAAATTGAAATCCAGCCTTAAGCCACTCTTCTTGTTAAAGCATTTCAGGGATCTGCTTCAGCATTGGACCCAGCTGCTAAACAGAATTAGAGAGAAAAAAAAAACAGCCTCCCTTCGTCAAGTTGGACAAAGCCAGTTTATCCAGCTAGTGTCTTTCTAATGCAACCAGCAACTGTTTTCCTCAAGATACTCTCCCAAATTCCACCTTTTGTCCCAGAAGTCAGGATGGTGAATTGGGACATGGGCACAGGTTCAGGAAATCCACCATAGATACAGACACGTGAGGCAAAATAGATCCAGCTGCACTTTGTGCTTTCAGACTGGAGCTCCAAGTCATCACAGATCAATCTTAGCTTGTGGATAAGTGCAAGAGGACAGGATTAGGCTCAGCAGAGCAACTCTACCTGTCACCACTGAGCTGAGCAACCCCCAATTGGCAGACAGCTTTTGCTCCACCTGTTAATAGCTGAAACAGGGTGCAGGAATACATTAAGAACTGGTTAGTTGGTTTGAGGGCTGTTATGAAAGTGGAGGAAGATAAAAGCCCATAGGTGCTGGCACTGCCCTCTACCACCCTTGCACTAATACAAAAGCACACAATGAGCAGTATGGAAAGGTCACAACAGAGCTCAAGGAAAACCAGCCCTGAGCACACCAAGGAACAGCAACAGCAGCAGAGAAGTGCTGACCTCCACACAGGTCTCAGAAGGGGGTCAGCTCTTTGGCCAAGGAACAGCAACAGCAGCAGAGCAGTTCTGACCTCCACACAGGTCTCAGAAGGGGGTCAGCTCTTTGGCCAAGGAACAGCAACAGCAGCAGAGCAGTGCTGATCTCCACACAGTTCTCAGAATGGGGTCAGCTCTTTGGCCTTGAGGCTTAGGGAATAGTGATAAAAAGAAACCTTGCACCTCCTTTCCAGCCTAGACCAAGGTGTGGAACTCCTGGGCTTGGGGGAGCATGGGGTGACATATGCTGTGTCTGAACTCACCCCCCCAAAAAAAAAAAAATTATAATATTGTGATATTTATCTGCAGACATGGACAAATTGCACTACAATTCCAACTTCCTCCATTTCCAATATCAATTTAAGAAGTTTACAGGGCTCAGCCAAGCATATCTTGTCCTGAACATCAGTCTAGGTTCCACCTGCGTCATGGGATGAGAGGAACTGGAGACCCTGCTTACCCCTCTGGATAAAAAAGGGTGGGGATCTGCTGGATACATAGAACAGCCTTCAGAAGTAAAGGTTATTTCGTCCAGTATGGGAATGGGAGAACCACTGCTTTAAAATGAATTGATGGGGGGAAAAAAAAAATTAAAGAGAAAGTATCTATCTAGTATTTGAGTTTGTAGTTTGATGCTGCAGAAGACATATTTACAGAACAGAATAATCCCTGCTGCTTCAGACTCTCCTCTCCTTTCTCACCTCTACTCCTCCACTTGCAGTATCATGACTATCACCAAGCAACTAATGTTATAACTGGAAGGGACTTTTTANAAAAAAAAAAAAAAAAAGACAGTGAGTGATCTTGATGTTTAAAGACTAAAAATACTCAAAATGAAGGATTTAAAAAAAAAATTTAGGTTTGAATAGCTAAAGATAACTAAAGAATAGTCTCCTTTATGGAGTATTGCTAACTCCTCCCATTCAAGCAGAAAGTGCTCAGCTCCTCTGGCCACTGAGCAAAAGAAAAAAAAAAGCTGGTTTGGCCTCAGAGCAACGAGGCTTTTGTTTTGGTTCTTCTTCAGTTTCATTTTTTGTTCTTTTTTTCTTTACCTTTGCCTCCTGACATTTCTGGGCATGTTTTTATCTCTAGTTTTCAAATGTAAGGGCCTTCTCCCTAAGCAAGCAGCAGATCCTCCTAGACTCAGGTGACTGCATCCCACATATGATGCCACTCGAGGAGCTGCTGGGCCTCATGAAGAGCCAAAGGTACAAGATGGTCTTTTTATCACCTTCTGTTTCAAATGCAGAAGCAAGCTGTTGAATCCCAGGTGGACACTACAGGGTTAGAGTGAAGAACAGCAGACTTTCCCCAGGTCCTCACTCTCTCTCCATCCCATGCCAACAAAAGATTACAACAGAGGAAACTCCATGGCTTCTTCAGCACTTTATAAAATGGCTGGGATTTTTTGCTTGGCTTTTCATCATTAAAAATTGAGATCCTCAGCTGGAGAGCAGAGGGAAGAACATCAGTTGAGCTTAATTTTCCTTCTACATAAATCCAGCTCACTGGAGCTTTGGCTTTATTTGCTCTTCCTTTCATCTGGAGGAAGGCTGGTGCCTAGAAGGTGGAGCTGCATGCACACAACTGGCAGCTCCTCATTATCGGTGCCCAACAGGATGACTTAAGGAAGATGAGGACTAAGCTTCTGGCTTCATGTACTTGCCGTGGGAGATGTTCTCCTGTGGTTACCCAATGGTGAAAGGCTTTTAGTGTTGTCATGGGAACCGCTGTCATCTTCGGTGAGCAGCCTCTCCTCCATGTGAGGCTGCCTTGCTTGTTTACTGTTCAAAGCCCCTTTTTGGGGGAGTATATTGCCTTGGATATCCAACAGCCTTACCTTTCCCAAAAATCAGGCAGCAGAAATCATGGAGATGATGATGATAGATGGTGATAAAGCCCTTTGAGGGAAACAGGGAGGATCTGGTATCTGTCTACAGCACGAGCTACTCTGCATTTGCAGGGAAAATGATGCGACACTTTCAGTACCTTCTTCTACCTCAAAAGCTCATCTTGCTCTCCCTCACACACACTTGCATCTCCTCCTCCTTCCCTCAGCAACTTACAAGCAGGACTTGTCTGTAGTCACCCAAGGTGGGGAGGTGAAGCCAGGCTTCTTAGAATATGCTGATGCACTGAGACATTTGCAGGGTCTTGTTTCATCAAGTGACAGCCTGGGTAGGAATAGATCTGCCAGAAGGGTCCCTCGGGGGGACATTTTGTTCAGCCTCCTGCATCCTGAAGCCGTGGTGACAGAAGCAGAAGAGTGGAAGTTCTACCATGCCAGCAAGAGCAGCTCTTTGTTAGCAGCTCATGTTCTCAGCAATCAGGGATCAGGCTGCTGCAAAGAAAACCCTGACCAGCAAGTCTCTGGCCATAGGAACAGACTCTTGTGCTTAGCAGCAGTACCACAAGCAGGACCCAAATGAGAACACTGCTGATAAAGAAATCATTTGGGTAGATTCAAAGGGTGTGTGTGTGTGTATGTGTGTGTGTTCTCCAATAGTTTCTTTGCAACAGAAACTTGAAAAACAATGAGGGGGTTGAATGCAATATTGTTTGACTCAGATTGTTTCAATCTTCAAATACAATTCCAAAAGCAAAGATCAAAACACTTCACTTAGAAGAGATGAAAACATTTCACAACTTCTATATCTCCCCCCACCCCCCTCTCTCCATCTGAGGACTACTCATCAAATGTGGCATGAATTCAGTTAACCTAAAGAGCACTGTAGCAAACCTACTGTGAGCCTTCACCAACCAAGCCCAGGTTCTGTAGTGATCTGACCCAGAACACTGCTTCTGAGCAGCCTATTCTCAAACATTGCAACTCTCTACAGCTACCTTCACTCACTGAAGAGACCTGGTTCTGAGATCTTCCTGCACATCAAATTTATATTGAAACTGGCTAGAGCTTCCTACCATTTTTGCTAGAGAAGGGCCAAATGCTATGAAAAGAACCTCTCTTTACACTGATTCTCAACACAGCGAAGCAGGAGGATGATCTTCTAACCTGAGAGGCTCACAACCAAATGGGTTCATGTCAGGACTGAGTGTTTGACAGCCAAGTACTATGGCAATTGAATAAAAATCTTCCACGCAAATACAGCACAGCTAACACTGAAGTGAGTACTCAGTAAATGGAAAGGATCACAATTAAGGTGCTTTAATGTGCCACATCATTTCATTGATGACAATGAAGGCTTTTTCTACTTGATTCTACCACTTGCATTCTTGCAATAGAGTCTTTTCTTACCTGACTGGCTCTGATATAGGAGAGGGGCACTGGGGTGAATGTAACTTGTGGAAGAGCACGTTTTTCAAGCATTATCAAGCAAAAATTGAATCCTTTATGGCTTCAGTACTCGGTTCTGATAAAAGCAGAGGTTCATGTTATCAAGTTTGGGTAGAAAGAGCTGGCTCCACTCTGCCCCTGAAATGACCAACCATCTCTTTATGGCCCCGTGCTGCAGTGTGGGGCTTCTGCAGGACAAACAAAACCTTCCAGTGACTAAAAGCTGCTACAATTCCTTATCTCCACAAAGGAAATGAAACCAGCTTCCAGCTTGATGCAAATTCCTCACTACATAAAACCAAAATGATGTATTTTAGCTTTATTCCCAAGCCCTCTCTCAGAGGATTGCATCCCTCTGCTCACCTACCCATGAGCAGGCCACAAGCTATGGATTATGTCAGCCAGTGAAGCATAAGCCTTCTCTTTTTTCTTTTTTTTTTTTTATATCTTGCTACTCTAGGATGACATCACCCCACCATGACTCATTAATCCACAGAGACAGCTTGTAACATACAATGAAAAGCAGAACCTTGCTCTCAAATCCCTACTGTACTGGCCAGGAGGCACCAGGCACTCAGAGCTCTCACCACCACACAAAGCATGCCTCTAGGCATCTCACGCATCCATCTGCAGTGCCCTTTAATGCTCTCATGAAAAACCCTCAACATAGGCACTAGGTGGGTTTCATGATCCAGATCTAGACTGGCCAGCAGGCACCAGGCACTCAGAGCTCTCACCACCACACAAAGCATGCCTCTAAGCAGCTCACACATCCATCTGCAGTGCCCTTTCATGTCCTGAACGTGGGCACTAGAAGGGTTTCATGATCCAAATCTAGACTAGAGTTGGATTTGAGCATTAAAAGTCTCCTCTTGCACCACCTCCAGCCACTCACCCTGTTTCAGACAGATGAAACAACCTGGATGCTCACCTCTGCAGCACTCTGCCCCAAAGTGCCAGTCCTTTCTGCAGTTTTGCTTAAGCAAATTCAGAAGTATGTGTATGGTAAAAAATTTATCACAGACACTTATGCACAGAGGTGCTGGGCTTCCACCTCTAAATCCTGAGTAGGTCTGGAACTGGGCAGCTACAGCTTTTCCTGTGATCTTACCTGGTGGAGCAGAGGAATTGGCAGCAAGACTGGCTGGAACAAATCAGGCAGGTTCAGGCACTGAAAAGATGGCACTGAACAGATCAATCAAACAGATACTCCACTCTCCTTTATTTTCATTTATAGAAAAGTATGAATATAAATCACCAGAATGGAGGAAAAATATTTCATCTATTTTACAGTCAAAAATATTCAGGCTATAGCTAGCCCTCCTGGCACAGCTGGGATGCCTTCCTGTTTAGAGCCCCAGGACTGCACAGCATTTTGGGGCAACTTGGACTCGCTCCTTGAAGCCTGAAGGTAGCATTTATGCTTGGTACTTCCTACTTGCACAGATTTAAACAGGCTGGTTTCTACGTTTTGCCAGTATCTCAGCTGCACAAGAGCAACTCTTTGTAAGGCTGAGGATCAATATGAAATGATGAGACCAGGGAGGTTGAAAACAAAAGGAAAAGATACACAGGCACAAACAGGAAGCATCCACAAAGTGCCACTGCCATGAAAAAAAATGAGTTAAGCTATTGAGGAGGAAGTTCTTCACCATGAGAGTGGTGAGAGCCTGGAATGGGTTGCCCAGGGAGGTGGTTGGGGCCACTTCCCTGGAGGTGTTTAAAGGCCAGGCTGAATGAGGCTGTGTCCAGCCTAATCTAGGGTAGGGTGTCCCTGCCCATGGCAGGGGGGTTGGAACTGGCTGATCCTTGTGGTCCCTTCCAACCCTGACTGATTCTATGATTCTGTTTTGCACTGTTGATTCTTCATTGTGACTTTAGAAAAACAGCAATTAAATTTGGGTTCGTATGGCCTTTTTTTGTACAATTTCTTATTTGGTGAATTCTCATTCCCCTTGGGAAAGGAGGAATCTGCAAGAAGTCACAAGGGTCTGACAGGGCCTTCTCGGGGATGAACGGGCAAAAAGAGCATTTCACAGCCAGCCTGCTTTCTTTGGAAATCAAGGAGTGCACACGGACAGGGAGGATCCAGGATGCCCCAGCACAGACAGCAACCTGGTGGAGAGTAGCTGGCACGGAGATGTCATCGTTTTGGTTGTGCTTCCTACTGCTGCCACACGCTGGTGCCAGACAAGCCAGCACAGCACTTCCTCACTGGGACTGTTGGGAGAAGTTAGATGAACAAGAAGCTGTGAACAGAAGGACAGGAGCAAGTGTCCAGCTGGCGAATTCTCTTCCAGGTTCCTTTGCATCGAGGGTTCCCTACTGCCTGCCAGTGCAGCAGCTGATTCCTGAAACAGTCATAAGAGGAGAGAGTTAAAGTGCTGCACTTCCACTGCAAGAGCACTCACTTGTACAACCATGGCTTAAATCACCCAGAAATTCCATTTAGTTTGCTAACACCAATTTCCACTCCATGGACCCAGTTCTGCCTTTCTGCAGCAACCACAGTGACCCCCCCACAGGATTATAATCTTGTGTGAAGTAGAGCCACAGTCAGGAACACTGGACCGGAAGAACACAGAGCAGCACACATTAGAGATGTCAAGTCCAAAAGAATTCACAGAAACACTCCCTCCAGATGGGCTGCACTGCATGTGACAACTCACAAAGCACATCAACATTCCCAGAACTCCTGGACTGAAACACTTGAGAGGTTCCAAAGAGGGCAAAACCTCATTTTCTCCCCTCTCCTTTGTAACTCCACGCTTGCTCTCAACAGGCAGAGCTCTATTGCCACCCACAGACACTGAGATGCTGAGTAGGTCCCCAGCACACAATTCACAGCAGGTGTTTGTGTGAGCAGGTCAGGCACATGAGCATCTCTGGAAAACCACACTGGTGAACACTTGCCTGGGTGGCAGCTAGCTGGAGGTATCAGACACACAAGTGCTGAAGCAAAGTTACTCACAGACCTCTTAAGTAGAGGACAAAACCCCAACCAATCAGCCACACCTTTTCTCCCAGGCTTACAGGTCCTGACATTGACCAGCCAAGCAGGTTCACAGGCCATTTTTCACAATCAGTGGCTGCACAGCCAATGCTGCTCTAACAGCCAGAGAAACTGAAATCTGGCCGTAGCACTGTGCCCCTTCCCAGGTTTTAGCATTTAGTGGCTTAAGAGAACTCTTCCCCTCAGTGTGTCCCAGCCCTGACCTTTGAGGAGGCACAAGTACCACAACTGGATCAACTCTTGCCCTCTGCAGAAAGCTGCCCTCAAGGCAGCCAAACAGCCTCCTGATTTCTGCTTGTTTTACAGTTCTGTGCGACCTGGAATCATTGCTCCAGCTGCACAAAGGTAACTCTGCTCTTGGTCTAATGAGATGTCATGATCCAGGGCATGGTTTTATGCATCACACATGGTTGGAAAAGGCTCACTGTGGTTTTCTTTTGGCTTGGGGTCATTCCAAAATACCAGAGTCTGTACATGGAAGATTAAAGCCCCAGACAAAGCAGGCTGCACACAGAGCAGTCCCAGACCCTTCAGAACTCCAGGCTGCAGGTTTACCTTTAAAAGCCTTAACTCCTTAAATACATAAGCTAAATTTGCTTGTTCTCATCTTGCTGGCAGGGAAAGCAAATACTGATTTTATTATAAATCAAGCCCATCCATCCTCTCTCTCCCTCCACCCCACAGGCAGGGGCACAAACTGCTGCAGTCTGGACAATTTTATGTGCTAAAACCACCACATCTTGCTCCAGATGATGAAGAGCAGCTGATCCTCCTAGACACAGGTTGAGTAGCAATTTCACAGATGTCAAGTCTGTGCTTTTATTTGCAGATCTTTCAGAAGACAACCCAAAATTAACAGATCAGTTTCCTGGCTCCATGCTCTGGCCTGTTTATCTCGTAACCTTCTAGAAGAATGAAAACAAGGGAAGCTAGGTTATGCTAGCTATCCTTACCTGATGGCCAAAGATCTGGCCATGTAGCAAGGGCTCTGAGCTACCTTCTGAGCTTAGATAAGAGGGGTTAAAATGAATCAGCATCTTCTGTAGAGTAGGAAACAGGTGGATGGCACAGATAACAAGCATTTCTCCCTGACTTGAAGCATTTCTAAGCCAGACTCCACTTAGACACGAGAAGATAATTAGGAAATACTCATCAAAATATACCAGCATTGCTGAGTTTATTTTAAACTCTGTCAGATGTTTTCCTTCCTGAGAGTCACTCTTGCAACAATATCTCAGGGAGCTAAAGGCTGGCACAAGCTGCCGAAACGACAGAGCGAGAAGCAAAGTGCAGGCAGAGCGTGGGTGGGACAGCAGCAGCTGTGCATGTGTCCCCACACAGCCCCAGCCAGTGGCCTCAGAGACCCAGGCCAGCACACCATGGCACAGGGCAGCTGGCACAGCTGCTGCTCTGAGGTTACCACAAACTGCCCACATCTCCTGGCAGCAAAAATTCAAAATGAGGGTGAGCGGAGTACAGAGCCAGAGCCCCCCGAGCAGGTCTAGGCAAACTCAACACATGCTGCATCCTAGGCTCTGGCATCCAGCCTTGGCCTCCCACCATCCTCTTTCTTAGGGCACCAATTGCTTCCCCATCTTCTTCCACTTCCTTTGCAAGCATCACATTTATGCCCTCCACATTTGGCCAGCCTAAGGAGCTCACCATGCAACCCCTCAGACCACTGCTGACTTTGCAGGACTGCATGCTCAGGTATGGCCACTTACTCTAACAGAAAGCAGAAGCACTTTCATAGACATTGCCCTCACCCCACTCAGTGGCTGTCCCCACCAATAATCCAATTTCTTCTCAGAGACCACAGAGGTCAGGTTTTTTCCTGCATGTAACCTGGTAAAAATAGTTTATTATTTCTGGAAACAAATTAGGGGAGAGCTCTGTTCATATAAAGAATACCTATAGTAAATACTTGCACTTGAGATGTTGTTTTCAGGAAAATCAAGCCAAATATCCAGCCCTGGACAACAATCTCTCTGACCCACCACTGTAAGTTCAAATTGGGATAAAGAACTAATGTTTACTTAACTGGAGGTTACCTATCTAGGGAATATGTAGGAGTTACCTAAAAGATCCAGGTGAAATGTACAGGAGGCTTCACACACACACAGAATGAGGATGCTGCAGACCAAAGACATCATTGATGTTCCACCTGTCAGTCATACATTCCTCTCTGACACAGCTGCCCAGCAGTGATGGTTCAAGGAGACTTAAAGTGCTTCTGCATTGCCTTTTGTGGATAGGAACTTTGTCCAGTGCTCATCCAGCTCTGCCTGCCCTCCAAGCCTACGTTACTAGCCTGGCAATGAACACAAATGAACACAGACAGTATCTCAGATTGGCACACATGTAGGTAGCTCAATAGCTGCCAGAAAATGCCACAGGCATGACTCCATTTGGCATGGGAGGCAGTGATGCTGTAGGGGTGAAACGTCACCATACCAGTAGAAGTTGGCTTTCTTGAAGGCTGCCTATAATGAAATGGATCCACCACTTCATCTTGCAGACCCCCAGCAAGACTCTGGGAGCAATTTCTTAGGCTCTGCTCAACTGGGATGGATTTGAACCACCTGCTGAGACCTGGGCTGAGTTTTGACCTGAGGGAACCAGTCATCTTTCACCCCAGTGCCATTATTGCTGCTCCTCTCCAGTCTTCAGTCTGGCAACACTCAACCACCTTACCTTTAGGACACAGGCACATTTCCTTTGTGCTTCCATTCCATACAGTGCTGTTCACCAGAACAGGCAAATGGAAATGTCCCCCTCTTTTTGCAGCCCAGAGAGGAAATGAGTTCCTGCATGCCTGCTGCCTAATCTGATGTTCCTGTCTGGCTCCAGGCTTTAAGTGAAATAGAATCATAGAACGGATTAGGTTGGAAGAGACCTGAAAGATCATCCAGTTCCAATCCTCTGCCATAGGCAGGGACACCTCCCACTAAAATAGGTCACTCAAGGCCTCAACCAGTCTCCCCTTGAACCCCCCCAGGGAGGGAGCAGCCACAACCTCCCTGGGCAACCTGTGCCAGTGTCTCACCACCATCACTGCAAAGAACTTCCTCCTAACATCCAGTTTCAATCTCCCCTCTGCCAGTTTAAACCCATCACTTCTCATACTCTCATTACAAAACCTGGTAAATAGTCCCTCCCCAGCCTTCCTGTAAGCCCCTTTCAGATACTGGAAGGCTACTCCAAGGTCTCCTGGAAGCCTTCTCCAGGCTGCAGACCCCCAACTCTCAGCCTGTCCTCATAGCAGAGCTGCTGCAACCATCTGAGCATCTTGGTGGCCTCCTCTGGACTGGATCCAACAGTTCCATGTCCTGCTTGTGCTGGGGGCTCCAGAACTGCACACAGTACTCCAGGTGGAGTCTGGCAAGAGCTGAGTAAAGGGGGAGAATCCTCTCCCTTGCCCTGCTGCCCACAGCTGCTCTTGCTGCAGCCCAGCACACAGTTGCTGTCTGGGCTGCACTCACACTGCAGCCTCATCTTGAGCTTTTCATCACCCCAGACCCCCAGGGCATGTTCCTCAGGGCTGCTCTCAGCCATTCCCCACCCAGCCTGCAGTTGTGTTTGAGACTGTGCCCACCCAGGTGCAGGACCTTACACTTGGCCTTGTTGAATGTCATGAGGTTGGCCTGGGCACAGCTCTCCATCTTCTCCAGGTCTTCATATAACATTAGTGTAAGCTTTTATAATCATTTCCACGCTGAATGCAGGTAAGAGCTACTCCTGGCCACACTAGCTAAGATTTTTTTCTTCTTCATCTAAAAACTCTTGGAACCCTTCTACACAACAAGCTGAGACAGAGAAGGAAAAGACTCTTACATGACTTTCTCTTACTAAAAACTTGATCAAAACCCTGTCTAAAGAAGGCATCATTGGCAGTCTTGATAGTGCAATACCTTGCATGCTGGAGGCCTGAAAATACTCGTTTAGAGCTCCTAATTTAAATAAATGTGCTTATTTTAACATTTATATAAAGTTTTAAAATAGCCCTACCCAGAACTGATGAGCAATGGTTTTCTCAGGCACAGCTGCTAACCAGTTTCAGAGGGTGACTTTAATAAACTAACAGTGGGGTTAAGAGTATCAGGATAAAAGCAGTGCAGAGGCTGTGCCCCCAGTGACCACAGCAGAGGCTTGGGAGCCAGGACTCCTCTGTGGCTGGCTCTGCCACAGATGTGTTTTGCAGCCTCAAGTCACTCCCTTCACCTTTGCTGGAGTCTGCCCAATTTGTACAACCTGGGTGGTCCACATCAATCACCCCAAAGGTTCTTCAGCTTTCCAGGGAAAGGATGCTGAAAGTACAAAGATGTAACAGTACTTCCCTGACCAACCTCAGGTGCCAGCACATTCCCCAAGTCTTCAACCCAGCTATCACTGGCCAGAAATACTTATAAAGGGCCACCTGTACAAACAAACTTCCCAGTGCTTCAAAATTGGAAACAGATTTGGTTTCATTTGGCATCTAGCAGGACTGTTAACCTTAGAAGAGTGGCTGAAGCATCTTTAAAACAAAACAACATGCCACTTAAAAATCAGTGAGCTTAGCAGACTAAGTGCAGGTACTCCCACACTTCAGTCCTGTCTCTGCCACTGGTTTGATATGTGACCTTCACCAGAACAGTCAGCTCTGCAAGAAACTCATGGCATGCAACAAAGAGCAGTTAACACACTTAAGAGTGCTCCAGAGGGAGACATGCAGCACATTATGAAACAGGGACAAGCAGATCAAGGGAGAACAATGAAAAATTCCACATGAAAACAAAAGTTAAAACTTACACTTTGCTTCCACTGCCATCCCCATGACAATGTAGACTTCTGGAGTCTAAAGCTGGGTGCTGACACTCCACGCAGACAGTGTGGCCCTCTCTGAGGTACTGCATCCAGTGAGTATATGAGTGATGGCTCTGCAAGCAGCCTGGTGTGATGGCCACAAGCTGGAACTCAACACAGTACCTGCAACCAAAATAACCCAGGAGGTTAGCTCAATAACCAAATTAGAGCCTTCCAAGTGACTAGAAGAGCCAGACTGAACTGGGTGACCACAGATCACCAATTAAGAAAAACAAAAAAGCAGCCCCCACTTAAAAAGCCTCCAGTGAAAGAAAGAACATGTGGTGCACCTGCACTTTGAGAAGGTTAAAAGGTTAAATGAGGAGCAAAACCACTCTGTTGGTGGTTTCAATTAATACATCAAGAAGTATCAGCTATTACCAGCATCTGCTTTTGCAAATAGAGAGACAGACTGGTAAAGCATTTGAGTAAAGACAAGAAAACCCAACAGACAGGTCTTTTGACTCCAACTCTGGCATCCCTTTGTTGAACCACATTTATTACCTACTCTGAGTTACTTACAACAGGTTTTGCAGAGCAAATTGCAGCAGAAGTTAAGATTTGGTCTGTACAGGTTTTCCCTGTGATGATCTCCACCCTAAGAGCCAGAGTGGGGTTGCCATATCTCAGCAAGAGGGCTACCAGACTGACACATCACCTCTGCCCTGCTCAGATTTCTCTGTGCTTCCAATTTTAACCAAACTTGAGAAGAAAGCCCAAAGGAACTGGGCTCGTTTGGCAGGGGGAAACAAAGGAAGCACAGCAACAGTCTATAAACACAGCAGAGTTGGGTTCTGTGTTAGTCATGATGGGAATTTCCAAACACCTTCACACAGCACACTGAACATGAGCAGTTTGCTTCCTTGTCTTACCTGAGGGAAAGAGAACAAGGCCAAGCACAGATGTGCACACATTTTTTAATTTTACAGGGAGAAGGCTCAGCTAAGGAGGAGTCCAAGGCAGGCTGAGGCCCTTTCCTTCAGACACTTCCATGAGGGGGTGGATGCACCCACACACTACGGAAATACTTCCATGTAGGACAGCATGTGAAAAATAAATCAACAAGTGCATGGCTGCTTTGTGCTGCAAGAGCAGCTCTGGGAAACTCCAGAGTGTTGACAGGACTGGCAGCTCTCAACAAGAAACAGGCAAAGAACCAGGGGCTGCAGTAAGAACCTCTGGGGAATGACAAAGCTGCATACAAGTGGTTACAGGGTAGAAGATAACCTCTCCCATCAGCACTGTGTCACTGCTAGTGATGAGCCTGGCTGAGAAAGAAGAATGGGAAGGGTGATGCCCCTGTGTTCAAGGCAGAACACAAGGTCATGTCCTGACCTTACATCAAGGCAGACCCCCAGCACTGCAGGCACTGCTGTCCCTGAGGAGAAGCAGCACTCTGCTCTAGTGAGGTGCTGCCCTGCTGCTAGGGAATGCCAATTCTGATCAGGAAAAAAGCTGGGTCCAAAACTGCAAGCAGACACACTAAGGAGTATGACTGAGCCCCCGTGATGAGTCTCCAACTTACCCTGCTCTTTCACTGCCATCAGCTGCAGCTCTTTTCTTTCTCGCTTTTCCAAACCCCCCTGTTGTTATTAATGCTGGGACTGTGGATATCAAAGAGAAAGAGTACACAGTGTGAGTGGCAATACTGCACTAGGGCTGTTTACAGCTGCAAAACAGTAAATATGAGCCTTGAATGTTACATGGTGTTATCTTCAGCAGGAGACAAACACAATCCTAACTGCATTCCGTGACCATCAAGCATTTCACTGAAAATTAAATCTGTATCATTGCCACATGAGTCTATTTATAAGGCACACCCAACAGACAGAAGATGGAGGCAATATTCACTGAATACCAACTCTCAACAGGTTTGTAGAAGTCAGTTGTACCTAACATCCAGACTGGATGGATTTTGACCTCAAAATACCAACAAAGATGAGAAGCAGTTCTTCTAAAAAATCAGTAAGGGTATCATGAAAAAAATTATTTGAACAAACTGAAATCAAGCTTTTTCTCCAGCTGAAGGTCTGCTCTGCCTGCAGAGCCTGCCTCCAGTGCAGAAATGTCATACCTTGCCTTTTGATGGGTATTGCTCCTTCATGACTTTATGTGAATGACTCATAAAATATTATATATATATATATATAAAAGAAAATAAACTGCTCTGCAGCCACTTACAGAATTTTAAAATAGGCATAAATCTATCAGCTCTATCAAAGCTGCCAGAGATTTGCACTTGTGTAAGTGAGACCACATCAGGTCTGTGATATTTCACATTTGAAGAAGAGCAGATCACAGCAAATGGTGGGCACTACTTTCACATACTGCCCTGGGAAGGGTATCTCTAGTCCCCTGTGTGAAGAGCTCAGCTCTCAGTTGGCACCAGACAGGCCCAGAGCAAACATGCACATGCCTGCAAACAACTCTTTTTAAATACAGTAAAAACAGGTCAGCTCTGCCGACCCAAAGAATCCTCCCCCTCCACACATTGCCTAGACACTTACACTTTCAGTGGACTTACTCATGGACTGTTTGCACTCTGCCCCTTGCTGAGTCCAGTACTCCACGCAGCCAGCCCTCTCCTCCAGAGCAGGGCATGCCTCTCCTCCATTCCTGGGCTCCTGGATGATGTGCCTCCTCCGCACACGATACGTTGTCTTGCAAGGCTCCGCACAGCCGCTCCAGACACTCCACTGGGATACAATACAGGGGATAACTGGAGGAAGAGTAACACACAGGGCCATGGGGCATTGCAGAAACGGTGCCAGTGGCACAACTTTTCCAGAAAACACACTTTTCAACATAACTCAGTCCAACCCTCCTGATTTAACACCTGCCCCACAGGTCTGAAGATCTTTCAGACACTATCACTTTTCTTCTTTACCAAAGGCATCACAAGCAGCTTTTAAAACCTGTTCAAAGATTGGGAATACAAATCAATAACTTAAGCAATTGAGACATCTCATGGGTGCATCAATGCACCTCAAAAAAATTACTGTGCATTGGATTGTAGGCTGCCCAGCATTACAATCCTCTTGTGCACCTGATTCATTCAGAGTATTCTGCTCTCTTCAGATTTCTTTGGTGTCAGATATTAACAGGTTGGATGAGGCCTTGAGCGACCGGTTCTAGTGGGAGGTGTCCCTGCCTGTGGCGGTGAGTTGGAACTGGATGATCTTTGAGGTCCAATCTAAACCATTCTATGATTAACAGCTTTGCCTTAACGTTTTGCTTTACAAGTCAGTTTGATAAAGCAGCTCTTTAGTGGTGGAAGTACGAAAACTACTAAAAAAAAGACCAGGCTACAAAGGCAATACAAGTCAAAGCAGTAGTGGGTCCCTTTCATCCAGCACATGAATGAATCACAAGAAACAAGGCAGAAATTGCGCCTCCTGCACGAAGCCAGCTCTCGCCCGATCTCGGCCTCCGGAACGCTGCAGTTCTGCAGTGAGCCACAGGATGGCAGCAGGCTGGCAGAAGGGCTGCAGCTGTGACAGCCGAACGGCTGCCAAGGTGCCCAGCACACAAAGGGAGCCTGCCCGAGCCTACTAACACAGGCCTGCAAACGCACCCTTATTACCCTTCTGTGACATGAAGAGTAGACACAAGAGAGCCTATCTCAGTTACTCCCGATGACTACACAAAGCAGCTGGATTCAGGTGCAGACGCACTGAGGAAGCACTCAGCAGCCCAACCACGTTCAGACCTCAAGCACCAACACACCCCTCTCCTGACACCCCCAACACACCCCTCTCCTGACACCCCCA
>VWZI01003571.1:1490540-1513936 GCA_013396835.1 Psilopogon haemacephalus | reverse complement strand
AGAGAAGCCTGGAGCTGCAAGAAACTCCTGCCTGTCTCTGAGGATCTTGGACAGCACACCTGAACTGGGCTGAGGAACCATAAAGCATCTCATCCAGGAAAAAAAAAAAAATCCTTTCTTGTTAGATCTGGACTTTGCTTCATGTGGTCAGGAGGCCAGGAACTGCTGCACACCTCTTCAGACGTGCTCTTGTAAAACTCATTCTCAGCTGTCTGCAAAGAGGAGAACCACATCATCTTCCCAGGTGCACAGAAGGCAGAGCAGAGGACAACAGTCATCTCCAGAGCTCTAATGCCTGACCAGCTAGGTCCAAAGTATCTGCTGTTTTGCAGCTCACCACTTTTGTCCCTGCAAGCACTCTCATGGTACAGGTGAGAGAATCACACCAGAACAGAGCAGCTAATGGCTGAACAAACACCTTCTTGGTTTTAAACCCCAAAGGCATTCACCCTTGATAAAGGCTTCATCTCAACATGGCAAAACTGTGCACCAGCAGGCTCCAACACATGGGAAATCACGGAGGTGATTATTCTGCCTTCTCTCATGTAAAGAGCCATGGGGGGAAGTCAGGCTAGCAGGAAGAATAGGGAAACCCCAGTCCTCTCATTCAGATGTGATCACAAGCACAGAGAACATAAGTACTAGCCTTCTCCTGCCCAAACCCACTACATAACCCCATGACATAATGCCTCTCCATAGAGAATGGAGCTATGACTCACCCCAGGGCATAAGGGAAACAAACTCATTGTCATTAAAAAGCTATTATCTTTAATGAAAGCTGGGGAAGGTTCAAAGTGGCCAGAAGTCTTATTTAGCAAATAGGAAAGACAAATACTTTAATAAAAGGCTTTCAGTGGTTTTCTCCCTGGGACTTTTGCTTTCCCAAAGAAGAGGAAAGAAAGCAGCCAACTTTCCTGAACCTGGTACTTTCAGTTTTCTTTTTCTTCTCCTGAGAGAAAATAAAGGAACAATTTGTGAGATTCTGAGCCATGAGGAGGGATGCTGTCAAGAAGGTAAGCCAGATTCCTTCCCCTAAGGAGAAAAAATGCCTTGAAGACGTTTTCATTCAAGCTGAGCCTCGAATTTTCCTTTAGTCTGTGAAGATCTGTGACACCTGACTCCACAAATCCTATAAATTCAGATTCACTCTGAAAATACTTCCCCAGATGCTAGGAAGAAAAGCAAAGCAAACGGAAAGCAAACCCTAGAGTGGTGTCAACATTGCTTACACAGGACACTGAGGCATCTCCATGTTCAGAAGCACGCTTAGACATGGCACTTGAAATACTACACTGCACACAGACATAACTGTTCTGATTAAGCAAGTTCTGTACAGTCATACAAGCTGGAAAACAACCTGGAGTACTGTGTACAGTTCTGGAGCCCCCAACACAAGAAGGACATGGAACTGTTGGAGCAAGTCCAAAGGAGACCATGAAAATGATCAGAGGGCTGAAGCACTTCTGTGAGGACAGGCTGATAGAGTTGGGGCTCTGCAGCCTGGAGAAGGCTTCCAGGAGACCTTGGAGTAGCCTTCCAGTATCTGAAATGGGCTTACAGGAAGGCTGGGGAGGGACTATTCACAAGGTCTTGTAGTGACAGGACATGGGGTAGTGGGTTTAAACTGACAGAGAGGAGATTGAAACTGGATGTTAGGAGGAAGTTCTTTGCAGTGAGGGTGGTGAGAGACTGGAACAGGTTGCCCAGGGAAGTTGTAGATGCTCCCTCCCTGGAGGTGTTCAAGGCCAGGTTGGATGAGTCCTTGAGTGACCTGTTCTAGTGGGAGGTGTCCCTGCCTATGGCACAGAGGGGTTTGAACTGTTGTGTATCTGTATATGTATATTTGTATACGTTCCCTTACATCTCTGTAACCCTCCTTTACCTTAAATACCTTTTATTTATTGTTAAAGATTTCTTTTCAACTCCCAAATCGGTGCAAGACTGTTCTTTGGGTGTTTTACGCCTCCTACTCTTCTTTCTAATGATTTTTTTTGCATACAGGGTGAGAGGAGGCATCCTAAATTTTGTTCAGTTGGGCTTGTGAGCCCCGGGAAAGTCTAAACCGTAACAATACCCAAACACTTCACAAGAACACCAAGAAGCAGCACAGAAATATGATGCAAAATAGAGCTTAAAAACCAAAGCACTGCCAGAAGCCAGCTCTGAGCACAGAGGGGGGGGTCCTGTTTGGCATTTCTGGGTGCAACTAAGAAGCAGCAGCAGCACAGTAATAGCAGGAGTGAAAATAAAGAGAACCTCTAACACTCACCTCAGCTATTTAACAGCTTTATTCACTTGGCACAATTTATGTGACAGAAATGACCACACTCACTTTCTTAACTGAGAGCAGTAGCTGTCACAAGCATGGGCAAGCTTTGCCAGTCAAGCTGTCGTCTTCTTTGGCATAACCAAGTCACCCAGGCACAGGAGCTCTGCAATTTAGCAAATGCAAAGAGGGAGAAAAAAAAAAAAAAAAGAAAAAAAAAAAGCTTTATTGTACTTGGAATTAGGTACACTTATTTTGTTCCCTCTCTTCTAGAAGTAAACTTTTTTTTTTTACTATTTCAGCTATGCCTGGGTTTGAATTATAGAACTCTGGGAGAAACTTAATTGACCTCCTTAAAGCATGTTCCTCTTTTCATTATCCAGACTCCCACTCAGATCCATGAAAGATTATGTCATAAATTACAACGTGAAGAAAAATCTTATAAGCAACAAGATAAAGAAAATAACTGCGTGAGGAAAACCTTTTTTCCCCCCTGGCTATTAAGGCGTGTTTTATATAAACAAGCTGTAAAACTCCACCAGAGTACTCCCAATGGAACTTAATTTCGTTTGCTAAGAAACTTGCTGTATTTTTTTCTCTACAGTACCTGTAGGAAGTAGCATATTAAATACCCAGTAGTGACTTGTGGAAAGATACAGGGTAGAAAAAAGTTGATCTAAACCAATTCAGCAGATGGAGATGTTTCTAGGCAGCATGGGCAGAAGACTGCAGTGTGGGGATCCTTTGTTTCTGACCAGTAAGGATAATTGCATGAAAATAGAATCATAGAATCATAGAATCAGTCAGGGTTGGAAGGGACCACAAGGATCATCTAGTTCCAATCCCCATGCCATGCCCAGGGACACCCTACCCTAGATCAGGCTGGACACAGCCTCATCCATCCTGGCCTTAAATACCCCCAGGGAAGTGGCCCCAACCACCTCCCTGGGCAACCCTTTCCAGGGCCTCACCACTCTCATGCTGAAGAACTTCCTCCTCACCTCCAGTCTGAATCTCCCCACCTCCAGCTTTGCTCCATTCCCCCTAGTCCTGTCACTACCTGAGAGCCTAAAAATTACCTCCCCAGCTTTTCTGTAGGTCCCCTTCAGATCCTGGAAGGCCACAAGAAGGTCACCTGGGAGCCTCCTCTTCTCCAAACTGCACAACCCCAACTCTTTCAGTCTGTCTTCTTAGCAGAGATGCTGCAGCCCTCTGAGCATCCTCACGGCCCTTCTCTGGACATGCTCCAGCATGTCCACATCCCTCTTGTAATAGGGGCTCCAGAACTGGACGCAATACTACAGGTGGGGTCTCACCAGGGTGGAGTAGAGGGGGAGAATCACCTCCTTTAACCTGCTGAATAGGAGTTTCCTGTTCCATGTTTCATGTGGCTGCTGCTGTGCTGCAGGAAGCATCCCTACAGGATGCTTCTGGGTCCATAATAGCTGAGTGCTAAAGGCTGGCAGTGGTCTATCTTCTGGACCAAAGGGAGAGGAGCAGTCTGCACTTTGCCTGTGTTTGAACAAGGACTCTCTCTCAGCTTCTCCCTTACATCCTGTGTGGGAAGCAGATGGTATAGAACACGATTCAGAGGGGATTTAGCTGGCCTGGTAAGAGGTGTTAGAGTAGCATGCTCCCAGGTAAGTGACTGGCTTTGCAAGTTCTTCCATACATAAGATTTACAGCGAAGTGACAGCAGTCTGAGAAGGGAGGGAAGCTGATGTCAGCTTCTGTGAGGATTTGAACATCCCCCTTGTGCAGTGTGTGAAGCTCAGAGGAATGGCTGTGCTTCTGGCTAGAGACTTACTGACAGATGTTCATTCAGACCCTGCAGCCTTCCCCTGGGTGCTGTTGGCAAACTTCCAGGTCTGCAGAGCAGGAGAATTGTACAGGTGTGCTGGAGTAGGGAACTGCTAAACAAAAGAAAGCTGAAGGTTTTTCCTAACACCTTATTTCCTAATACTGGAGAGGTAGTCAGGAGCCCTAAGGCATATTTCTTCCTGTACCTCTGAATTCCATATCCCAGATCAATTGACTAGAGACACCTGGCCTCAGCAGGGGCAAAAAAGCTGTGTCAATGCACCTGTGCTGTGCAATGTCTGCAGACACAAAGGAGCTGGGTGGTGATGATCTGCAGTGAGGGAGAAGCATTCTCCATCTGCTGTGCCCGTTAGCCTGGCAGTTCAGAAGTAGTGTCTGCATGATGCAGTCCAACAGGCCTTGGCAGATGTCTCCTGCAGGTCCTGGTCTGGTAGCATTTGTATAGCTCACTGGCAATGCACATCAAGTAAATAGCCCCTTCAGAGCAAGCCAACTTGAAGAACTGAGATACATCTTGAGCTGCGGTGTTGCAGACAGCAGGTTCAGAGCCAAACCTCAGGCCTAATGGTGGAAGTGGACGTTCCTCGTGTGCTGTGCTGGGATGTAGCACAGCAGGTACCTGCAATAGGGATGGGGTTAAAAATCAACCCCCCTGCAGCCTCATTAGGTTCCTGCAGAGCAGGGCCATCTGGCAGCTGTTGATGATTCCTCTGTTGCTAATGCTGCCTGTGGAAGCTTGTAGCTGGTAGCTCAGCGTGGTGGTTTGAGGGGTTCCAGATTAGCATGCGAAATACCAAGCCAGGAGCTGCTGCCTGAAAGCAGCTGGGTGCCGGTGCAGGGGCTGAAGGGAGTGAGGCAGTGTAGTGGAGCACTCCAAGCTCCCTTCCCCCTCCCCTCGGTCTGCAGAGGTTTGAATGGGGGAAGAAGAATGCCTGAAACTGCTTTCCCCAACCCATGCAGGCTTGAAGGTGGAACAGCACAAGGTGCCCTTTGCTCACAGGTGTACTGACTGGTGGGAAAGCCCATGCTAGAACCTGGGATGGTGAGTGGCTGGATTCTTCGTGCCCAGTATCTATTGGCACTGGGCACACTGTCTGGCAAAGGTTTAGAGTGAGAAGGCTCACACAGTTCTGCAGCTCTCGTGCAGTTCTGCAGTTCCTCAAGTCTGTAAGTCCAGCAAGTCCCTTAGGTCCATTTGAGAGTTCACCCAGACCTGGCTTCTCCTGGGACTGGCATATCCTGGCTTCCTGCTCACTACCCCCGAGCTGGAAGGACTCTGCCTGTGCCATGAACTGCTGCTGTTGGCAGGAACACGCCAGCAGTTCAGCTTTTCTCTGCACTGCTAAGGCAGTGCTGCTCCACAAGGTCTGCCTCGTGGAAGCTGTGTCTACAGACGCTTTGACTTTGGGGGGTTTCATTCCCATTGGACTTTGCCACATGGATCCACAGTGGGATTATAGCTTGTGGTTTCCAGATGCTGCCACAAAGGAGATCCAGGGACTGTCTTCAGATCTCTACTCCATCCTTGTGAGTAAATCACTCTTTCCCTAGGCTCTCTGCTCTGCCTCTAATTTCTAAGTGGGCTAAAGCTGTCTTTAGCCTTTTCCATTTTCTGACTTTCCCAAATTATCAAAATTGCCCATAAGCATCCTTGTGGAAATTCCCAGTCGAATTAGGACCTGTAAATAAAATGTAACTCGTTCTGTACATAGCTTGGGGGTGGGGCTTTTGGAGAAAACAAAAATAACCATATTTTTATAGTTCCTGCCTCATCAAATTAATTCCCAGCTAAATCAGGCAGCCCAGCAGTGAGAGTACAGCTTGAAGGAGCTGAAGACAAAAGTGAGGCACAGATAACAGGCTGAGGAAATGTTTGGGGAGCAATTTCCTGCAGCATTTGAAGTATGGCTGTGTTATTTTTACTGCCTGATGGCAACAGCCTAATTAATACTCCAACGGATTGGAAATCCTTTACAGCAACTACAAGTTTAGAGGTTATTTCTGCTCCTTAAATGCATAAATAAGTCCCGGTGGTTATAGGGGGGGGATTTGGCATCTTAGCTGACAGTGGCCATTGGCATGTACATTTAGTAGGGAACAGCAATGAATGAAAATTAGCTACTAATCTGCATTCTGGAGATTTTTCTCATCCAATTAATATAAGCAGCATAATCTCTTGAAAAAAAAACATACTGAGGGAGCAGAACTGCTGCTAATATAATTACTTTCATAACCTGATGAGCATACCTACCAGCAAGCACACTTCTGAGACAGCAGAGTGCTGGCTGTCCAGTGGGAGCTGCAAGGACAGATGTAGCTGCAATGTGGGTTTGCAGGTTTCATTACCTCTCCAGGAAAAGTTGCTCCAGTTGGGATTCAAGCACTGCTGCTATTGCACATGTGCACAGGGATGGGGGCCAAAAGTGTCTGAAGATCACAGGATGTTAGGGTTTGGAAAGGACCTCTGGGGAGAGAGCTTTGAGTCCAACCCCCCTGCCAGAGCAGACCCATATAGTCTATTGCAAGTCACAGAGGAAGGCATCCAGATGGGTCTTCAAAATCTCCAGAGTGGGAAACTCTTATCCGTGGCAGGCACCCCGTGAATGCTCTCCACTCTGGATGCTGAGGCTAGTTGGAGGTGCTGAAATGCATGTAAAGAACTAAGTGTGGAGATCTCCCTGACCTGGCAGCTGTAGGGGGTGCTCTGTGCATGTGCTGCCCAGCGCTGAGCAAAGGCCAGATGGAGTTTCTGCATCAACTGTGCCTTTGTTTGAGTTGTTTGTCTGTGTATACAGTCAGGATGCTTTCACTGCATCACCACAGCGCTCTGCAATAAACCACCTCTGGATCAGTGGGCATAAGCTTATCTGTAACAACAAGTTGTGTGACAAAGTGAAGACAGACACTTGAAGTAAGGTCTAAACTTGTCACAAGCTTTAATTTAGAGGAGTAGGGGATGAGGAGGTCTTCCGTACTGGTAGGATTTTGCTTCAAAGCTTTCATCTGCTGCAGTTTCTGAAACAAACAGCTTGCAAACAGCTAGGTGCCTGTCTCTCTATATTTTTTTAAACTAGTTTGAGTCTAGAGAGCTCCCCCTTGCACTCCTTCCACACCTCTGCTCTGACTTCCAACATACCATGCTCAAAAACGTGTCCATGGATGCCTTTTCCACAAGTCTGTCTAGACCAAGTTTCAGGGTTGTCACAGCTGGCAAACACAAGCTGGGGTCATGTAACATCTGTTTCCTGTTCTAGGGGATATCCTACTCTGCTGCTTCTCCAAACACCCTTGGGAGTGGAGAGCTGGCTGAACTTCATGGTGACCATGTTGTATGCTATGAGCTGAGGTTTCCTGTGTGTAACTGTAAGCTGTTCAATAACTCAAGCTGCAGTGGACTTCTGGCACAACTGCATTCCTTCTACTGAATAAACTTGACTGTCTATAGCAAGCATGAAGGTAAGATCACCTGATTTAAAAAGTCTCTTATATTTGATAAAGGATGTCGGGAAAAGGTTAAACACTGAATTGGAAGCCATTTGCAGCTGTCAGAGCTGTCCTTGGGATTTGTTGCTCCATTCTTGCCTGACTTCCGCAGGCACTGCTCAGCTCCTGAGTGTGTCTGCAGGGTGTTTTGGATGAGATGAAGGCCAGGAGATATGCTACGGACAAAGGCTGACTTACAATCTTTTCTCTGCGCAGAGAGCTCCCTGCTACTTCTTGCAGGCCAGCAAAGGATAATGATGGCACATCCAGGGCTTGTGCTCTGCTGCTGTGAGGTGGCTCAGGGAGAATGAAGGCAGCAGTGGCAGTTGTATCAGTGACAGCAGGCACAGACAATGCAGTGTGCACTTGGGTAACTTTCTTAAACTGAAATCTGGAGTCACTCAGAGGCTGGTATGTTTAAGCAAATGTTTACTTTTCTCAGACAGCTCTGTTCCTTGGTGCCATGAGCATTTAAGAGGAAAATAGCACAGATTATTCCTCTGTCTGAGGTTGCTTTTAATAGACCTATTTTCCTACATAGTGAGGGGTTTAACATTTGTATTCCCAAAGACTCAGGCATTTTTTTTTGACTGCATGATGATTATTACATTTTTTTTTTAGGCCCATCTGTTAGATGGCTGCATTAGCTGATGGGATAGCACAGTCCATTTACTCACTGCTGCTTCTACACTCATTTCCTCTGCCTCCATCCCTCCTCAGTGACAGATTAAGCTATCTGACACACCAGCTGTGTTGACAGGCTAGGTGTTATGATGGACAGCAGTGAAATAAAAATTGGGTTTGTTGTTGCCCTAGGAAGCCACATTTCAGGACAGGCTGCCCCACAGGCAGTAAGGGGAATACCTTTTCTGAAGCAGGTAATTTCTTCTACAACATCCAAGATGTTCAGCTACAGAATTCTGTTCTTTGTCCATGCTTTTTGCCAGGCCCCTTGCAGTGGTGGGGTGAAGCCAAGAGCCTGTGCTTCTCAGGCATTTTCCTATCCACATGGTGCTTTTAGGGCTGAGGCCTTTGGCACAGCACTGGCTGTCTTCTGGCAGCTTTCATCTTGCACTTTATGTCCTTCTGCTCCCTGCTGTGATTTTTCTTGCTCAGACCACCTGGCTGATGCTCAGGTTCAGCTCACTGTGTAGGAGGAGGACTGGTGCTCTGTTGAGAGGGTGAATGGAGAGGGGACAGTGAGAGCCCTGCCTTCCTGCCAAGGTTCCCAAAACACACCAGCAAAATCTTCTCTTTGCCCCTTGATACTTACCAGATACTGGTGCTAAAGCCTTCTAGAGCATATACAGTAAATTAAACTCTGAAGAAAAGTGCTGGAGATGGTTGTCTTCATGTTTACAGAAACAAGTACTCTGAGGTCTCAGGAAGTTCTCTTCACACATTTCTCTGCTCAGCATCAATGTAAGGCCAGCAAGGACTGGATGTAGCCCCTGCTGATGGCCTTCCAGTGACTGAAGTGGGCTCAACTTGTCTGTAACAGAGACAGAAAACACCTGTCAGCTTGCAGGTACTTACGGAGTTGTCTTCCTGATGGGTAAAAATATTCTTTGTACTAGACACCTAAGTTTAATGTGGATTTATGGAAACAGGCTTAAGACCATTTCTATTTGTGTTACCTGAGAATCTGCCTGATTTAATAGTGCTATATATAGAAACATCTCCACAGGATAGTCTGCACTTCACTATGCCTGTTGCTTCTTCAGTTTTGAAAGCTCTAGTGCTGAGAAGCAGCTTGCCTTGCTTAGTCTTACATTAATGCCAGGGGCTGTCCTCCTTTCTCTACTTTGCACAGGCTCCTTTGGGTTCATGTAACCTGCCTCAATGAGGATGTCCAGGTCAAATAACCTTTTGGAGTTGTGGTTTCAGCAGACTCCATAAGGAAGCAAGGCATGCTTTCTATCTCCAAAAGGGTGGCAGATATGCTTTCAGCAGGTCCATGAGGGTGGTAGGTAAGCAGATGCAGCCCTACGTGGGGCTGGCCCGGAGCAGCACACAGGCTTTCTGCTCCACATATGCTGACACTTCCCGCTGTGGGTGGCCCCAGGGTTGCTCTTTAATTGCAAGGGCGAGGCTTGTGCTTTTGATCCTCCCACAGGTGCTGGAATGCTTGCACATTGGTCCCAGTTAGAGCCTGGCTGCTGGCAGGAGCTAACTTGTGTATACCATTTCTCAAAAGGAAGAAATACTGAGCTCTTCTTCTGCCTTTAAACAAAGGCAGCTTGCAGTATGTGCGCTTTCAGTTTTGCTGCACAGCTGCAGCAGTAGTAGACATTGCCTTACCCACGCTGATTTCCAAATTCAGATGGATAATTAAATGGCCTGTTGATGAAGGAGGGTGTTTGCTGTCTCAGAGACGTGGTTGCAAATCATCTGCACACACAGGAGAGTGTTGCTGTGATTGTTACACAGGCTTAGTTTCCATTCCTGTTTGCAAGACTTGTGTCTACCAAGAGGAAATAAAAACATTTTTCCCCTGAGATAGAGCACACCCAAGAGGAGGTCTCTCTTGAGAGTGAATCCATTTTTCAGTGCATGTGGATCAGGCCCTTGACACCAGCAGTTCAAAGCAGACTTTACTTTTGTGTACTCATTGTCACTGCTTTAGGGCAGGATATTTATAGGTCCAGTTCTCCTGGAAATCTGTAGGAGGACTAAAAGTGTCTGAGGAGTTCTGTTAGCGATTTGTTACTATGGAAATGCCTTAGTAGGGCTTGGGGAAACTGCCTGGAGAAAAAAAAGTGGATGCCAAAGGTACTAAAAGCAATGTGCACCTCTTGTTGGTTCATAGCTTACCTAAACATCAGGCACACAATTCAGAACAGCTACTGTTGTGTCATGAGGGTGACATATTTTTTACTGTTGTGGGTGATTCCCATCAGCATACCCAGCCCCTTCAGCCAGGGGATGGAATATGAACCAAGTCCAGCAGCTATAAGTTGGCTGCCTGAATGGAGCCAAGCACTGGGAAAGCCTTTGTGGATCATTTTCATCCATCTCCCTTTCCAAATCACTGAATATACCATTATGTCTTAAACCCACAGTGAATTTTAAAAATCTGAATTTCACACATGGAAGTTTCCTCAAGATGTAGATTTGCAGTGCTCGTGAACTGCTTTTGTGGCTCCCTTTCCTTTGGCAAGGTTGAATTTTTTATTGTTGGTAGAGATACAAAAGGACTATTCAGAGACAGTATTGAAATTTGGGCTCTGTCCAATTTCTTGGAACCGTTAGGAAAGTTATTGAAAGTCCTTTCAGAATGTCATCATTTAAAGTCTAGTGACCTCTTCTGCCATCCAGCTGTCTTCTCCTACCTGTTTTCTTTTAAGGCTGTAGACCAGTGGGTGTTGATAGTGATGCTGTGCTGCCGATGGCACAGAAGTGTACTGCACTTCTATTAATTTTTAAAGCTACTTGGCAGGGTCACATAGGTCCACAGAAATACAGTTTTGGGAAAGAAACAAAAGACTCCTAACTTGATTTCCAAGATCTGTTAGGAACAGCTACTTGTCCGGCTATTGAACAGTAGCTGTGAGGTCTGTAGGCATCTCTAATCATTCAGCAAAGCACATTCCTTTGCCATCCACAGAACAATTCACCTAACCTGTCACAAGCTGCCAGTCATCTCCACACTGTAGAATATATGGAGACTCATGGCCCGCATCCTGAAGGTAACAGACTAAAGGGCAGATCCTAACTGAAGCCCTGGATAGTTGGACTTGGTGGTCTGTTGAGAGACATGGCTGGACTCCACCAGGGCAAGGCAGTATCCCACTTCACTACAGCCAGAGCTACTTTTTATACCTTTACACACACAGAGCATTAACATAATACAAATGATGTACAACCTTTTTAATGGAATTTTCCTTTTCATCTTTTGGTTTTTCCTGGGCCACCTGGCCCCTTATCTTAGCTGCTACTTCTGCCACTAGGGAGACATCCTGTAGCTTCTGGAAATCAACACAGTTCACTCTCAAGACAGCTCATTATTTTTCTTTCTTACATTTCTCCTTCTTGCATTCCCACAGTGGTCTGCCTGTGTAAACTTGTTGGGAGGCCCCAGGGCAAAATCAGAACAGAAGATGCAGTTAGCCCATTCTCCCCAAATCTCAGCATCCTCTGGTTGTACCACTGTTCAAACGTCCACAGTGACCTTGATTTTCATCAACAGAACAATGGGGGAAACAAAAGAAGCTATGCTAATGTCCTTAAACTGAAACCTGACAGAAGTCTCTACCACTTACTTGAGATCTTCACTTTTGAACCTCAAGTATTCTTACAGAAGACAGCATTATGCAACCAGTGCTCCCATTATATGTGCAGACAGCACCCTCCAGTGCTGCCCACCCTTGAGGCATGCAGCATACATCATTTCCCTGCAAGAGAAGTGCAAGGGCATGCAGCCTCCATGTACAGCCACATCAGGAACTGAAGCATCTTGCATCTGTGAAATCAGTCAACCTGGCTAAGAGTTTTGAATCAGCATTGCCTATCTGGTGGGGAAAAAGAAATAATGAAAACAGATTCTCTTCAGCTGAACATGAAAAGTCTTCATGTCCCTAACAACTGACAAAGTATTAATTCCCTGCAGGAAAGATGGTAAAAGAACACTTGAGTATTTCAACAGTTCTTGATACTCAGGACCATCACCTGGAAGGGCCCTTAATCCAACATTCAGTTTTATACATCTCTGTCAATCTCCAGGGCCACCAACCTGCCCAAGCACTGAAGTAACTCTTGCAGAAAGGCGTTCTTTTCCCCTCCTTTTATTTCCACCAGTGAGCACAGGGGAATCAAATACTTCCCAGTCTCCCCTGCTTGAAGGATACATATGGTGGAGCAAACCAGGAAAGTGCCCTTATCACACAATTTATCACTGCCAGCTACAGTCACAACATCAAGTCTCCAAGTTGCTCAGAGCACTGGGAGGCATGGGATATCCATCCTCAGGGGAAGGGAATAGCATGCTTTTGGGGAAAGCCCAGAACTCACCAGGATCGTTTCAGGGTCGTACAGCCCTGCTTCAGGCTGGCTCATGCAGTCTTGAGGTGGGACAAAAAGGACCAAGAGGATCCCATCTTGGCCTCCCCACACCTGCATGTTCCTGATAGCCCCCAGCATTCCTCTCCAAAGCCTAAGCACCCTGCACATCTTGGCCTGGCAGCACTGCATCCCCCTCAGCACAGCCAGTAACCATGGCTCCTCATAGCCAGCCAGGGACTTGCACCCCTGGACACCCCCACACAGCCTATGCTGCCTGCTCCATGGGGCACTTGGAGAAGGAGCAGCCAAAGCAGGCCTTGTTTGACCGTGCCTTTACTCTCTCCTGGGCTCTGCCCTGCTCTCAGGGTTTGTCCCAGGCTCAGCCTTGCTCCCAGGACCCTGCAATGCTGCCAAGGTGCCATCTGGGTGACATCTCCCCAAGTGTGATCCCCTTCCCTCTCTGCTCAGCTCCCTATGTCCCTGAGATGGCTGTGCCAGCATCCCTGGCTGCCCTGGAACCAGAGCAAGCAGAAACCACACCTGGGCAAACCCCACCAGAGCCCACCACAGATGCAAAGACAAGACAGAGTCTGAGTTTGGAAATAAATATTTATAGACAGAGATACAAATGCATCTACAGAAAGAAAAACTTATTTAGATTCTTAGAATGTTATGGGCTGGAAAGGTCCTTACAGAAAGGCATCAATAAATGACAAATAAAACTCAAACAATGGCAAACAAACCACGAATCTTCTCTAAATGACCTCCTATGCGCACCAGACCCTACAACTCCAACAAACGTGAAAGCAAAGGCATTGGCCCAAGCAGTCCCTTGCCCAGCAGATCAGCTGCAGGCTGGGCCCTGGCACATGCTGGGCATACAGGACTCCCAGACTGGCATTTGTGTTACCCAGCCCTAAGAAACTACTGCCTTCCCAAAGCAGGTGGGTGCTCAGGGCAGGGCAATGGTGGCACTTGTGCCACTGGGACAAAGTGTGTATCCCTGCAGAAGACCATCTGCCCTACATTCCCAGACTGTCAGCAGATGATTGAACCCATGGCCACAGCATGGGGAGTATGTACCTTGTTTGGTGGGGTGCTGTGGTCTACCTGCCTCAGCTCCTCTCTGTCCTCATCAACCTCCACTGCCTCCTCCAAATATCCTTCCACCTTCACCTTCTCCCCAGCCATATCTATTTCCATCTGCTCACCACTCTTTCACACCTACTTCTGTTGTCCTACTATTCTGGCAGACTCCAGCTTGGGGTAGCACATCCTAAACCAAAGGTCAAGCTGGAAAGTGTGTTGGCCTTGTCCTTGTCAGGCAAGCAGACCTGTGGGACAGGGGGTCTTGGCATCCCTGTCCCCTCTTGCCTGAGGTTGGTTAAGTGAGTTAATGTGCAAGATAAATACTGTAAAATTCAGCTACTTTGGCCAACAGGGAGATTCTGGGGCTTCTGGCAATGCTGTAATAAAAGACTTCTGAGATTCTCTACTCTCTATTCTGCCATTCTATCCTGCAGTGCTATTGTTTTGCATTTCTGGAATTGTGCTGCGAAGCAACCAACAATGGGGATTGTGCATAATTCATCACAAATGGCTCCTGAAACAGAGACTCAACAGGTGGCGCCTTAACAGGGATTCTGCAACCCACCACCAGAGGCAGGTCCACATCTCCATCGACCACATTCTGTATTTCTTCAGCCTCATAGGGGTTGATAGGCTCTTCTGGATCTGCCAAACAAAGCGTAAGGGTGAGTAGTTCTGCCCCATGAAGCCCCAAGCGCAGACCCCAGTCCCACAACCACATCAGCACCCACAGGCAGCTTTTCAGCTCCTGGCTGACCCACCTATGGATCACATCAGCCCTAAAAGGAGCTTCCCTTACTTCTCATTACCCAGAACCCTAAGATTAAAACCAGGGGGAACAGTTAGCACCAGTCCTGGCATTGTGGGACAAAGCAGCACTTCCTTGCTGGTGTATCAGACATGATCTGGCTTGAACAGTGAGAAGTCAACACTGCCGCTCTGATGGGGAAAAAAATTCAGTCATCACTACACCAGCAAATCCCCAAGTTATGTGACTGTACACCCACAGCACCTCTACTAGGCACATCTCTCCTGGCAGATCCACATAGACCGAGTGACCTAGTGGCACAGGAAATTGCCAAGCCACACACGTATGGCCCCCACTGAACACCTGCAATCCTCTCATTCCTTCAAGCTGTCCAGCAAGGGACAGGGCAGAGAAATCTCAACAGCACCTCTCTTCCAAAGGAACACACTTCAGCCAGGATAGTTCCTGGGGTGGCTGCTGAGTAGCAGACTGACGTGTCTCTATGCAGGGTGTCCTTAAAATAAACTCTCTGAACACATGCATCAGGGGAAAACTGGAGAGAGCTGTAAACCACCACCCTGCTCCAGCTCAGCTCACTCCTGGTTGGCATTCACCACCCAGATCTGCCACTTTGCACATGCAGAAACAGTAGGTACAAACATTAGGCAAAAGCCCAAGAAAAACCTTTGTGCGTCAGTACCTATCCTAATGCTCAAATTTATGCAGCAGCAGGTCTCCAAGGACAAAGACCCTTGCAGAAGGTTATTATCTTTTTTAGAATTTAAGCCAGTGATCAACAGCTGCTTTAACAACTCACCATCACTTACTTGCAAGAGGTTCAGGCACGGTCCAACAAACCAAGCAACTGCAATTATTCATCACTACCAGTTAGAGCTGCCACATCATGTCCTCCAGAGGCTCAACATTTGCGCTGCCTTTGCAGCACCCTACAAGTAAAACCAAAGAGTATTTAGCACCAGCCCTGGCAGGATATGGGCCACAGCAGCACCCCCCTGCTGGTGTATCAGACATGGTTTGGCTTGAACAGTGAGAAATCAACACTGTCGCTCTGACGGGGAAAAAAGTGTCATCATTTACACCAGCAAGTGCCCAAGAGCCACAGCAACTCTGCCACACTTCCACCACTCCATTCACTGCCCACAGGTCTGTTGAATTCACACAAATCCTTTCCACAAAACAGCTTGCTGGTTGGCATGTTCACACAGCACACAGGACAGGTGAAATACTGAATAAATCAAGAAGAAACAGGGACGTGTGAGGCTTTCATAGCAGAACATAAGACAGCCTAGACAGATGTAGCTGAGAGGAGGCAGACAGATGGAACACTTTCGCAGGCCCAGCCTTTAAGGCTATGTGAGGTTTCTATCTTCCCAATGAAAAGGAATGAGGTCTCACATGCAGCAGTAGATGGCACAGAGTCACCAGACGGCAGGTACAGGATCAGCTGGGCCAGAAACACCACGTGGCTCGTGCTGTGAGCACTACTGCAGGCCTACCAGTGAAGGGCAAAGGAGCAAAAGCCCAGAGCCAGCCCTGCCCCACACCAGGGCTGAAGCAGAACACCCACATGTCTCCTCCAGCATGGCCTGCTCTCCAGCTTCTGGCTACAGGGTGTCTGCCGAGGGCTTGGAGCAGTCAATCACTACCCTTGCCAGCTCTCACCCTGCTGGAGCGGCATACAACGGCAGTGCAATAAGGCACAGCAGGCCCAGCCGCAAGGCTTCTGCAGGAGGAAGCCCTCTCCACTACCCATGTCAGCGCTAAAACCTAAGGTCTATATCAAAGCTACAGGGACGGCAATCTGGCAAAGCACTGCAGAAGCAACTCAGTAACTCTTAACAAAGGAAGCTTATTTTTAAGTCAGTGAGGAACTGAAGGACTTACCGCTCCCAGCTGCCAGAGGCTTGGGCATGGTGGAGCAAACCAGGCAAGTGCCCTCATGGCAGTCCTGACCCTGCCGCAGGAGTCTCCGAGGCCCTGCATCCTGGAGTGAAATAAGGAGAGCAGTTAGCACCGGGCCCCACAAGCACATTGGGCTGAGCGGCGCTTCGTGCTGGTGTATCAGACATGAACTGGCTTGAAAGCAACAAATCAACACTGTCGATCTGACGGGGAAAAAAATGTCATCACCTACACCAGCGAGCCCCTGGTGCCCTACGGCTGCACCCCCGCCATGCTCCCGCCTCCCGAGCGGGCCCTGATGACCTAGCGTAAGCCCTTCCTGGGAAAAGCGATCACTCATAAGGAAATATCGCATAAGCCCGGAGAAGAGGAGCTGCCGGAGCCCCGGGGCTGAGCAGCACAGAAGAGGCCATGCGATCAGCCCAGTCGGCCTAGGCCGCTCCTTCGGCAGGCAGGCATGGAGGAAGGGGACGCCAGCGGCCACCATCAACCCAGGCCCAGAGGGTCACCAGGAAGCAGCAAAAGGCCGGGAAGCCCGGGCCCGGCCCGCCACCCTGCCCCCATCCCCAAGCAGACCTAAACATCCTCACGTACCTCAGCCACGCCGCAACAAGAGGCCGAGCTCACCCGCGCGATGCCCTTTATAGGGGCAGCAGGGCCCGCCCCGGCTCCGCCCGCGCTGAGGCGGGCACCAGCGCCATGTTGGGCGGTGCCATGGGAGCGGGCGGCGGTCCTGATCTTTCTCGTTCTGGTTTTGCTCGTCCTGTCCCCAGCTGAGCGCTCTGCTGGCAGGGGAGGCGGTGGGGTGAGCCGAGCCGCCCGCTCTCCATCTCCGGCGGTCTCGGAGCTGTTAGGGGTAGTGTGAAGTGCACCCGTCCGGGGCCGCCATTTCGCGGTGGCGCTGGGGTGCTCGGCGGCGCCGCTGCCGCTCCCTGGCGCTGCTCCCCTCATGGTGGTGCGCGCCTATAGTGCCAGCAGCACGCCCCTGGCCGCCTCCGCGCCCGGGCTCCGTGTGAGGGGGTAGGTGCAGACGGTTCTCCCCGGGCCCGCTGTGGTTCGCGGGTGAAGGCCTGGCAGCTGAGGCTCTGCTTAGAGAAGCCACAGGATATGTTTTAGACACCGGGAGAATCAGGCTCACTCTTTAAGAACTTTGCTGAGGGACAAAGTCTGTGGAATATTTGGAGCGCTGGGGCACATCCCTTCCCTCAACACTGGGGCTTTTATAACCTGCCCTTGTTACAGAACCCCTTCCTGCGAAACGACCTGGCTAGTCCAAAAACAAAGAACTCCTACTACCCGCCCCCCAGCCAGATTCCCGCCGCTGCGGCCTCGGTGTCCTCCTGCGCATGTCCAGCCCTGGTCGCTTGGGTGGGTAGGTGGACCCCCGGGGCTGAGCGTTTAACATCAGCCTCGTACCCGACCGCAATATTCCCTCGGCTTCCAGCATGTGGGGCAGTTCACATTCCTCTGGCTGGCCTCTACTTCAATTAGCTGAAGAAAAATTACTTCCCTTACCTCACAATACTGAAATTATATAAGGGTCCTTAAAGATCGTCTAGTTCAACTCATCTGCCGTAGCCAGAGACACTACTAGACCATGTTGCTCAAAGCCTCGTCCAGCCCCGACTTAAACACTTCCCGAGATGAGTCTATTAATCTGGTCGCTACTTTCCTCTAGGCTACTTCGCGGCGTCTCCAAGGGCTTCTCCAGGCTGGACAGAGTAAGCCTGTGTTGTATTCACCTCCTTGTCTAGCAGTGCCTACAGCCACACTTCTAAGCACCCTTACGGTGAGCTCGGTGTAACACTGCACGATTCAGCTACCATGAAGATGCTTTTTTCCAAATTAAATGCCTTTGTGGGCACCTAATTCCTGAAAGCAGCTTATCAAACAGGACTTGTGGAATACATCTCAGTCCCATTAATCCAAGTTCCAGAACACCAAAAGATGAAAAAGACAATCAAAGGAAGGACATTTTAAGAGGATTACAGGGAAAACTAATCTCATTACACCGCAAACCTGTGTCACATGGACAATGCAAAAGGAGCTGTAAATGTGACTGGTGTTGCCCAGCTTGGCAAGGAAGCTAAAATGGGAAGGTCTGGGATGATAAACAGCTGCAGCAGAGTTTAGTGTCAAGCGTACTTGATTTCACGGGGCTTTATTCTCCTCGGCAGAACCATGCTGAAAATCTCTTCAGCTAGATGAGTCTCTGGATTTCGGGGCCGATTGTAGCAAGACTCCTTGAACTCAGGAAGTTCCTCAAGAGATGGCAATGTCAGAACATGAGCCCAAGTCCCAGCTCCTTCGTATGTACTTGCAGAGGGAGCTCTCGAGGCATTGCTGCCCAGGGCAGGCAGCCTGTGGAAGCTCCACTTCACAGCCAATGACCCAGACTCTTGGCAGCAGCACTTCTCTGGCACAGGCTGCTTGTTCACCGCAGCCCCGGCCAAGAGCCTGCTGGGTTGGGCCTCTCCAGTCTTGTGGCCTGTGTTTGCGCTTGTATGAGTCACCAAGGAGCAGTTCAAAGTGAAGGTAAAAGGTTGTTAGTCACATGCAGTTCTACCACAACTTGGGAAGAATGCCCTTGTGTTGTATGCCAGGCTTCACAGGCATCTCTCTTTACTGCTTCTTCCAAATGCCAACACAGTGCTAGCACAGAATCTTTTTTTTTTTTTCCTCTAGGAAGTGGAAGTCTGATGAAAGAATTAATCTGAATTGCTAAATAAGACCTTGTTTAGGTCATGGGATGATTAAATTTATCACATGCCAGCACCCAACTGCTGCATTCAGGGTTTGCATTTTCAAATCAGGACTGAATATGAAGAAATCCAAACTCTATTTGGGATGCAACCTCTGACTTGCCAGCGTAACATTGAAGCAGATGCCTGCAAGATTCAGGAGACTCCTAATACAGATTGCAATTTCCCAGCATAAAAATTGTAATAGAATTTTAAAAAAATAAATATGCCAAGAAAGCCATGAAGAGATCTCTGAACTGTCAGGTCAGCAACTTCACTGTGGAGCACTATGATAATCCAAATAAAATAGTCAACACACTGCCAGGGTAGTGAAAAAAACCAAATCTCAAATAGCCTTTCCTAGCAGGTTGCTAAAAGTACTGTGAAAGTGGAAGTGGGAGAATGAGTCACATTTAAAAGCACTATTTTTTTTTTTTTCATTTCTAATTAAATACACTTTTGTTGCATTACGATACTAATGTATACAAGAATATGCATTAGAATACTAGTAATATACAAAAAAATAGAGAATAAAATACACTTTTGGATAAGTATTAATCACCATCTGTATGCTTTTATTCATTTCTAATCCAGAGATTAAATTAATATCCTTTTCCTTTTTTTCCACCAGCCCTCCTTCCATGCCACCCTCAGGTTCTTGCTCAGAAGTTCTTAGGTATTAGTAAGTGCAGGTATATCCAATCAGCAGATAAAGGGACACAATACAGCACGTCACAGCCACAGAGATGAAGTTGAGTATTTTCAGATTTGTAATCACCTCTGGAGCAGCATTTCTTTGTCTGTGCTTAAACAGAGGAGTCACATAAAAATCACTTGAATATAGAAGCCCCTAAGGAAGATATTACATTGATTCTCACTCATCCTGTTGGTTCCTCTCTGCAGACTTTCAAAATAAAAGCAGCAAACAGTTGTGGGGTTGCTTCACAAAAGATCCATGAAGTGGTACACGCGTTCTTTTCTTTCCTGCAGTTAGGCACTTTTGGAACCTACATCATTTTTTTTTATGCATTAGGAGAGAATAAACCTATTTTAAACTCTGATCAGTGGGTTAGAACAGAATTTTTGTTTGATCCTTAGGTAACATCATAATTGCAGTAGAACTCCAAGTACAGCTACATTTTAGCTCTGATGTACGTTAGTAAAATTTGGCCAGAGAACTAAGAACAACTGCTGACTCCCCAGATGAGGCCTTTCAGATGGGATTTATCCTAAGGAAATGCCATCTGTCCATATCCTAAACAGCAACAACAAGTTACGGGAATGCATTTTGCTGTTACGGAACAAACAGGTATCGTGGTGAATCCAGGCTGCTTCTCATTCTGGAGGCACATTCTAGCAGGCATTTAGCATTTCTCATTGCGTAGGCACATTCTCCTACAGGTCAGCATTCCCCAAAATAAACATAGTATTAATCCTCCTTTTCTTTAAGATCTCCATTCTGAAACCAAGAATCATGATTATGAAGTCATGTTTGTCCTTTTGGGGAGTCAGGATTTCCTACTAATAAGTACAATATTCTGCTTTAAAAAACTCCTGACCAATTTTCATTATTCCTCTTTAACTTGTATGTGATGCTGGGATTTTTTTGTCTCAAGGACAGCAAAGTGACCCTTTCAAGAAAGCAGCTACATCTCCAAAATCCCTGGATGAACAGGGACTTGTACACCAACTTCAGAGGGCTACTTGTTACTTACAATAGAAAACTCGAGCAGCAGTCTTTAAGCTTGGTGACACAGCACTGGAAAAGGCTTTATTTGTCAAGCTTCAGGTGCAGCACTCCTACAAAGCCATTCCTGGAGTTCTTAAAGAGGAATACAGGAGACCTTTGACTGCACCTCTTCAAAGAGCAGTGGCACAGTATCATTCTTTTGAGAAAAGCCACTATTAAGTGTGGCACTTCTACGAACAGAAAAAAGGCTTTAATGAAAGCAATGCAAAAGCTTCTAGAACGCAGAGGTTGGCTTAAGGCTTTGAAATTTAAAAAAACAGCAACAAGAGCTTTCTTTCCGATACAGAAAGTGACAACACGAAGACTGGAGTCTGTCAAAGGTGACATGTGAGGGAGCACAAGCAGACAGGGCATTTTCTTTGGTGAAGGAGAATGTATTACTTACACTGGCTGGTTTCTGCTGATCCTACTTACCAGTTGAACTACTGGTAAGTGAAAAGAAATACTTCCAGAACCTGGTTTCCAAACTCCTAAGATACTTCCCCTGAGCCTGTATACTCTCTGTTTGGGCAGTAGGATGAACAGGCATTAAAAATGGCCCAGTGCACCAAACTCACTCTGTCACATCACAGCCACCATCCCCCAGTGACCTGCCTCCTCAGGCACTGCACTCAGTTACAGGTTACTAAATCAGGAGCACAAGCCCTTTAGAATCAGACCTCCTTCCTCTGCACATGGAAACAGTGGCCTAAGGGCAGCCCTACTTGCCCAACATTGTCCATGTGGCTTAGGGGGCTGGAATAATAATTCTGAACAAAACACCAAGACCACTCTCAGCTGTTGTTAGCCCAACAGTTATGAGCCTGATAGACTGGACTACTCCCATTTGAAAGTGATTAAAGGAAAGTTCCCTACAGCTGAACTGAACTGAGAATTTTGAGTGCATAAATTCACCATATACTAAATGCACAGCAGCTACTGGAACACTCAAATTAGTACTGCCACATTGCCAAATACTTTTGGAGAAACATTGGGAAAATGCATTAATTTACTAAAATATTTGTGGTAATTTAAACAGAGTCAAACAATGGAGAGAAAAACACTTCATAAAATCTGCTGCAATGTGTGGCATGAAGCCTGAGCTAAGGTACACTGATACTGATATTCAGAAGCTCCAGCTCATTTCCTTCTCGTTAGAAGGTTCTTAAAAGTCAAAAACAAAAGTAAAAAGTTCAAAGAAAGAATCCAGAAGGGTGAAGTCTCTTGCAGTCTTTTCTATCTGAATTCTTTGCAGTACATTTTATTATCTGTTGAACAGAAGTTCCATATAAAGCCTTCAGGTGATGCAGTCATTCTCCCTAGCTGTTGCTGTGTCAAGCACAGAGCAGACAAAGGAAGCAATTGCAATGCTTTAGAAAAAACCTATTTATCTAGAACTGACTTGGGCTTACCTAGAATCCATACTCTGAAGTCTTCCCTCATGAAGCTGTGACTACACAGAACTTTGCCAAAAGAACCTTTTCTTACATAGCACTGCTAAGATGAGAGGTGCTGCATTTCAGAGTATTGAAAGAGAGGTATCTATGGCAAAGCACATTAACTGAGGTCCATAGGAATCACAGCATCACCAACAAATGAACACCGCAAAACAGAAGCAGCAGCTCTAGTCCCATCCAAAGAGAAAACTCAGCAGCAGTGAATGAAGGTAGGGAAACTATTTACACCACTATCAGTGTGCTATCCATTTTCCAATATTAAATGTTTGGTAAACAGTTTCTAAGTTGGAAGAATTTGCAATACAAAGCCTCAGCCTAGCAAGTTTCTTTTAATTTTTAAATGTACAGCATTTTAGTTTGACAAATGTAAAAAAAAAAATAAATCCAAAAAACAAAACAAAACCCAAAACAAAATCCCCCTCAAAAAAAAACCAACAAACCAGAAAAACCCCAAGCAAACAAATAAAAACTTTACAATTAATTTTTTTTTCTGCTTATAATGATCAAAACCAACTTGATTCAATAACATTGGGTATGCAGTTGATGTTGCCCAACTGCTTTTGATAACGCAAATAAAATGGCCAAGATGCTTAGCTTTAAGCCAGAGCAGGCGCAGTGACTGCAGCCACCGCGCGTGCTGCACAGAGGCGTCGATGAAGTTGCTGCTACAGCTCGCCAGTGGCGCGCGCATGGCCACGTGAGACGCCCTCAACGCGCCGCTCTACCGTACCAGGCTTCGTTGCTAGAGGGAACCTTCTGGTTTAGAAGTACTGCCCCCACCCCACCCCCAGAAATGACTGTGCGAGGCAAGGTTGTGACTCAAATTACAAGCAACCAAGGAAACTGAAAAGTAGAGACTTAGACTTCGAAATCATACCGACCTGCTGTGCCAGGTTTCTTTGTCATAATCATAACTTTAAGCTCCCATCGATACAGTTGCACTAACACACTGTGGCACAAAGAACAAAATGTACCCACATTACTTTTGAATTTCCTTGACCTTGCCAGGTTTTCACATCCTCCACATGACTAAATAGTAGTATGTAATTATATGTAATTGATAATCATTGTACAGTTACTCCATAGCTTTACAATACTGCCCGTACTAGATCACAAGCATTACAAATCCTATTAAAAA
>VWZI01003571.1:1458898-1490529 GCA_013396835.1 Psilopogon haemacephalus | reverse complement strand
AAAAAAAAAAGGCAGCCCCTGTAGTGGCATACAAGAATAAATTAACCCAAAAAAAAAAAAATGTTTAGTATTACCATTTATTGGTGACAAACACTACGTTTTTTTTTACTTACATTCCATGGGGAGAAAAAAATTTCCAGCGTAAACAATGAACTGAAGCAGTACTTAACTTGCAAGGCTATCGTGCTTTACCTGGACCATATGCAAAAACTTTATTGCGCACGCTTCGGCGCGCAATAACACAACATCAAAAGCAACACAGTTTTATATATAAACATAGGTAATTGTTTTTTGTTTTTGTGGTTTTTTTGTTGGTTTTTTTTTTTTTTCAGCCCTACATGGAGATGTAATTAAACAGTATAAAGCACTCAAGGAAAATCAATCTGCGGTTTTATATGCACTACATTGAGATCATATCCTGTAATGTAGTGAGCTGTGTGCCGTCTATACGCACGATCCTTAAAAACAGAAATCGGAGATTCATTTTAGAGTTACGTTGCATTCGAGTCCCCCCCTACTCCCCGCTCAACAAAACTAGAAATTAACCAAAAAAAAGAAAGAAAAAAAAAATTGATCAAAGTTTAAAATTCCTAAAGCTTTTTTAATTCATTCAACCGTTGGATAATTAAGCTAAGTTTGCGAAAAGTATCGGACTGTTTCAAGTGGTGGGCACACAATTTGTTTCCAGTGAAACTCTTGCTATTTCAATAAAACCAAAAAGAACCACATACACGGATATGATCTTCCCAAGTTAGTTCACAGATAACATGTCAGTCTCAGAAGACAAAGTTTCTAAACTGTGCTATTGTTCTAGATACAATTAAGAAACTTTTAAAATGAAAAATTTATAGTGTCATTTCAATCAAAACAACAGAAGGAAACTAAAAATTTATCACTGGTTGAAGAAAAAGCAACGGTTATGATTTAGACACTACAGTAGGTTGTAAAGACTGTAGCACTCTAAAACAGTTAGGTTACATTAAGAGGAAGCATTTGATTTTCTCTGGTGCTTTCAGGTTTGGGTCCAGTCAAAAGCCTTTTTTAGGCAGTGCTGTCCAGTGTTTGTCCCAAAGTGTTTGAGTTAGCCGGTTTGAGAAGAGGGTCACTTTCCATTTCTTGTTTCACACATCTACAAATGAGAAAACACCTGTTACTTAGGAGATAAAACACTGCTTCCATTAATAAGATGCTTCTAAATCAGATGCAAATAATTTGAGGTGCATATATAATTTGTTTCCATATAACTGCCTTCAATTTTTAATCAGTTAGCACTCTTAATTCCACCATTTTCACTGCTTATTATCTAAATTGGAGGCTAAGCTTTTTTCCTGATCACAAGGAGCATTTTGCAACCCCTCCACACTTCTGCTGAACACAAGCTGTGAAACCCATAAACTGTTTACATTTTCCATACAGAAGATTTGTGTGAAGAGAGGAGCAGCTGTAACAATCACACTGAAAAGCCACAATATTTACAAATAACAGGTGTAAACAAACAGCATAAGCAGAGGGATAACAGTCAGGATTGCTGTTTTACAGCCATTACATTTTATCCACTTTCTCCTGCTTAGTAATTTGCATTTGATTTGACACACAAAAATTACAAGCTTGATCATAAACCTACCCTCTCATCCTTCTGAAGAAGTAACAGCATTCTAACTGGCAAACAAAAACGCCCCTCACATTTTATTTGTTCTAGAACAGCAGAGGATTAGAGTTTCCATTAAGGCAAGGGAAAGGCAATGGGTCACTCACACAGACATTGGTCCATTTCCTGTTCTTGGCATCTCTGTGGTTTGTTGGTCCAACTCAGACAGCAACTTTAAAATATTCAATGCAGCCTGAGGAAGAGAGAGAGCATTCAGCAATTCATCCTGAGCCCACTTCATTCATGCAGCTGAAAGCACGACTGGGACTTGCTTTAAGTAAATGTGCTAATTTTGGCAATAAAGATGCATAATTATGGTGGAAAAAACGTGATGGAGTAGAATTGCATCTTGCTGCACTAAACAATAAGACAGTGCTGTGGCTAGGGAACTCCCAAAACGTTTGTTTTAGCAATGTGGAAAAATCACTTCAGTAGTACTATTAATATCAAGAAAAAAGGCACTAAATTAGTAATGGCTCAGAGTGAAAAAAGCTTAAGACAAAGGATATTAAAATACACAGAACCAGAAAGTCCTTTGCAGGAAAAGAAAACAAGCTACACGGGAATCAAAAGTACAACACAGGTAGGGCATTGTGTGATGGGTTAAAAGAAGAGTCAATGTGACATGGCCAGTGCAAACTAAGCCACCTGCTGTGAGAACCAAAATGCTTTTCAATTCAGATCGATTTCAGCTGCACCTTTCCAGAGTATCTCTGATTAGCTGTGGCACATGCACAGCCACAGCTGAGTAACTGAACAGAAGATGGGTCTTGTACTGGCCCAAGCTCCCAACCATACACCCTTTTCCCTTCCTTCCACTGCAATGACTCTGTGCCTAGTCTTACAGGCAGCACTAAGTGACAAAGATCAAAGAAACCTATATTCAATTAGAGCCATTACAAAATGATTGCAAGTTTTTTTTAGTACTACAATCAGGTTTCCCTAAGTGTATTTACATGCTGCAAATTACAACCTGAGTCTCCAGTCAGTGCTGGAGTCACTGCTGGATAGCAGAAGGAAAAAACTCAACTCAAATGACAATGAACTGTGGACCTATTGCCAGCAATATTTGATGACTTCTACAAAGTCCTGAACAGTTTGGAGTCTAGAAAAATAATCACTTCACAAAAATACTTCATCTAACAGAAGATCTTATTTATAAAGGGAGCTTAACAGATGTAGAGTGCCTCCTGCTATCTACCAGTGACTGCATTTCTTCCATCTTGGACTCTGTTCCAGCAGGTCTGGTAACACAAACGTTACAGATCTCAATGAAAGATCAGCCTATCCTTACCATTACAGAAAATAAACTGAGAGGCTTTTATGTTTTAAATGTTTCTTTTCACTCATTTTCTGTAATACAGGCTCATGAAAATAGTATCAAGATAAAGCAAATGTGGGGTTCGTAAACCAAAGTTGTGAGCATACATTAAAGGTTATTCAGATTAGATTCTGGTATTATTAATCACTTATTTCAGCAACCTGTGAAGTACCAGACAAAAATTAGCTAGGGAATTGTACAGCATTTCATTCATAGCTCTCCAGCAGTGTCACAAAACCTTGGCCCATCCACTGCATCCCTCAGTTCACTGATGGTCAAAGAGCAAGCACTTGAGAACATTCATCATACCATATCATGGCAAGATTCTACATCCTTTCCAATGCCGTGGCTGATCAGTGGCGGCTGAGAGGAACAGTTTATGAGAGATACAAACTCATTCTTGTTATTTTTTGGAAAGTCTTTATATTCAACCTAAAGGAGAGAAGGATTTAGTTCTTATCAGTTAACCAAGCACAGGAAATGTATCAAAATTGCTGTAAGTTACATGTCTATATATGAAGCTGAAGCTTACTTTTAATCATTATGTCAGCCAGCAGAAACATTTACTTAGAAGTTTGATTTCAATTTCAATGTGTTTGAGGAATCCTGAGAGCTCTGCAGGCATTCTGAATAAAAGCGGGTACTTAATAATGATTGTTGCTGGTACTTTTGCTCTGATCATAGCTATCTGCATTTAAAACTTTCCCATTAATACTTCTTACTCTGCTGAGCTCCTTTACCATACTGACAAGGAGCTTACACTCAACACAAGAAAATGTTAAAAATATGAAAGACCATTTAAAAAAAAAGTTATTTCAGATCAGCCAAGGCCATACTTTGTTCCTACTTCATGACAATTTTCATTAAATGTTACTTTCCACTTTTATTCTTCCAAGACTTCAGAGTAGCACTGAATGCAGGCTGAGGATACATTACCAAAGCTGTAAAACTGACTACATTTCATAGGTGAAGTAAAACATGTACATGAATTTCAGCTTAATGAGCAGTCTCAGAAGACACTGGTCACCAGCAGAATTCAAAATCTTTAGAACAAACAGCAGGCTGGACCAGTTTGAGAGCTCTGGAAGAAATCTTGCAAAGCTGAACACTTACCTGGATTCCCTGAACATTGGAAAGATAATCCAGCTGCTCAGAGGCCCTAGTGAGTGGTCCGTGGGGTACATGGCCTGACGAGTTGTTGTTCTTTAGTATGGTCTCAGCAGTAGGAGAAGTACCACCATACAATAGCTCTCTAGCAATCATTGCTGTTACTGTAGCCTTGGCAGGGTTTGGGGCTGCCCTGTTGAACTCTTTGGTGTGGTGTCCTTGATTAGCTCCTACAGCTTGTGCAACCTCAGGGACCATGGGAAGAATTCCAGCAGGAAGCTGCTGATGGCTGAGATAAGGCATCCTAAACTCATCTTCTTTATTACCTGAGAAGAGAGAGGTTCATACTAAGCAGCTGCTATTTTTACAGGGCCTTCTGCAAGCTCGTGAATGTAAATAAAGGTATCAAACATATTTTGTTTCAAATTGCTTTGGAAACACTAACAAACTTAGTGAGCTTGAGTCACCTTTGGTGGGCCAGAGCTTCAGCAGCAGCTTATTCCATAAATGATTCAGTGCAACATCTGCTTCTGCCAGAACGAACAACTTCACCTCTGGGAGCAGTTTCTCCAGGTTAGTCAAGCTTCGGAGAGTTGCAGCCACATCCTAGATGCATTCTTTGGTTTCAGAATTTAATCATTTAAAGTGTAGGAGCAAATAATGAAACCACAGAATGGCCAGAACCACTGCTATGTATTGTAAAGACAGTAACACACAGCTCACACTATCATGAAAAATAGGTAGCTGAGGTTAAATGTGCTGTGAGCATAGTATGGAGAAGGAAGAATGACTGTTCACAGCAAACATCCAACCACAGTCCATACTGATAGCAGTTTATGGACATCATGGCAAAAGTCAGATTTAAGAGAGATAAGAATAGCTTTATATGGGGAAGTCACATAAAACTGTGGAGGAAAATTACAGGGGTGTGCTCAGAAAGGTGGGGGGAAGCAGTACCACTGAAATAAAGTTGTTGTTGCAGCACAATGGACAAATGGAGCTCAGCAGGACTGAGCTATTTCAAGTTTAAGGATGAAGGCTAACATTTGTAGATGGAAGAAAGCTTGAATGGGAAGTCAGGAAGTTTACTTAAGATCTCATGGATGCAGTAAAACATTACTGAACTCCAAGTTGATGCCAACTATTTATAATTTACACACCAAAATTAATCTTACACACACAAAGCACTGGAAATACACTATCCAGAACACAAACAGGCTGCAACAGGCAAACTTCCCATGACTCCTCCCAACAGCTCATAGAAGACAAAGCCAATTCCTGTGTACTTGGTGGCCAGGTTTGAGGCTTTATTTGTTGCAGTCAGACCTGTGCATCTGACCACTGTAGCCATCAACTGTCTGAAATAAATGCAGGCACAGTTCCTTGCTCTCAGGCATTAGAGACGAAACACAAAGAGGTGGTTCTGTACTACAAAGGCCATTCCTTCCTTCTCCAACTCTGCTTTAGGAAGACCAGTTTCAGTTAGAACTGACACCCCAGGTACAATCTTCACCACAGGAACAATCTTCATACTGCAGTTATTCCCTCAACATCTGCTAGATGATACAGCCAAAACTCAACAGATTCAGCACCACCCTTTGCCTCTGGACTAAAGTGACATTTCTGGGGCTGCCTTCCAACCTGCCATCATTCTTCCAAACCTAGAAGGCTATTTCCAGGTGGCAGAACCCTGCAGAAGTCCTTTTTTCAAGAAATCTGTTCCCATTCTCATCTGGACCCTGTATACTACAGAAACATTCTGCTGAGCCTAAGGGGCTGGTCTCCCCTCCTCCACTTACCTTCTCCCCCAAAGAAATTGCCCCCACTTCACTCCTGATATTGGTTGAAGGATTTTTGTCCCTGCATCTGAACCAAGCTTGGCCCTGAACATTCAGTGCTGTCCTAGAAAGCTGTAGCCACAGATTAAAGCCTATCTCAAGATCCCTCAGATGGAGGTAAGAAGCCTAGAAGACACTGCAGGTAGCATCAACTGCATCCCTACTGGCTGTTTGACCAACCCATGAGCACACACATGCTTTTGGCTCAGCCACCTACCCCCTTCTCCAAGCAGGTAGCCAAGCAAGCCGAATACAGTACAATTTGGGAGGGAAAAAAAGAAGCTTTTTGAGACCTGAACAAAACTTTCCTAAGGGGCAGACCTAGTGTGCAAGCCAGCAGTTGCACACCTCTGCTCATTACAGTGTATTAAAAGACATCACTGAGGGGACTGAGAAACATCTGACACACAGATACACACACATGCCAACAGAGCCCCTTGAGTGAGATTACTTACTAGTTGAAGTCTCTTCAGAGCCTGGCTCAAAGAAGGTTACTTTCCTTCCATCACCTGCTTTCTTCAATGGTGTCTTAAAAACAAAAGGAAAAAAGCCGAACACAATACCCTGTTAAAACTACCACCCGCACCTCCACCAACTTTTATAGTGACCTGATTAGTCAAAATGTAGAGAAAAAGGTATTATTCAAGAGCTTTACTTAATGCATAACTACTAAGAAGAGACAAGTTCAGTGATTCTTATTTACTGAATCACTATCTACAGACCAGTGAAGAGGTATTAAGGACACAGATACGAAGAACTAGGTGCCACAAAGTCAGCTGAACTAACATTAGTTGTTGGTATTGCTGTGGAAAACATTGGGCACAAGCAAGCATATATATGGAAAACAGAAATCTAAACCCAGGCTTGGTATTTGTACTGCCTGGTAACCTCTGCTGAATCACAGGCAGACAACAAGGCTCCTAAGGCTCCTTCCCTGCTAAGGGATCTACCACTCAAAGAGACCTGCAACAATCCCAGCTGTGGTGGCAACGCCATACAAAATAATAGCTAGCACCAAGACCTACAGCCTACATGCCTGCAAGTTGCTAAGGTCAACACATCAATCACCACAGGTTCTGAGCCAGTCTGTAAAGAACACATTCATTTAGCCTTCTGACAAGACCGATTCACTTGCAGAACGGAACCCTTAATGTATCCAAAAGGCACTATTTTTAGAGATCAGTCACCTCTATACAGTTGTTCCCTGGTTAGGGCAGAAAAGATCAATTTACTGCACTGCTGCCTTGCAAAGCTGCTGCTGTCTCAACTCAGCCTTTGCCATAGCATTAAACAGTGGCTGATTGTTCAGAACTTACCTTCTCTTCTGTCTTTAATGCTGGCTTTGGAGGTTGAGGCTGAGGGACTTTGAAACCTAGAAGTTCCAACATATTTTCAGCTGCATTGCGTTTAGCAACTTTTTTGTTTGTGCCCATTCCTTCAGCTGTGTGTACACCAACTTTCACCTGGACAAAGAAGATTAAAAACAAAGTCCTTAAACAGTAGTAGGAGGATTCAGTAATTAGTGATCTGTGACTCAAGCACGCCATGAGTCACAAAACAGTTCTAGAGATCATTATACTAAGGAAGTTGTCATTTATTGTCAATAATCATTGGCCCCCAAGCATAAAAACATCCAAACAGAAGTCATATATACAACTACATTTCATCATCTCACCCTGGCAGCAGCCTAAATGCTCAAAAATGGTATCACAGCAGATATAAAATTTCCAAGCTAAAGCTACAAGGGTTAGCAGATTTACAAATGTGACGGAAAGTAAGCAACTAATGTTCCTGTCTTGGCCAGGAGAGGAGGGAGGTCTGGAGAAGATGTTTAATGATTAGAGGCTAGGAGATACTCAGGATTGACAATACCGCTGTGCCAGTGGGATTTGCAATGCAGAGTGCAGGAAGTGCTGTACTCCAAAACAGCACACAAAAATACAGGGGAAGGAGGAAATGAAGGATACTCAAGTTCATGTTGATAAATTCTACATTGCAGATGTAGAATGCTCTTACAGAGCATTATTATTCCTGTTAATTAGAACCTCAGGTGGTTACAACTGGTGCCCTGTGCCTTTATCTTATTTAACCATAATTCAGATCACTTTTTCTTGAACATTTGTATTCCTTGCATGTGGCCCCCTAGATATTCTCTTAATAAATTTCATGGAAATTCAGCCATAATCCTGTTAACTTTGTGTATCATTGTGATAACCTGATTACCATAAGCCCAAAAAACAGAGCAAGACATCACAGCCACACAACTGCCTGTTTGCTGTTACTATACAAACCTGCATAACGAACTCCCTGCGCCTTGGAAGACCACGTTCTGTGATGAGCATGTACTCTGGTTCCTTCTCTTTCTTGGCCTGTTGTATCTGGGCGAGTCTGCTAATGGGATTCATTCCTTGACCATATTCTGGACTTGTTTGCAGCTATGAGAAACAACATTTAGGACATAAGCCAAAATTTATGACTATTTGGTTTAACAAACAAAATGCTGCGTGCCACCGAATTACCTCTAGGTAATTCATCTCTAGACTTTAAAAATGCTGAAATAAAAGTTGCTAATTGAAACACAGTCACAGCCCAAGAGAAACAATCTGTCACAGCTGACCACCTATAACCTGCCACTGGTAATAGTTTTACAAGTTCTAATCCTGCTATATTAGGAGGCACAGGCTCGCAGGAGAATTTGCTCACACAAAATCATTCAAAACCCAAAGCTGTAAAGTCCAAGGCTTGAAAGTCAGAGCTTGATTCTTATGTGCCACTCATTCTTTTAGAAGGCTCCTCTTTCATTCTGAATTTACTGATCACTGTTGTAAAACAGAATCTCATTTAGAGAGGGAGCAAAATGCAATTTCATTTGCAGTGTCAGCCTGCTGATAGGCATCGAGCAGCTGAAGAGTGTTTATAATTACAAGGAAACATCTCTCTGCTGCTGATTATTTCTAACAGCCAGATTTCCAGTCCATTTGTCTCTTACCTTCACTATTGATTTTGTTTTCTTTTTGATTCGTGGCTTCATTTTCTCGACCGTAGGAAGGGGTGGTAATTTTTTCAGTTCTTCTAGGACTGCTATTGCAGCATTTTTCTTTGAAATCTTCTTGCTCTTTCCTTCACCTTCACCCATGAATTCTCCAACTGACACCTTGGTAACAAAGCTCTTCATATGGGGAGGACCACTTTCCTTGGTCACCTGTTTCAGAGGGAAAAACTGAGTGAAAGCGTGATAAACACTTATTAAAAATGGTAGGACACACTGTTTATAGCAAACTTCTCTCAAGAGCTATGGTTAAAGACATTCTGGATTCTCATACAATCCCCAGAGGGTTTTAACTCATGCTCACTCTAACTACAACCCCCACCCAAATAAACACAGACTTTTAAAAGATCGTATGCAAGCAAGCAGAAAACAATATTTACATAAAAGTCATTAACCCACCTCATTTAATTTGCTGATTTACTCATTCACTATTAAAATATTCTATTTCATACTTTTACACAGTTAACATCACTTCATTAAAGACATCACGTTCTGGTAACAGAACATTACAGAGAAAGCAATTCATTAGGATCCAGCACCAGAAGAATTCTGGAGACATCTAAGAGATAGTTTCCTACTATAGAGTTAGCTTTAAACTCCATTCATAAGACATTGTACTTTGAAATATCCATAAAGTAAAAAAACCAGTAAGAATGAATTAAAAGCTTCCACCCACAACTGGCTTTGTCTGACAGCAATTTTTTACCAGTGATGCTCAGGCTGGTCTGCAATAATTGAAAGCTTCAGGTAAAATTTCACAGAACAGTTTTAGAAGCAATTTAGCTACACGTAGTTGTGTTTTCTCACTATAATAATTCAGAGAGTCGAATGTTACTCTGCCAGCTCAGGAAAGCAGCATAAATTAATGTTTTAGTGAAACAGAGATGCTCCTATGGAAGCTGTTGATTTAAGATAACTAAAATGATCAAGGAGAGGCAAAGAGGCAGCAAGCAGCAGGCCAAAGGGAAAGGAAAGATGCACATGAGGGCAGCTCACGGCAGGAAAAGAAACCTACTTGTGAGAGTCTGCAACTTGCAGGTAGTCCACATCAGTGCTTCATTAAGCAAATACTTCCATCAGTGTCTGTCAGAGTGAGCTATACTTTTTGCCTCAGCTCTGCACTTTAATGTTCTAACCACTAATGTGGGGCTGTGTTTTGCTTCTTCACTGATTTTTTCAAAAAGCTTGGAAAAAAGACTGTGCAGCTGTTCACTTGGGGTACAGTTTTAGTGCAAGAACTTGTGAACAGGTGGAGAGTTCTTTTTCTCTTCCCTTTACCTTATAAACTGTGAGACAATCAGGGTGACTGTCAAAGGTAAAAGTGTATTCACAACTAACAAGGCATGTTACAAGTCAGTTGTTTGGGTTATCTAGAAAGAGACTCGCTTCATGTGTACCCTTAATATTCTAAATAAAACCAAAATCTCGAGCTTGTAAAACAAACATACCTCAAAATTCACAGGCAAGTTCCTTTTAAGTGCAATCTCAAAAACTTGGCTTATTTCAGATTTATTGAGATTTTCATCATCTGGTTCTTTTCCGTTAACCTAAAAGAAGCATACTCTATTTAAAATAAAGATCCTATTAAATTGAGTTTTATCCATCCAACCAGTCTACTGAGCTCTCAAAATTTTAAGTAGTCTAACCTTTACTGCCATTGTATGGGAGTGTGTAGAAATGCAGCATACATACTACAGAGCTGAACCCTGAGAAACTCATTTCAGGTGTTTGTGTAAAACCTAACAAACCTTATTTTCATGTGCTCAGTACAGGAAAGGACAAATGGAACGAAGCCAATAGGCTTAAAAATCTATTTATGGAAAACCTGAAGTGTTAAATGAACTGATTGCCAAATGGAAGTACCTTTATGAAATGCAAGTTTCATACACTGATTGGACATTTGTACCAAAAGCACTAAGACAGTATCAGATAAGAGAAAGGGCAGGAAAATAAAGATTCTGAGAATGGGACCAATGTGAATAAAGGATGGATAATCAGACCCTGGCTTAGTCCTGTCTCTCAGCATGCTCCCTTCTAAGTGCTTTGTCTTCAGCTTTTAATTTGTCTCATCTGAAGAACATACTATCAGGAACTTGTCTGAAATCAAATGGTGTACATCTGAAAACTTACACCTGATAGGAGGACAGCAGTGCCAAGTGATGCTTACATACAGGCACTTCTGTGTATCTCCAGGTGAAATTTTGATTGTGATTCCAAATATGTCTGCAGTGATGTTGGGATCAACATGAACTCAGAGGCATGGTAACAGCAACAGAGAAATTCCAAGATTCAAGTCCAGCAGTGATATTGGAAAGATCATGATAAAGATGAACAGCAGCAATTTCACCAATTATATCATACCACAATACCAGTTAGGCAACCAGGTAACAAAAATCATTTAAATATTTTATTGGAGCAGCAGAAACATGCTAGAGAGCTCTCACTACTTAGAAGTAGTTTTGATGGTAGCAAGCATCCCCACTGCCTGTTACTAACTAGTTAAATTAAACCATGAAAGAAATTGTTTTCCCACCACTTAGAGCAGCCTCTTCCCATTTCAGAAAAAAACAACCTGAGTCAGATAATCTGTGGTTTTCAGTGCTCCCACTGTCCCATCAGATTTTGCACTACGGGTACATTTCATGTTCAAGCTGCAAACATTTCAGAAGAGTCCATATAGTCCAACATCCTTTACCAGTGGTGACATCTGATACTCCTGATCATCCTGATACTACATCCAATCTCCAACCTCTCCATGGAGGTGTACACAGGACAACCTTCACCTCTGCAGAAACTGAAACCACTTGATGGCACCACTCCCACAGGAGTGTTAGACTGAAAGAGAAACGCGGAGGCACCTTCTAGACCAGGGAAGCCACCTCCTGGACCACAGAATCTATGCTGTACTCCTCAGCAGAAGGCACAGCATAGGTAAAAAGTCAGAAGTCTTGATCACCATAGTCTAAAACCTATTTGAAATGCAATTGCTAAGTTCAAAAGGAGCAGCTTCATAGACCCAGAAAAAAAAAAAAAAAAAAATTTCAACTACTAAGGTCTTGTTTTGCTATGGTCTAGATCTTACACCAAGTTTACTACCGGCACCTCTAGGAATGAATGACCTGACACTGCCCTTGCTGCCAAAACATTGTCACAACCATTTTAATAACAAATACTTTCCCCCCTCCTTGTACTGTCAAATATACTGTAGTTTCTCAAACTCTGACACACTGCTGCTTGCCAAGGTGACCAGGGCTTCTCTTTATTGGATTAAATTTGTTCCATTTCATATCCTTCCAAGAGGATACATATAAATAGCATGAAATTATTTGCTATACCACAGTGTATATTCTTGACATATTCCAAGTCTGTTCACACAGTGTATAAAATACAGAACTGTTCTGCAATACCTTTATCTAAAAAGAAGAAATTAATAGCAAAATAACCAGACTACAGCTATTTCACCAATTATCTTGAGCTCTGTGTCACTGTATAAATAAAAAAGAATCATACAAACATTCTCTCCCACACTCTGCCTTTCCCTGCACACCTCCAGGCAGCTATCTATAGACAAAACTCTCTAAGGCATCTATGCCTCAATCACAATGAGACCACAAATAAGCATTTAGCACTCTTGGCTCTCTATTTGTTTGAATCAATCACCAACAAGTAGGAAAAAAAAATAGGAGGAAATAAAAATGATAGATTAAAAAGATTTCCAAGCAAATTGGAAAAGTAGTGCATTCCTCTAAGAGGGAGTCTGCTTTTTCCTAGGAACTCTTTCAACCTGCCCTTCCTCACAGTGTGCTTATAAGCAAATGATGAAAAGCAGTGAAGCTGCTAGTTAGAGCTACACTGATTTCAACATAGCTATCAGGCTATTTTCTTCCATGTTAAGGTAAAGAGAACCTAGTATTTACCAACTAACATAGAAGCTATTCTGGTTTAAGTATTTTTAGGCAAAATTTTGAATTTCTGGCTAAAAACTGTGCCAGAACACAAAAATTCCTGTTTCTAAGCTTAAAACAATGCTTTATTACCTCTGATTTTGAATATGGAAAGTAACCCCATACTGCAACTTTGGCTGTGATACATTAACTGAAATCAGACCAATTCATGTTAGAACAGTCCTTAGGAAGTCTCCTAGTACAGCCTCTTACTCAGAGTAGAGCAGACTTCAAAATTGAATTGGATTGTTCAGGCAGGGGTTTGTCCACTTGGGAACTAATATTCTTCCTACTGCTTGTTTCTAAATCTGCAGGCTGAGAAAATATGGCAAATGGTCATTCCTACCCTTAAGTCTAATCAGTTTATTCAATGATTTCTTCTTAAGCACTGAATATTTTCTAGTTTAAAAATACAACATCAAACCCCTGTAAATACACAAATCTGTAAAACAACAAAAAAAAAAATCAAAATGACAAAATTAACTCTCTCCCCTCCAAAATATAAGAGGTCCAAGCTTAAGAATGTTCTGTTTATACACACACACACACAAATGGGATGCACGACAATAACTGCATGTAAAAGGAAAATTACTGGCAACATCAAATGACAGTAGGAGGTATCAGGATATCTGCTTCTGAAAGCTTTATTTGCCTCCATTACACACAGGCACTACAAGAGCAATTCCAAGCACAACTCCAGGCTGGGTGGAGAATGGCTGAGAGCATCCCTGAGGAAAAGGACCTGGGGGTCTGGGGTGATGCAAAGCTCAACATGAGCCTGCACCAACTGTGTGCTGCAGCAAGAGCAGCTGTGGGCAGCAGGGCAAGGCAGGGGATTCTGCCCCTTTGTTCTGCTCTCCTCACACCCCACCCTAGATTACTGTGTGCAGTTCTGGAGCCCCCAACACAAGAATGACATGGAAGTGTTGGAGCCAGTGCAGAGGAGGCAACCAAGATGCTTAGAGGGCTGCAGCAGCTCTGCTGTGAGGTTAGGCTATGAGAGTTGGGGCTCTGCAGCCTGGAGAAGAGAAGGCTTCCAGGAGACCTTGCAGGAGCCTTCCAATATCTGAAGTTGTCTACAGGAAGGCTGGGGACGGACTATTTACCAGGTCTTGTAATGTGAGGATGAGAAGTAATGGGTTTAAACTGGCAGAGAGGAGATTGAAACTGGATGTTAGGAGGAAGTTCTTTGCAGTGAGGGTGGTGAGACACTGGCACAGGTTGCCCAGGGACATTGTAGATGCTCCCACCTTGGAGCTGTTCAAGGCCAGGTTGGCTGAGGCCTTGAGTGACCTGTTCTAGTGGGAGGTGTCCCTGCCTATGGCACAGGGGCATTGGAACTGGATGATCTTTGATGTCCCTTCCAACCCAAACCATTCTATGATTCTATGCTCTCACATTACCCTAGCCTTCAAGTTCCTTGCCTTGCTGAATGCAAGAATGAACAGGCCTCAGTAAAATCTTCCTTATCTTCATCTTGTCTAGTGCAAAACATTGTCACAAACCCAGCAATTCCCTCAGACACTCCTAAAACTATATCTGAAAGCCACAAATATGAACAGACTTACCATTTAAGTACCAATAAATTAAGACTTGGATTAGCCAAGGACTTGTTTTAGGACAATACTCTCAGTTCAAAGGATTGCTCTCCTTTACCATAGCTGCATTTCTTACTGTTCCTTTTGTAGGCAAGTCAAACATAAATATAAAAACAAAATGGCAAATGTGAACGTTTAAGTGACCTGCCCAGGGCCAAGACAGGATTCAGCTCTTAGGGAGCTTGCAACTGGTTTAGTCACAACATAATTCTCCCTTCTTGCAGTCTCTTGCATCATTCACAACAGTATTTCCCTTATCAGATCCTTACAGAAAAAAAACCCAGCCTCTGTAGGTGTACTTCCTTCACCTCTTGATTTACAGCCCTCACACTGAACAAGACAGCCTGCAGAGAAGCACATGTGGTCACGTACAGACAACTGCAGTGTTTGCTCTGAAGACCTCACATTACTCGGCCTTAAACAATTCTACAAATACTCAGGAAGTCACTTGTGCAGAAGCATTTCTAAGGAAGTTAACAGAAAATAATTTGGTTACACTCTTACTTTCTGCAGTTGGACTTCTTGGGTCTAGACAAACAACACTACTACCGGAGGTGGAGAAATTGCTGATGAGAGATTATCCTTATGAGGGTGAGTGAAAAAATGAGGATGTTAAGCATCACTGATACAGAATGACAATACTCAGGAATCTGGGGCTCCCCTGCACTAAAGGGGAACATCTCTCTCAGGCATGACCTCTCCTGCATGAAGGCCTCCACCCTGTCTCTGAACACACTATCATCAGTTCTAGATTTCAGCTCATAACTCATCTCCACTTTCTCTGCTTCTATTCCCAGCACCACTCCCTTCTCCCCAATAGTATTTGTAATCTCTTAACAGCTTCCATTATTCAACAGTCCACATTCCTCCACAAGAGCTTTTCATTACTTGAACTATTACCAGTGCTTCCTAGATTTCTTCCCTGAACCATCAGATTCTTTTATTTTTTGCCTAAATATCTAGAATAGAAAGTGCTAGGCACCCATAAATATATGGAGGGATAAAAACAGCTTCCTATAATCATATCTAAATGTGTGTATTAGTTTGTTTCCATAAACTTGCTGCTCTTTGAGAACTTCCATGGTTCTTTCCAAAATCATGTAGGAAATTTGCCCAGGAAACAAACCCACATCTGATCTCTGTTGCCCATACTTGAATACAAGTAGCCCATATGCACATTTGCACACTTCTCTGGAAGTTTGTATATGATCTGTACCTGGTAAGGTATTAGTTCCTATCTATGCTTCCAGTGCTCCTATCTGACAGAGGTCAGATTGCTGTGGAAAAACACAACAGCAAAAGACTTAATACAACTTCACTTGGGAAAGCTCCAGTTTCATAGAAACCTGTTTTTAAATCAAAGTGATTCTATTGACACAAGTAGACCAACATCACTACTCAGTTAAATTCCACAACTGTCATCATCCTCTCAATATGGAAAAAATCAACAACAGCAACTCAGTTTATCATAGCAATTTGTGCTTACAACACTTAGATTAATTCCCACCTCTGCTTTCTCAGGCAAGGGCTCATTCTGCAGAACTTTCAGTGCTTTAGCAGCTGCATCATGCTTAGCAGCCTGTCTTGTTCTTCCTTTCCCATGAAACTGCTGCCCTCCAATTGAAAGCTCAACTTGATAAAGTAAGGGCCCAACAGGAAATGGGTAAAAGTACCTGCAAAGAGAGAGACTTAAATCAGCAAATAGCTTGGCCTCCAGGGTGAACAGAAATGTAAGTTATAGATGGATGAATGTCTTGGGCATCAGTAACCACAACTCAGCACTGAAGCGTCAGTATTAATAAGCCAAACTTTGATTTAAAGGCTAAAAGCTTTTAGGGAGAGACTTGAAACAGAGCACTGACAGTTCTTGTTTTACAATTAGGAACACATTTGCAACCAACTACAACAGGGTAAAAGCAATGCAACTGCAATCTATAGGCTTGGCAAGCCTGTCAGTTTTGACTTTTTAGTTCCTGTGCCCATAAAAAAATGCTTTAAACTGAAGCTTTAATTTAAATAGCTTCAGATAAAGCATTGACCTGTGTTCTTCACTTTTGCTTTTCCACAAAAAGGAAATTTAAGAAATATGTAGCCAGTATTTAGCTAGTCACTTCACAAAGCTGGCTATATCCAAATACCCTGAAAAACACTGCAGCATTTGATTCAGTTCCCTTTTTCTTCTCCTTGTACTCCTCACCAAGGAAAAAAAAAACAAAACCAAAATGAAACCAAAACCTAAACAAAACAAATGATATATAAATAAGACAAATTACAGCTATTAATGGGGCAGCTTCACGAGCTGGCTATGTTTCAAGCTGAATATTCCTTTAAGGGATGTGTTATTTTTAAATAGTTTTCAGAAGATAGTATCAAAGCACCAGATGATTAGAGCAGAAGTTGAAAGGTAAGAGATTGCAAAATGAGAAAATTCAACACCACATACCGTGGAGGGTAAGTGCCACCTCTCATAGTGTAGTTGTAAGTGGATCTCATCCCCGTATAAGGATCGATAGGTTTGTACATAGGTTTCTTCCCCAGCTTCATGCAAAGTGCATTTAACTCCACTGTGGGGGTTACACTGTCTAAATAAAAAGGAATATAAAGAGAATTGTCCATCTGGCACAAGGAACTGAAACAATCTAAACTCTCCTGTTGTCTCAAAGCAGGGATAAGTGAGCTCAGGTTTTGCTATATGCAGTATCTTAAATAAATGGATACTGAATAAAAATGCTAATGAACAAACAAGGCACAGGTTAAATGATCAGCCTGGTACACTTGTGGCCAACCCTGCTATAAAACCTGGGAATCTGCTGGGGGCTTTTTTTTACTGCTGTGTTTTATTTTGCATATCTAACAATGTGGTCTGCAGAACAGAAATTTATCTTCCTCAAAAATACTTTTAAATTAAATTAACAGACAGGCTGCACACCTGTGTTCATTGAGAATGACCAAACCTTTCTCCCTGTACCCAATGACATAAGAGGGCTTTTATGACTCTTCACTTTGAAATTGCAACTGGCTTTTCTAAAGGGAGGCACACTGCAATTGAGCGCTACAAACACTGCTACTGAGGGCTGCAAATATTCCTCTAGCTGCAAATGCCACGTGGATGAATAGCTGACTCCCTGACTATTTTCATTTGAGAAAGAAGCAACATAAATGGCCTCACTGGCTCAAAAATCAGTATGTACACTTGCACAACAGCGTTTTGCTACAAGGCAACTGCCAAAAGAAAATGTAAGCATGGAACGGGTTCACTGACAAAATAAGTAGTTGCTAGCTTCTAATATTTTCCCTGCTGACTGTACGTGTCTCTAAAGCAAGAATTTAAGTGTTAACAGAAGACAACTGGCACAGAAGATAAGTTGTAACCTTTCCTGAACATACCAATGCTGTCCCAATAGCTGGATTCACGTGACCAAGAATAAATGCAAAGCAATTGGATGTCGAGCTGAGATGTGAAGCTACTTCATGATTTTAAATATATCTTAAAAGCAGATTTTAGTAAAGATCCCCAAATCTAATAAACTACAACATAAATGCTTTTATACAAAGCAGTATCTATTTCTCTCTAGAGAAGTGTAAATGATCCAAGCTCCACAGTTCTGATCCAATCCTTCAACACAAATGTAACAGTTCTGGGATGTGCTCGTTTGTGTTGTGCTTGGTTGTTTCGTTCTTTTAACCAAACATTTCCAAAGAAATGCACTGTCAAGCTTCTGAATGAGCCTATCTGAATTACCAAACATGTTCACCTGCCAAGCAGAAGATTATTCTTTGAGTTCCTCACAGTTTTATTTGCTTGGATATTTTTTTTTACTTAGTTTTCTTTTTTTTCCAGATTAAGTTAAACACCTTTTCCAGGATTTCACCAAGTGTTCCAATACAAACCAGTAAGTTAAGCAGTGGGTTGTTCAAGCTTGGAGGACTTGATGGAAAACCTCTACACTTGGAATCTGCTAGTATCATTATTCTATCATGTCACTTAAACCACTCAGATTAAGTTGAGATGATGTTCTCCAGAAATCTGCCAACTGCCCTTGTTCAATATGTGGAATCACTGTTTTTATTCATCCTTATGCAACTTGAAAGTCCATCCCAAACCCAGAGAAGTGTATTCTATACACTATCTTTCATAAAGTAGTTTTCTGTGGCCTGTACCTGGATTCTTGCCTTCACTACGAGCCGGACGAGCTGTAGGCTTAGGGAATTTTGTCCCTTCCAAAGCTTTGGCAGCTGCTGCGTGTTGCGCTTTTTTAATACTAGTTCCTTCAGCTTCCCAGTGCTGGTCCCCAAGAGTCAGCTGCACTGTAAACACCTCAAAAACAGAAAAGGAGAATTTTATTAGGAGGATTTATTATTAGGACTCTCTCACACAAAACAAAGAGTCTGACAGTGATGCAAATATTGAGAATATGGTAACCAGAGCAGTCCTCATTGACCATGCCATCCCCACTGCGCTTCCCTGATTACTGAGCTGGGAATGCCACAATAACTGTAGCTAGCAACTATCCTGTCAGATCATACAGCCTAAAACCCAAAGGGCAGGATGTGCATAGAGGTGACAGACACATGGATAGCTGCTATGACAACATTACACTGGACAAGCAGCCTTGAAATTCAGGCTTTTCTATTCACATAACTCAGTTATTGCTTTAATACTGTGGGGGCTTTTTTAAAAGCTATCTTTTGGCAGTTTGAAGAAAGTTTAAGTTCACATTGCAGCATAAAAGCTTCTACATGCCCACAAGTGAACACAACTCTCCTTGTTAAATCTGTGGCATGAGGAAAGATATACATTGCTCTGAATTTTCAGAAATTAATCAGACACCAGCAAGTCAAGGTGTCCTTGGTAATTAAATGAAGTTTAATTTCAATTAGAATACAAGTGAACAGATCCTTTGAATGTTAATCCAGTACTTGTAAATGCAGACCTTGCCTCCTTTGTACACTGAAGCTGACTTCACACATTTTGGACAAAATATTTTCATAATACTCAATTCCAAGGCAATTTCTCTGACCTACAACACACTTTCAGGAAACACTTTCAGGAGACAGTCAGATTAAACGGATGCATCCCAAGGCTGATGATCTTGTATGCCTTAGCCTTAGTCCTTGTAACAATACAGAACTTTAACAAGGATTAAGAATTCCAAATTTTCTTCTTCAGTGTTCTTCAAAGTAACACAAACTGCTTATTTGCTGTGCTCTTGAAAAACTGCCTCTGCATATGAATAGAACCCCCAAGGAACTGTGTATCACTGAGGTTCTGACATGTAAAAGATAGGCCATGATATGAGATGCACACCTCATGCTGGTCTACCCAAGATATTCTTATATTCCTGCTGTGAAAAAATAAAGATTCTTTTGTTAAAGTGACTGTTCCAGAGCAGATGAAGGAATATTCAAGTGCTACTCATTCATACTGTGCTTCAGGAACTACAGAACAGACACCACAATCCTTGTTTTCCAAATATTGGCCAATTAGGACAGAAAGGTTTGTTTTATTTACAACTAAAGCACAGTCACAGGAAAGCAACATTCAGTTACCATGTGTGCAAGAGAGAACAACTCTTAATTTTAAGCAGCAAAAATTATTCTGAGCGTAACAACAGATTTGCACCTTGACAACTACAGAGACAAAAAAGCTCTGCAGCTCCTTATGTAGCAGTTTTCCTAAAGAAACGATTGCCAGAAATCCTCCTGCATCTCACAAGATAATTTGGACTAAGAAACCATTTTAATCTTTTAAAGTTGGTGGGATTAATCTCAACACACTAAAATGCTCCACAGAAAGAATACAGAAAATTTGCAGACAGGCAAGATGTGGAACAAAAGCTTGAGACTGGACCAGAAAGTGATGGTATTGTCCATATTTATTAACACGAGATTTGCTTGGTTAAATGAAAGTCAGTCAAGCATCTTATAATGGAGATAACAAATAACTCTTTTGAAGAGCTAAGTAGTTCTAGGGAAGAGCTAAGTTCTACCTTTACTTAGGGAAGCCAACCTTTTAGCACATGCAGCAGCTTCACACTTCCCTACCTCTGGCACTCTGATGAGCTTCCCATTCCTCCCTCTTATTCTCTATTTATCTTACACCACAGGCATACACTCTGCCCTTCCACTTAGAAAAGTGAAAGAAGATAAAAACCAGCAGTAAGAAATTTACATTAATATTTATATGATCTCCAGAGGTCCCTTCCAACTCCTATGACTCTATGGTTTACCTTAGAATGAGCTGGACCTTGCTCACTCAAAAGCTTATACTCAGGCTGAATCTTGTTGAAACGGGCTAACTCATTCACAAGACACATTGGGGTTTTCTCTTTGGGGTTTGCCATGTTTGAAGGAGCTGAAAGCATAAAATCAGACAAGTGAACATGTAGCTGTGAATTCTACTACAATTTTTTTTTTAACAAAACAAACAACATCTCATTGGCTTAGCATTTAGTCGTCTGCAGTATAGCACTCAGTAGAAAAGATCTGCTGAACTAGACAGCTCAGTTCATCAGCCAAACTGGCACCAATCTGCTGACCCTTGGGCTTTCCAAGCTATGTGCCTGCCTGAAAGGCAGCATCACTGACTGGGATGGTTTAGTGCAAGCCAGAAGTACACAGTTAGGAGACTCCTGCCTTTAGCTTGCACCTTACACAGTACATTTCAAGGAGCAAATTCTCTAACTGTTCATCATGGTCACTTGCTTCAAATAATTTCAAAAAGCCAGTTAATCTCTTTTTTTCTTTTCTCCTAATTTTCCATATTACCTAATTTTTATTTGTTACTTCTTATTCACTGTTATAGTTTATTAGCCCAAGATATTTATCATTAAACTGGTCATAAAAGAACTAAAAATAACAGAACTAAACTATTTTGATGATCTTTTGAGGTCCCTTTGAGCCCCTAACTTCTTATGATTTCAAAAAGCCACATTTTTTATATCTAAAACAAGCTGCTTGTAGAAAACATGGATAGCAGTATTTTAAAATTTCAATCTTATGCAATTTTTACTTTTACTATTTACTAGTAAAAGTAAATAGTAAACTATTTACTATTACAAGTATTTCACTTAATTATCTGAACTTGGTGGAAAAGTACATTTGTCTGTCTCACACCAATGTCATTCAGCAGGAAAAAAGCATTACAAGCTAGTGTAGCTGGACAAATATTACTTTAAAAGTATTTGTAGGAATATACAATGCCAACCTATAAACACTAAGAACATACACAATTGTTAACAGAGACTCAACCTTACCTGCAGCTGCATTGGTGGATGTAACTGATGCAGAGGGTAAAGCAGAGTTTTGGATAGGTCTACCTGCATTTTCAGAGGGCAAAGAACTAGTAGTAGAAGGGATACTCAGAGGCTGTGAAAGGGATGGGTTTTTATTCAGTATTTGGCTCCCTGCAAGAGCAGCAGAAGGATTCTGAATTTGAACTTGTGACATGTTCACTTCCAACCAGAGCCAATTATTGTAGGCAAACAGCTTTGAATGCAGGCAAACTCAGGGTGATGAAGCCAGATTGGTGACCTAAAATGTAAAGATTAAAAAAAGATTATACCAAATATTCAGCATTCTCTAGCTAACAATCTAGTGAAATTGTTTCTCCAGCAGCACAAAGGGGGAAGCCTGCTCAGTCGAGCATCCACTGTTTGCATTTCGTATGCAGTAAGTCACTTACATGTCCAGTTTTACCAGCACACATTAATCTGTAAGCCCCAGCATTTAAGTCTCACATTTCTTTCATTTATAATAGAAGCTTTATTTATGCTTGTTCATTTAAGATAACTATCCATCTGTTTTCTCCATCACTGAATCCATTTACAAAGCAAATCTAGTTACTTAAGCTGATAGCCACTGCTTATATACTAAACAAAGAGCAACTGTCACGAACAGACTACATTTCATGCGTTCTACCATTTGAAGTTTTTAACTTGAAAGGGCAAGCAGTAAATGCAGTCTTTACAAAACAGCTATTTAGAGCATGCCTCCTTTATTATAATCATAGACATTTTCCCCTAGGACCTCCAGAAAAATAACCAGGCAGTTATGAGGGGAGCACAGCTGGTGTCCTGCTGTAATAGCCATGGCTGGGAAAAGGCAAGGTGTAAGACTCTCTAAACTTTGCAGGCTCCATGCCTTGTGAAGGTTACTTCTATTTAAGTCAAAACATGTCTCAATCACAGGTCAAGCATCAATTTAGAGTTCTTTGGCCTTGCAGCACTGTAAAGAAGTGCTGAGAGTGCTCACAGGTGTCTATATTCATTTAAGATAAACTACCTCCGGGTGATGAACTCGCACCAATCAACATGAACTACTGTGATAGGCCTTTCCTGCACCAGCTAATTAGTATTAGATTTCTCTTACACATGGATGCAACATTATCTTCATGCTCAGTTAAACCTAAATATACACGAACAGGTTGCCGGTCTGAAGGCTCTCACTGCTGCCAGAGCTCAGCTGCCCCTATCTGCTTACGACCCACATATCAATTTATTTATTGAACATAGATTTTACAGCCAAGCAAACACATTTCACACACAGAGGCACACGGATACAGACCACCTGCAGATTTTACTAGGACAGCAAACAAAGGTTTATTCTTCTTATAGTTTACGAGTGAAACAGAGAAGAGAAATCACTGCTGCAAACACCACCAGAGCTATTAGTAGCAACACAACTCCATTAGTGCTCTGTAAGCTTCAAATTCTGAACCTGTGAATGGACTTCCAAATGTAAGAGGAGCAGCAGTGAGTCAGAGTGAAGTTTTTAGATAGTTACTGACAAACAAACCCAAGAGGAGACCCTAGGTTAATGCATTCATGGATGCAAAGATTGATTTATTTTCTTTAGCAATTAAATAAGAGGAGAAAAGCTACTGGGAAACAACAGATCCAGCAACAATCTACCATCTGGACTACTTCTACTTTGGAAAAAAAGACTGTAAACATGTCAGGTTTATCATACTATGAGTTGGACTACTTGGTTTTTCACTAGAGAGCAAAACTAGTTCAAAGGACCCATATGTAGATTACACCCAAAACAAATCCTATAGCTGACTGCTGAATTCACACATCGGGCGTGTTGTAACTGTGAAAATGGTATTACAACATCCAGCAAAAGGAATTCAAGAAATTGTAGGAGAAAAACTGGAGTAAAACTCCAGGGCAGTAACTTTATAATCGCCAAGTTTCATTCCCAAGGAGCACCGCTAAAACACTGAGGATTTTCAAACAATACAACAATAACTGACTGAAAAAGACCTTAAAGTCTTGCAGAGCAATAAAAAAAACCCAAACAAACAAAAAACCAAGCAAATTCTTTCCTGTTCTTCAAAGTAACTGCAGTTAAACAGCTTCTGATCCACACATTTTGAGAAGACTACACCTTTTTTTTTTTTTTAAGTCATTACCATCATGCCGGAAGGGAAATCTGAAATTCTCTTCAGAAAACTGCCAGCAAGTATTGTGCTGTTAAACAGGGCACCATCCTTTCATTTACTTGCCATCACCTCTTTCTAGGGACCAGAATTTCAGCTCCAAAACACATCTGGTACAGTAGTTTTCTAGTCATGCAATGCAAAGAACAGAACACCAACCCCTAGTAATTTTTTTTTTTCCCCAGGAAGGGAAGCCTCTGACAAGGATATTATGAGTTCACTTTCTATATTTATGGCAGAGTACCAGAGAACCTCACAGCAGTACAGCTCAGACTGCTCTCTGCCCAGCTCTCTCCATCACGAGTTACAGCCACCACTGCTCAGCCTGAAAAGGCTTCTTCAAACACCTCTGGCAAGAACAATATTCAAGACAGACAACTCAGCCTTTATTCACTAAAATCTGGGGAGGCTTGAGGTCACATCCTAGTGCTTGAAACAATAAGGTTTTGGAAACTGATCCAGTGTCGAACAAACTTCAGCTGTGCACATTCAACAACCACAGAAAAAAAAATTGCTGCAGGCACATCCATAGCTGATAATCTGCTTATTGTCAGCATGGAGACCAATTCTCAGCATCTTTGGCTGTCCAGCTGCTCTGTGACATCTAAAAGCACTAGGGAAAGACCTAGGGAAGTGCCTGAAGGACTCCTTCCTGAACTTACCACATGCCCTCTCACAGCCCTTCAACAAAGTGGAGGAGTTCAGCCCTCAAGGACCTTGTGGGAATACAGAAGACTTCCAACCTCACAAGAACCCAAGTACTAAGAGTTTAGGCACAGCTCACTTCATGCATCTGTGAGAGATGGTAACGATCCCAACTATCCTTCCTTTTAAAATGCTTTGCAATTACAAGCGTAGCCATGACTTGATGGCCAAGATTATCATACCTGGCCTACGGAGCCATTAACTCAGCAAGAAAGAAAAGATGCAGTCCATGAGGGTTTCAAAAAGTGGAGGAAGGAAGAGGTGCAATGCCTAAGCAAAAAGGCATTGTAAGGAATCAGTAAGCTAGACCTTGAAATAGAAATCTGAAACCTGTAGAATGCACTGCTGGTCAAAGCTTATCCCCAAGACATTCAAGTAGCTGAGTACATGACCGTGCCAGTCTTTCCACACAGCTCAACAGAAATTTGTTGTCAGGGAGAGAATTGAATTACAACAAAGATAAAAATCCTGCAATGAATGTATCTTTGCATGAGTATAAGGCTAAGTGAACATGATGCTTGTTTCTACATAAATTGCTACATCATTTCTATGTAAATTGCTGCATCATCATCATCATCATGCTCAGTTTAGAGAAGAGCAGGCTGAAGGGAGACCTCATTGCCCTCTACAATTACCTTAAGGGAGACTGGAGTGAGGAGGGGCAGCTTCTTCTCCTTGGACTAGAGGAAATGGCTTCAAGCTGTGCCAGGGGAGGTTTAAGCAGGATATTAGGAAATATTTCTTCACTGAAAAGGTTCCCATTCATTGGAATGGTCTGCTAAGAGCAGTGCTGGAGTCACCATGCCTGGAGGTGTTCAAGCAGTGTATGGACCTGGTGCTTAGGGCCATGGTTTAGTGTTGACCCAGTGCTGGGTTGAAGGTGAGCTGGATGAGCTTGTAGGTCCATTCCAACCATATCTATTCTGTGATGTTTTCTCTCTCCTTCACTAACACACTCATCTCACAGCTTTATATTCAGAGTAAAAGCTGCACCTACATCCTGTAAGTTATCACCAATTTAACATTATTTTGGAGTTGATTGGATTGAGTTCAGGCAGAAGCAAAGTAGGTATTAAAATCATCTTGTGAATTGCCACAATTCTACTTTACCAATCTCCCGACAATTTCAGACACTAGGTTGTAACTTACAAGATTATACATTACAGTTGCTATATAAATACAGAGTATGTCTCCTTTTAAAAAAACATAAAGCACAGACTGACAAAAACTGGAATTTTGTTTGCATTTTTGCAGCTATTTGTGAAGTTTAGGATGCTGTAGTTGATGTGGCTAAAGTATTTCACTAGGGTGTAAGAGCAACCTTGTCCATCACTGCAAGTTTAATGATAGGCTATTTGGGGATTATAAAAGGGTTTACAGTGCCTTTACAAAGTAATGTGCCCTGCCCTATAACAGGCTTGAGAAATCCTAACTACCCAAGAAAAAGCCCCATTAGCTAGAAAGTTGAGGCCAACCACTTTTAAAGGCTGTTTCAGTGGACAAAGAGATGCCAGAATTTCAGGTGATTTTCTCATGTACCTGAGGGTTTGCTACTTCAAACTTTTGAAGTCAAATACTGGCACAAGTAATTGACCTGTTATATAGCACTCAAGGCATTGCTAGAATTTAAAACTCAAACATTAAAATGCAGGTGAGTTAACTTTACTCCTACCATCTCAGTCAGCAGCTGATCTTATAACTTGCTCCTTTTCCATCGCTCTACACTTACTTTTTGCCAACTCAGACATTAGTATTTTAAATTTTATTGAGGCAGCATTGTGCTGGAACAGCATCCTCATGGTGGCAATGGCTACCATCAAACAATTCAATGACCTATGGACAATAACAACCTTAGAAAGATGAATTTTCCAGATGACAGAGCACTGTTCCTCACTCCAGTTTAGATTTTTGTTTCCTTTTGCCACATCGATGCCTGGAATATTCCTACAAAATTTTGAACACATTAAACTACAAATTCAGAAGTCACTAAGGTAACCAAGAGGCCAGCAAAGAAATGCACAAAGATGTGAACTTCTCAGTTCAGTCATCCAAAAAGAAATTAAAATCTTCCTGCATAAAAGAAAGAATGTAACAGTTTCAGATGAAAGGTCTCTTGGGGCTTTTTCTGTGTTATAATTCTCAAAGGTGTTGCAGACAGAAGCCAGAGGATCAAACGAAAACCAGACACTTCCTGTGAATAATCATGTTTCACCACTGCTTGTGGTTTCTTTAATATGATGCAAATAAAAGGTAAGAAACTTTAATGTTTTAAGCAAGTTTCCTGTACCTTTAGGAGATCCAGAGAGTGAAGATTTGGATTTAGTTCTGAATAGGATACTTATGATGGAGAATTCCTAAAAGGAAAAACAGAGAATTAGCATTTTGCTTCCTAAAGCTACAAAAAGATCTCCTGCAGCAAATGTCTCACCACTACACTTGAGTTTGTCTCATATGTTTGGATGACAAGAGTTTGTATGACCCTTAAATTCTCACTGACAGCCCACTCAAGGGAGCTATGGCTTTCCAAGCAGATATTCCAAGAAACTTTTCTCCTTGCTGTTTTCCCAAAGCCAAGTGATTTTTCTTACTGAATCAGTGAGATCACACAGTAGTGCAGGATTGGAAGAATCACCTGCAAACTTTTTCTCTGCAGTATAGTTTCCAGTTAACCTTCTTCCAGTTAACAGCCCAAGAGATCAGCCACTGAAATTAGAATTAGACCTTAATTCACAAAGCCTAAACAAACCCAAGCCACTAACCCTGGCAGCTATTAACTTGTGAAAATCTGACCTAAATGTTATCTTTTGGTTACATTTCCAGTCACTCATAAATAGGCACATTAGGGAAAAAAAAAATCAACCCAGCTAAAACCAATACAATTGTTTAAGAACTGCATATGAAACCTGTCTCTGTGTGGACTGCTCTAAACGGAAAGCAAAATGTATTTTATTCTGCTTACAAATATAGCACAAAGTGTTTAATCCTTCTTTTCCATGACTAAAGCCAACTGCACTCAGATGCTAGTGACAGTACTACGAGCAGCAAAATGGTTGTTAAGATCTCAGTCCTGCTGAAGGTGAGGACACAGATGAACGAGCTCCTGAATTCACTTCAGACAGGCATTTCAAAACCCTACAACAAATCTTAGAAATATGACAAAGCAGTTACCTTGGAGCAGTCCTACAGAACAGAGAAGCATACACAGAGGCTGAAAAAGGCAGACACTGGGCCTGTGTTTTTAACTGGAGAATGAAGAGGGAGACAAGAGCATTACAGACCCATCAGTTCAACTTCTCCAAGTTCTTCTGGAGGCCCTAATTACACATCTGTATGCCACGGAAATGAGCTAACACTCCCAGGCAGGATTAAACCCGACCTGTATAACCGAATTTTCTCCATCCTGCTCTGGTGGTCTAACCAGGTTCAAAAATTAATCACTTGATCTCAGCAGGAACAAGTGCAAGGTTCTGGGTAGACAATGCTTACTGACCAAACACAGGACAGAAAACCCACCAGCTGACACCAGCAGAGTGGAAGTAGAGCTACAACCAACCTAACATCATCACCTAACACAAGCCAGTGCTGACACTGACAAACATCCGTTCAGAACAAGGCTGCCATTCCTGACACTGCAGACGGATGACTACGAGTCTCTCCCAGGCTGGATTCCCAGGACTGCAGCACACTGTTGCACATCTCCATCCCCTATCAGGGGAAGACAACAGCCTTACTGTTAAACAACAGGTCTGGCGAACCCGGGGATCTCACGTGGGTCCTACTGCAGGCTACCTCAGCTCAGAACTCTACTAACCACTTGAAAATACAAGAGAAACGAAACCATCCAAGGAAGATGTTTAACTCCTTGTCAGAACCAGAACGAGGGCAGGTGTCCTGTTCCCTAGGATGCATACATTTGGAAGGGTGGAAGCTGTGGCATTCCCATTGTGCTACTTGTTAAAAACTGGGCCCGGTAAATCTTTCTTTGCATTCATTCATCACCCACCAGTACCAGGCAGGGAGAGAATGAGAACAGAGTAGAATGAGAGACAGAACAGATACCAGCTAAAACCATCAAGATTCGTATTACAAGGACTTCTTGATATCATCAACTAAAAATCACGTCATAAACAACATACAAGAAAGGTTTGAACAATAGGAAATGAGGTTTTAAATTAAGCATTAATTTCTTTCTGGAAAGCAGATGCTTCGTAACAGTGCATCTGAACAGATCCTGGCCCTTCAGTCACACGGCAAGGAAGATTAATTGCTCCTCATCACCAACAAACTCAGCTCTCAAAGCAGGAAAGCTCATTCACCCCTATTTCACAGATAGGCAACTGGAACACAACCCCCAAGTTCTACATCTGCAAAAGGATGCAAGTGGGGGCCGTGGAGCACTGAAACAAATAAAGGGAGTGTGGAATGCCTGTTTGCCTGCCAGCCCCTTCGTCACCTGTATTTTTAACACACCCATAGCTGTTGCCACTCATTGCCAACCAATTCTCATCTGGACAAAAGCAGGGCCCTGCAGTGGTGCTTATCTGCCACGCAGCAGCAGCAGCAGCAATCTGCTGATCAGGTCTGATAGAGGACGCCAACCTCACCCCAGCTCCAATCAGAATTTGTGGTCACATCAAAGACAGATCTACTCTCCACCAGCATTTTCACCAGTTGCTTGCAGTGCATCCACCGGCTAGATAAAATATTGGTAGGCAAGGCTGTCTCTCTCCTCCCTTTTTGTAATGGGTTTTAAATAACTCAAATGTGGCAGCTGAGTCTCTTCTGTCCCCGCTCTTGGCCATTTTGGAGCATGAAGAACAAATTCACACAAATTCTAGGAGGTTTGCTGCAACGGTTCACTTCCCAATATACCTTGGGGAAAAAACCCATCGGTGTGAACTTTGTAATATATAATGCAGCATTCTAAAGCATTCGACTCCTGCAACAGTGCTTAAGCAAACATCTAACTATTTAAATCGGAAGGTTTAAGTAACTGCTCACTACCAACTGAGATAAAAAGACTACAGATTTAACAGACTTGAGGCTATTTACTCAAAATGTAAAACGCTAGCTGAAGATTTGCTTCTTAGATAAATGCTCTTCTTTAATATTTAGGCAAGAGAAGGAACACCTCAAAGGCACCATTGGCTGTAGGGAAAGACGATGGCCTTTTTGAGTATTGGTAAGATGGATTTTCAAGGCTGGAAACGCTAAATATTAAGCAAATTGGTCTGGGAGCTAAGCCATGGATTATTAATAAGAGAACAGGTGATGAAAAGCTAAAATTTGAAAGTAAAATCTGAAAGAAGAGAGGAAACTAGCAGATGTACACAGAAACCAGACAGTTCTAAAACGTAATGCAAAATAACGAACCAGAAAGTGCTAAGTCCATCATGAATAAAGATAAATGCTTAAATGCTTACTTCTAGCTGAATTAGTACTGTGACAACCTTTTTTTTTTTTCCAGCAGTAACACAGGTGAAAAAAGCCCTGAGACACTGGTGGCATTTAACGTGGTAATCAGGGTAATCTCCTCTATTGTTTCAGCTCCATCTTCAAGAACTCTAATAAAATCATCAAGCCTTCGGCAAGGGACAAAGCAATTAAAAAAAATTTTTTTTTTTTAAAGTATATATGTCTTCAGAATAAAGCTGTTCTTCAGCAAAATCTGAAAGGCAGCTCTCAATTTTGCTCTGTCTGTGCACAGTTGTATCACCCCAAATTTATTTCAATCTCTAAATACTTCAGTTTTGTCACAAAATACCCAGTACTTGGATGGGTACTGATAGTGCAAAAATGATTAACGTTATGAAAACATTTAAACAAGGAGAGTGGCTGCTAAAAATACTAACAACCAAGAATTGTATCTTGCACACATCCTTTAAAGAGAGTTCTGAAATGGGATTTTGAGCCAACATCAGAAAACAGAAAATGCAGCAAAAACCTCATTTGCTCCTTACATTTTCCCCAAGATGTGACACACATCCAGTGAGTATTTCTGTAAAAGTTTGAACATTTGTTGCATAACTGAGATAACCAACAGACAGCCCAGAAATCACTTTATCATAGCTACATCATTACAGAACAAGTTTTGATGGTTATTACTACTAAAAAATCCCAAACGTTTCTGCCAGTTTGAGCAAAGGAGTCCACTTGCATGTTCGAGTGAGAAGAAAAAAGATTTTATAAATGTGCTGTTCCAAAAGCAAAGGGCATCACTCAGGTATTTTATTTCACTGCTGTATATACACCTAGCCCTTATTTACATGCCAAATGATGCTCCTCCCAGGTTTCCCTTAAACCTGCCAGAAAGGCTATGACAAAAACACCCAAAGGAATAAATGAGGGAAAATGCCCAGCAACATTACTAGCTATAGTACCACCTTGACAGACAACCCAAACAAATCAAACCATCTGGAACCTGTAGGACAGACAGAAACAGATTTAAAAGGAACTTGTTGCTGTTCCATCTCCTGAAAAACCTAGTGCTGGGATCAAAAACAGTGAAGAGTGAGCCTGGTACAGCAGTGGCTGCCAAATCCGGTGGGCAGCGAGGAGAAAGTGTGAAGATGCCAGTGTTCAGAAAGCAAACTAATGCTAACACCAGCTGTCTCGGTGTTTGCACTCTAATCTGTACAAGGAGAAGGCTGGGGGCGTCTCCTGCTGTTGTCACCAGATCTACACCTTTTATCAGAACAGTCAGACAAGTCTAGTTCAGTCTCGGGAGTTTTGCTACCAAGATCATGTGCCTCTGAGACTTTGCAGAAGTCTGTGACTGCTGTCACTCAATCTGGGCAACCTAGAGAAGGATGGCTGCAGCAACCTTCTCCAAGGAGTGGAAAGAGCCTAAATCAGCCGTGCTGTCAGCAACCCCTACTCCTGGGGAGGGCCGGAGCCACTGCTGGGAGCCGGAGGCACTCTCCGAGCCGAAACCGGGATTCGGGACAGAGAAGGACTGTCAACATCACCTGTCTGGAGC
>VWZI01003571.1:1388038-1458395 GCA_013396835.1 Psilopogon haemacephalus | reverse complement strand
TCCCCCCTCACCTGGCTGCTTGGGCTGCGGCTCCCGGGCCGGCTGGTAGTGCGGGCCAGCGGGCGGCTCAGTCCATGGGCCGGGTCCCGGGGGGGCCGGGGGGCGACCGCGGCAGCGGAGGGAGCCGGCGGGCACAGGGCAAACACTAAAGAGAATGAGCGGGGCCAGCTCCGGCCGGGAAGGAAGTGACGGCACCGCGCCGACAGGCGGGGCAGAGGGGTAGCCAATCGGTCACAGCCGAGCCCCAGAAGGAACCGCCTCCTTCCGGGGTCCCAGCCAATGGGCGCGGGGGCTGGCCGGGAGCACCGCCTCCTTCACCGCTACTACAGGTCCCGGTGTGCCCCGCGACACAGCCGCAGGCCGCTTGGGGCTGGAGGAACTACAGCTCCCGTCGTGCCCCGGGCGCCTGTGCCGCCGAGCCCAGCCAAGATGGAGGCGGCGGAGGGAGGGGGTCAGGCCGCTGTCGCCCGCAGGTCCCTCCTGCGGCGTAGGGCCGCGCTCGGCCATCTTCCTCCGGGGCTTGGCCCCGTCCCCGTTTGGGAACTGCCTGCCCTCTTCTCTCGGCGGGCGAGGACGATCCGAGTGCCCTGGTCCGGGGGCGGGGGTAGCGTGCCCGACCGCACGCAAACCTGGGTCGCGGCCCAGGGTGCTTGCGGGGGCGTACGCGAAGCCCCGCAGGAACGGAGCCGACCCGGGGACGAGCCTCAGGCCGCCGCTACCAAGGCGGTCGCGTACCAGACCGCTGCTGCGCGCCGAGAGGCTGCAGCTCCCGGCCGGCGGCTTCTACGCAGCTCCCTGCCGGCACTGCCCACCCCTGGAGCGGAGAGCGCCTCTGGGCACCCTCCTCCCTCTTTGTGCACGTACTTGTTTCCGTTTGGATAAACGGAAGACACCTCGAGAAAACAGCCTTTTCCACTCTGTCACTGCGTCGCTGGGGAAAGAAAAGTCTTGACTGAAAGCAAGGCAGAACTCATTTGGGTCTTCCTGGGAAGCTGGCTCTGCCCCTTGAGCCTCTCGGCCGTGTTTCCCTTCCCTAATGCAATACGGCTGCCTTCCGGCTAAACAGCTGCTTGACGTTGTATTCTAAGACGGAGTTAATAGCGAGTAGGAACTAGCACAGATAGGGAAGACTATATTAAACAAAAAATAAATCCATTTTCAAAACACTCAGGGGGGAAGGAAAAATACTGCTGAACCTAAGAAGATAGGCAAACTACATACGTGCAAAATTACAATCAAAGAATGGTAGGGGCTGGAAGGGACTTCTGAAGAACAGCTAGTTCAACCCTCCCTGCTAAAGCAGGGTCACCCAGATCAAGTTGCCCAGGATCATGCCCAGGCAGCTTTTTAAAGTCCCCAGAGGAAGAAATTCCATAACCTTCCTCAGCAGCCTGTTCCAGTGCTCCAGTTTTGCCTTAAGTGAAACCTATGTTCCAGTTTCTGCCTCACACCGGTCCTACCGCTGGGGACCACTGAAAGGAGCCCAGCCCCACCCTCCTGATCTCCACCATGCATATATTTATATGTATTAATAAAATCTTTCTCAGCCTTCTCTTGGCCAGGTTAATAAGCTCCATGTGCTTTGCATAAATGCTGGGCAGGGAAAAAATCCCCAATTGGTGTGCGGAGCTGCACACAGCTGACATTACTGAACTCATCGGGGGTCTACTTCGAATCCAAGCTCTACATCTGAATTTTAAGAACTTGTGTAAAAGGTACCTAAGCTAAATCTGCCTGTTCTATACACAGCTTTACTTTGCCCTCTGCCTCTGTCTCCTCATTTCCCAAAACCCCACCCCCGGCTGCCGATAACCAACTGCCAGGACCTTAACCACGGCTCTCAGTTACCTGGTGATTTGTTTCTGCTGGACTCGTGAAATTACTACCTGGAGTGAGTCCAAATGTGTTAGCTGACTCATAACTAAGAGATGAAAGTATTTATTTTGCATTATGAAAACAGAAATGCCAGCATGCCACTACTGATGCCTGTGATTTCCACTAATTTTAGGTTTACCATACAAACTGAGCATTTCCATACTGTTTTGTTCAGATACCATAGCTCTTAAAAGGAGAGTGAAAGCTATGTTAACAGTAGCATGAAGCTGCTCAGTGAACTTCTGCCACAGCAGAAGTTTCCCTTCCTGGATCACTGTAGCAACTGTGAACTGCCCTACAAGATTTAAATAAAGACCATCATTATGATATTTAAGGGAAAAAAAGGTAAACTATTTTAAAGACAACATTTTTCCTAACCTCTAAGATGTCTGAAAGTGCTACAAATGCTTTTTATAACAAATCTGCACTATCAAAGCAGCCAGCAAAAATTCCAGTGCAGTATTAAACAGTCCCCAGTTGTGCTAAAACAGGTCAATTCATTCTGTCAGAAAAAAAAATACTATGAGAAGTTGGTTGGGTTTTTTTTTTTTTTTGTTTAGAAATATTTTTATCTTTCTTAATAGGTAAAAATACATTTTGAGTCACAAGGTTGCACTTAAACCCCATGGCATCGTTAAATTGCAAGTCGGTAATTTCTGCCATTGCCCAGCAAAACAAAAGCAAAGTGGCACCCAGCCCACAACAGTCACTAACCACAGACGTGTAGCTGAACTCTACAAGAAAAGGCTCCGTACTGGTGGGGAGAATCTCAACTACAACATTTCAGCCAGAAGTAAGAAAGCAAGCCCAGGATAGCTAAAGCTCCATATCCATCGCTGTATTTAATACCGATATGGATTCCAAAGATACCGTAAAGAAAATACATCGTACACTTAAAATCCATTGACAATAGAGCATTTAAAAGACATTTGCCATAGATAAGTATATAGATATATATCCCATAGCACATTTAAACACCTATTCATATGTTCTTGTGGTCTGTTGCATAATAGTATGTGCTGTCAGACGCTTTAATGATTCCAAGCCAGCAACAGTTATATTTCAGAAGGAAACAAGATTCCAACGATTGTGTAATCATCACTGCAAGGTTTAATGTAGTCTGTAACAAACAATGCTTGTACAGGGGTTTGCAGAACGTTAGATGGAGACAGGGGATTACAAAGCCAACTAATTATCTTTCTTTTTTTTTTTTCTCCAGACTGAGTTCCATTAAAAATTCAGCTTTATGCTCTCTTTTTTTCTGGAAAATTATGAACGTTTGGCTAAGTGTAAAATCTGCACCACTGGGACAAAAACGTATCCACAACCAGATTACAAAGCTGAACATAACTCAAGCACATACACACCTAATTCAGAAGCTTGAGGAACACTTTGCACAGCACCTCCAACACCCAACAGGTGTGTCATTTCATTACTCCTCCATTATGTGTATGACTGCTAATTACTAAAAAACTGTTACAAAAGACTTTTCCACCCTTCTTTATGCAACAGCTTAAACGAGGACAGAGATTTATTTCGAGCTAATAAATTTGTAAAGCGCCTCAAACGTTCATCTTTTATGAAGAAGGAAGCAGTACTGCAATTACAGTATTTTCAGATGTTCATAGAGAAATCTGGTATTTGTTATTTATTTTCTTTCTGAAGTACTTCCTTCAAAATGCTCCTCGTATCAGGCACAAAACTAGTGTGAATTTCTCTTCAGTTTTTTCAAAATGAGAACTTCTTACTAGGAAGTTAAATATATGAACTAGCTGTGCTAAAACACAGCTTTTCTTTATTCTGCTTTCCTGACATATTACTTGTTTGTAACAAAGTATCTTTTATTTTCTGTTAGGATTTATTTCTTTATAATTACAGTATTTGCCTCTACTCTCATCCTGAATACAATACATTAAGTCCAGTATAAGGTTTGACTTCACAAGAATTAGAAAATTATTCTCTTGAGAGAAATTATTTTAAGCCTAGTCACTTTCTTGTCAACAGAAGTCACCGAGCCTGTCATGTACTAGCTGGTACCTGTTATTATAGCCCTTATTCCCCAAGAACACCTCAAATTTGGTCTAAATTATATTGAAGGTAACAATGAATTGATTTAAATATGGGTAGAAAGCTAAGGGAAATTGAAACTTTTATCTTGCCTTTTGATGGCTGAGTAGGTTTATAGATGGATTTAAATTTTCACAGAGAAGTCATGCCTGGAGCATATCTTTCCCAGTTAACATCTGCACAATTTTAAAAGCAAATGCCTGAAGCAGTAGAAAGTATCTCTGTAATACTTCTGCTGAGGGCTAAAAGAGCATGCATGACTTCTCACAGCTGATGGAATCCACCAAACAGGTGACAGGTACTGGGAAACACTGTTGCTTCTGTGGAGGAAGGATCAAGCTGTTTCAAGGCAAAAATCAAGGTTTGACAGGAGAAGCTTTGGGACAAGGGAAGCATCCTGCTGGACCAGGGGGTACAGCTGTATCCAAACACCTTCCATGAGCTGCTGTGTGCAGCCTGGCAGAGGCAGCTGTTTGCCAGGTGAGACAACTGACCACCAAACGTGGCTGGATGTCCAAACCTCTGCACTGCTACAGGCAAGCTGTGTTTATTATCCTAGCAAAGGTACCGATGCTTTACTCCAAACTTCTTCCAAAGCTTTGGCAAAATCTTTTCAAAGTGGTTTGCCAGCATTTTAGCAGCAATTTTGACAGCTTGAAGCACTCTTGAGACTGATAAAAGGAAGCTCACAGAATAATAAACCTTTTCTGTACAAGAACAAGAGAACTCCAGGAAGGGTGAGGAACTGTTAACAAACAGATTGCTGTGACCAGCTTTGAGCTGGAATCTCACACGATGCCTAGTGGCTAACTCGTGCTGCTGACAGGACAAAAACATGCTGACAGCTTTAATCTGGCCAGCTCCTTGACACTACTACAGCTCTCAGGAAGGCTGTTCTTGTGGAGAGGTCAAGGAATGAGTACAGCAGGACCTGCAACAACTGAAGCAGCACAGCCTGATGGAAGGCACATTCAAGCAACATAGATGGAGAGGCTAAAGAAAGTCAAGTTTTCTGAAAGCAGAGGTCAGCTGAGAGAATGTGCTCTGACCCCATCAGAGAATTCCTAATCTGGCTCACTGAGAGGAAGACTCTTAACACATACTTATATAAAGAAACAGAACTTTGCTTAACGTGCACTGCCAATGATGCAGGAATGCTGGTATTGTCCCGGCCCATTCACAAACCAAGAAAACAAGAATATGCTCTGGTCTTGAGGGTGGTGGTGATTTGTCCTTTTTTATTTTCCTTAAAGCAACAAGAAGGCATTTCTTCTGCTACAAAAGCTTCAGAATGTAATTTTGAAGCTTACAGCCACAACTCAGTAGGCTCCAAAAAAAAAGGACAGTAGATCTGCATTCCATGGTCAACCAGAGATCACCAAGTGCCCCTTTGCCCACTTCATACTCAAAAAGGAGCACAGAATCTTTTCCCCCTTGAACTGGAATCAGCTTCAACCATTATTAGCTGCAAAGGAGAATTGGCTACTTATTTTCATAAGTGTTACAGATCTCATGTGATGGGAAGGAGTTAATTTTCTAACACTTAACTAGATGCCCCCAGGTCCTCAAAAGATCCATTGACACCAGCTGTTTCCAGCCTGAGCCTTCAAAGGAAACTGGTATTTGCCTGTTTAATAAGGAATACAGCAAGGGGTGGCCTAGACAACTTCAAGGATCTTGCGAAAAACTCTTACGACAGTGCTTGCATCAGTTCCCACTAAAATGAACAGATAAATATAGTTGGAACATTGTGTTGCCTTTTGAGAATGGGAGGTGTCAGAAGTAGCCCTAAAGTCTGCACCTCAGTGAAGGTGAGGGTTCTGCCAATAAAATTTGCCTGTACTCCGAAGCAGAGGTGCAGCTGCTCACTCGCACTGCACTTGCCAAGTTCATTTCCCTGAAAGGGTTAAGTGCTCTTGATAAACACTTGCATACCTTACAAACTCTGTGCAGAGTCTGTCAGGACTAAAGAACACATTTCTAACAGTGCCACAGCCATCTCTACAAAGTCTACATTACTCAACTCTGAGCGAACTAAAGGACACATATGTCACTAGTATTTGTTGATCTGAAGTCACTTAGGCACTTATTCACTTATTCACATGAAAGTCTGTCCAACAATGAAAAGTCAGACATGGCAGGAAGTGCAAGATAATGAATATCAAGATTCATGGATAATTTTTCCTTCAAAAGAGCAAATTTTCCTTTGGCTACCTCTCAAAGAGGTTCTAGCTTGTTGCTCCAAGTCCTGCCCAGTTCCATCTGCACTGGTACTGTTAAGAGAAGAATGATCTGTTCGCTTACATGTCTTGGCAACCTAAAGGTAATTTGCTTAAAACTGCAGAACCAAGATGGTCTGATGTGAGCCCCTTAATACTGCATCTTGCCAAGAAACCCTATTTCAACACAAGGTTATCTAGAACAGATGTATAATGGGCTGCCTACCTGAACAGATGCAAAGGTAGCACATGACATTTCTGTTACGTGACTACCTGCCCCAGTTTAATTTTGGCTCTTTGAGGCTGGCAGAAAAAAACAAGTCTGCAAGTCATCTGTAGAACTGTTCTCCCTATGACAAAGCTGCAGAGCAGACAGAGTTCTGACTATCCTTTTGGCTTGCAGGTTTTGAATGACCACAGCTCAATTAACACTGACATTCAAGGTAGGCATTCAGCTCCTTGCAAATGTCACCCACCTCCCATGTGGTTTCAGCCTGTCTATTGAAATTCATTCCGCAAGGCGCCACACACATCACAGCCTCTCTGAGCAGCATTAAGGCAGATGCTTTCCATGACCACCACTGCATTATTTCACTCTTGAGAACTGCTTTCACTACATACCTACGAACAAAGAAGGTCTGACACTGCATGACAGACCAGCTTCAAGAAAACCTGTTGATGCTGACTCATTTAACACATTCTTAGGCACTTAGTAGTTTAAATCCATTGTCTAATAAGCTATTTCTTTTTATATATATATATTATGAGATATGGCCAGCATGCACTCTCACATGGCAGCCACTAAGGAAGAAATAAAAGACAGCTGGTTTTGCCCTGTTCTTTGCCCTCAGTAACTTCAGTAAGTTTCTTGATACAAAGCCCAGCTTCAACAGGCATTCTAACTACTAAAATCCAATCCTGATTCAAGTAATCTGCAGAAATTCTGAGGATAAGTAACTAAAATAAAATCTGTCATATATGACATTGGTTAATATTATGTAAGCCTGAGACTTCACTCTTATTCAGGAGTTTTTCAGTCTCTATAATTAGGTTTATCCATCTCCCTGCAGTACCAGTGCTCTAAAAGCCTTTGGACTAGCAGTTTGTTACTGCCCAGGCCACTTGAGACCTCAGTAAGCTCAGGCATTTAACTAGTCACTAGCAGCCCTAACCACAAGGTAATCTGATGCACTTAAAATTCAAGATTACCAAACCTAGTAAATATATTTACGAGGAGACAGGGAGAACATCTGAGTTTAGCTTAACTCCAAGATTACTGTTTCACTCTTAAGACATTACTGAAAATCCAGCTGGAGACTGACACCCACTCCAGGGGGGTCTGTGACTTGCTCTCACTGCACTACACTGACACATCTTGTTCGAAGAGAAGGGGTGCACCTGTTGATGAACATCAAGAGTGGTAAGAGCTTTGGATCTTCTGCCAAAGTTTTAGATTTGCTCTGTATGACCCTACAATGTATGTAAACTATTACTTAAAGAAAAATCCTCACAGTCCCACTATTTTATGTTCTACTCTAAGTTTAAAACATTTTCTTTTTGAACCAACTACATTCTCTAAAACAGTAAGCGCACAGTGACAGGCATTTTAAACAAGTACTTCTTATTTATTCACAATTTTAGATAAAGTTTAAGGAAAGACAAAGGAAATACAAAGGACAACATCAAAATGAAAAGGAATTTTAGTGACCAAAGTGAGTTTCTACAGCCAGTGCTCTCCATACATTTCAAAATGTTATCCAAACACTGCAGATGCAGATTTCAAATGAATCCCATAACAAACCACTATGACTATTCCCTTTGAAATTAAACTGGGAATGGAAGTTAGCCACAAACCACCAAAATCTTTCCGTTTCTACTTAAAGCCACATTTATCTTTTACAAGATGAATTCTGCAATATATTTTCAAGTAGCATTTTTCATTTTGTCTGAGCTCTGCTATAAAAAAAGTCAGTGTCAACCTGTATAACAAACCAGCTTTTGATCTTGCTTGTGGAATATGCACTCAGAGCAGTGTCACACTTGCAGCTTGGAGGTATCCTTGGAGATACTGCAATGCTTCTGCATTCAGACTAGTGCTCAGCATTGATGGAACCTTAAAACATATGACAGAGCAGAAGTGTCAATGCCTGCACACACATTAAACTGCTGCTACATCCTGTTCATCACTGTGTCAACACATGGTACAAAGTCAAACAACATCCTGAGAGCAGCAGTTTCCATTGTGAAAGCAGCTGCTGGAACTGCAATTCCTGATGCTGACAGCTTTATGTACTGCTTATCTGAATCAAAAGTGGAAGAGTAAGGAAACCCTTCAGTTATTAAAGCAGATATCTCGATACAGCAAACATCTGATCTCTCAGGCAATCTTTACTTACCCAAATCCTGAACAAAGCAGAGACAGCAGGAGTTACAATATCTAACTGTAAGCCTAACTTGTTTAACATGAGTTGCCTGAATTTCCTGAGTACATACAACACAACTGGAGTCAAGTGTTAGCTATATACTGAAAAGAGGATACATTTTCATTTTAAACATGGCACATTTAGGCATATTGCTAAACAATGTGAAAACTCAGCCTTTCTACAGTTACAGTAGGGGGAAATCCTACAACAGTTATAATCTATGAAAGAGTAAGAGAACGTTACCTTATGTCATACCTTATGAAGTATGGTTATGACATACTTCATTTTACTGCTTATCAGCCATTATCAAGATGACAAACTATCTAAACAGCCTTGCTTCCCTGCAGAATTTCATTAGTAAGCCACGTATAAAAGTCACCTACCCTCCCTGGGCATGCTGTAGACAGTTTGTGAAGAGACTGTGCCAGATGGATTCTGGGATTGTTCACCATTTGACCTACGGGATCGTGTTCTTTTTTTCCAGCAAAGGCCAGCTGAGAGAATGCAGTCTGATATCCTGGAGTATCTTCTATGTCAATGAAATGTTCTTCATCAGGGATAGTGTCATCCTCTGGCAGTTCAAAGAGGCCAATGAGGGCCTGCAGCAAAGGAGTCCTATATGTAAAGAGAGAGGGATAAAATTGGAGTGCCTAAAATACATTAGGACAGGATGTATTTTACAAGAATGTTCACGTTACTTGGAACCCTTCACATTTAGCCCTTGCAGGTACTTTCTTAGCTAATGAAATCATAAACTGCCAGCCTAAGTTGGACTTGAAAAACTGTGGATCTGTGTACTTTATAGGCATAATAAAGCAGTTCACATTAAAAGCATGATCAGAGAACTTAGTTTTTATTAGGTGAAATTGTCATGAATCGTATCTAAGAAAAGCCATTACTTGATGATCTTAAAAATCACAGAATTCTTTTGGTTGGAAAAGACCTTGATCTAAGCACATTAAAAAGAAAAACATTCTAGTTCAGGGACCCAGTTACTGCAGGCCACCTGACTGCTGGACTGGCTTACAACCTTCATAGGTAGCTTTCCCCAAAACTCTACTGTGCAGCTAAAATCTTACAGTCTCTCTGTCAGGCTATAGGTATACTCAAGTCTTGTGGCTAGCAGAACAGCTATAAATCCAAACTGGGCCTAGCTTTTCAGAAAGAATACAAGCTAACAGAAGTGTGGATTTTCTTACATGCACTCCTAGGTAGCCCAGTCAGTGTTATCCTCAAACCAGCTCTGGCACATGCTTTGAAAGCAGAGTTTTATATGTTGACAAGAGGAAGTTGTATGAAAAACCTGAGAAATCACAGAACTCTAGAAATTCAGAACAGCTTGGGTTGGAAGGGGCCTTTCAAGGTCAGCTAGTCTAACTCTCCCTAAACTCAGTGAGAGTATTTTGATGATGTTTTTGCATTTTATAAAAGAAAAAAAAAAATCAAAATAGCTTCAGTAACATTCACTTGAAGAAATGTTCTACCTACCACAGCTTGGTGTACTCAGTGTCCATCATAGGAGGACACTCTGTTAATATCTTTGTAATCCCAACAGCACAGATTTTCTTTTCAACTTGTCCAGACACTTTCTGGATTTCAGGAATGATAATTTTCTCCAAAACCATTCCAAACATCCTATTATGACATTTAAAAAGAAAAGTATTAGAAAACCTTATCAGCCTTATAATGATAAAAGAAAACCAGAAACAGTATGAACCACAAGAAAACAAGAGAAAAGCAGGTAACTGTTAAGACACTGCCCGGCTTCAGTGGACACCTAGTAGAAATTTGAGCGCACACAAGTTTCACAAAGGGAAAAGATAAAAAAATATCTCTCATTAAAATATTCCAACTAGCCTCAAACCAGCACACTTCTTTTTATGACCTCCTTAGGAAATCAGTATCTTGAACCAGCAATAAGGAACTGTGGGCAGCAAACCAGAAAACAAAAGATTGCTAAACAAATAAACTACATGAAAAGAAACATTTGGCTAGTCAAATTAGGGACAAATGTAGCTTGCAATTTTAGTTAAAGATCACAGCTGTTTCCTACTTTAAGAGAAAAAATTACATAGAAGTATTAAAGAATAACAACAATAACAGCATCACCAATAATAATAATAATAATATAAGAATCCATACTAACTTTGGCTGTATGCTGTCAAATATTTCCTGCAGAGCTAAAGCCCCATATTTTATGCAGTACAAGTTAATGAAGACTAGGAAACCTGTAACAAGAAAAAGGTGAAATGAAAACTCAAGATGAAAATTAAAGAATAACTTTAGAGGCACCAGCAAATAAATTCTAACAAGCTTTTCCAGAGGGCAGAAACAGATTCAGTCTTTATCAATGTTCAGTTTCAGGGAAGTGCATTCACTTGCTACCTGGAAATTTGCCTGAAATATTATTTTTTTCACAAATCACTACAACACAGTGGTAAGACAACCAAGACAAGATGCAGTCCTTTTCCCCCTAATAAAGCATTAGAAAAGCCATCTGCAAATGTTTCAGATTGAAGACCAAGAGAATTCCTCAATGCCCTTAGTCAAAACCTTTGTGCAGTGCAGTTTTCCAGCTCATTCATGAATCCCTCTGCATTGCCCTTTCTGCCAGAGCACAGATGCAGTGCATTAACAGCACCACTTGCATTTTCTTTGCAAAAGACCATTATAAGCAATCCCATCATTCTTGCTCCTATCAGGTGGCATTAATCAGATTTTATAGGATTAAGTAATAGACATTGCATCATTTGTGCAGTGATAGTATCATTAAAATAATTTAATCAGTATGACAATAATCCTTCTGTGACAGCAGGAATAAGCAGAACATGTACTCCATTAATTTGGAACAGATTTGCTAATTTAACATAAAACCTTATCAATAACTTAAGGCATATTAAGGCATGAAGGGCACAAATGCACACCATACTTAGCAGTAATAACTCACAACTACATGTAACCAAAGGAAGTGTGGTCAGTATCAGTGTGCTATGTGGAGTATAAGTTTGGCTCCATTTAATCTCCAGCTAATTCTGGCACTTTCAGATAATTAAGGATAGCACACAAAGTAAGAAAGTGAAAAATACACAGCTCTTTTCTCTTATGTTAGCTCCATGCCTTCAGCTTGCATGAAATAGGTGTCACCTGCTGTGGCAAGTACCCTAGATGCCAACAAATCCTTGATGTTAGGTCAGTAGTATCCCTTCACCCCCATAGTCACCATACACAACAGGATACTTAGTACAGCTGCATGGTCTAGACTGGTGGCATCACCAGTGCTGAACCTTTTCATATAGCAAGGAACTTACTTTTAATAAATTTTGTCGTTTTGGAATTCTGAAGTCTTTGGAATAGTAGAATGAAGATTTGTTTCCTGTACTGGTCAACTGATCCACTGGAAATTTAAAAGAACAATTATTCAGTTCATGCTAGGATTTTATTACTGTCAGGTACAGAATTGTTCACATCTATTTTACTGATAAATGTGACACTTTTCAGTAGTTAAACATTTATTAGCTAGGAAGTGTTCAAACATAGCCAGTATTAAAGTCTACAGAAATTAGTTTGGAATGTAACTTCAACTCATACTCACGGAGGCATGTGCTCTATAATACTGTTTAGAAGATAGAATCCTTGATGGTCATTAGCTTTAGAGGCAATCAGCTTCTGGAACACACCCAACAATCCAGGCTGCAAGCAAAGCAACACCAAAACTCTAAACAACAGTTCTTCATATGTGACCTACCAGAAAGTTAGCCCTCCCCACTTAAGACACACACCAAGTCTAAAACTTTTATACCCTAAACCAGGATTCCACTTCTGCAGTTAAGGACAAGGAAGACAGATTCTATCAGGACCAAATGATGTTCCCTTAAACATTAAGATAAACCTTGAGCAAACGAACACCAAAGCCAGTTTGATCATGCACATCTGCCGCCTCAATGGCATTGTCTGACCAAGTCTGACTACAGCAGACCATGAAGCAGAAGTAAAAGAAGTATGCATTCACTAATCCTCAGATTTCTCAACATTTTGGTTCCTCCTTACTCACTCTCCTCAGGACTGAGTAGGAAGTTCTGAACAGAACCTCAGTTTTCCTGATCCACAGTGTTCAACATGAGACAGACAATAAAACTGGAAGCTTATCTGCTCACAGAAACTAAGTGCATGAATCTTCCATATTCACTGACAAAATTTACCTTACCCCTGTAACAGCAAAGCATTCCCAAAACCTGCATTCACAGTATGTTTTGTCTTTCTACATAAGCACCATTGAAGTACAAGCACAAGTTCTGCACAAACTCATCTGTTCAGTAAAAGGTCCTCATCATTTTTCAACTTAAATCAACATGCCCAGAGGCAGACACTGACTAAATCCAACTTACAATTTTGTCAGCAGCAGCACTTGCTATTGTATTGGCTCCCCGCTCTAGATAAGCCTGCAGGAGTCGGACCAAAGGAGGAATGTTTCCTGTCCTTTCCCATAACACTGGCTGAAGCAGATGGGGAAACAATGCCATGTAGGATGATGGGATTTCATTTTTATGCATTTCTAGAAGTAGGGACATCACTTGAAACACATATGGGATGAATTCTGGAAAGGAGACAGTAACATTTAAAAAAATTCAGGAAATACAGTCACTGTCAGTTCCCAGGAACTAGGTATCTACTGACTGTAGACAAGAGAAGGATTCCAACAAATAAAACCTTGGAGAAAGCTACCACTTCCCAAATTCAATTATTTAAAAAATGTTCAAGCATTGTGTATATAAATTTTCTATTTCCACTATTTGTTAGTGTTTCAGAAAATGGAAAACAAGGCAACACATAATTAGAGTAACAAAAGGCTTTGCAGTAGTGATTGTCAGGTATTTTAAAAGCACAGTTTGTTTTACAACTAAGCTAATACAGTTGATGTGTCCCATGGAGCAACCCAGATGCTTCCTAGAAGTTTTTAATTAGGACTGTGAACGTGCTGTGTTCTCACTTCAATTTCCAGTGTTACAGGAAATCTGCCATGAGGTAAATCACAGCAACCACTTATAGTAGAGAGAGAGCACGAGCACTTACTGATTGTCATTTACCTTGCACATCATTCTGTAGTATCTCAGTGAACACCATAAATAAAGCCTCTTCAAAGCTTCCAACTGCATCAGGGTTTGCTTTGCATGTTATCCTTATCGACAGGCATATTGATTCAAACATGTAATGGTTAAAGTGAGGTTTGCTTGGATTCTAGAAGCAAGTTATAAACAGATTAATCAACCCAAACTTGCAGCCAAGTCACTTGTATAGCAAACCAGATGAAAAAAAAAATCTCTATTGAAGCCTAAAAAAGCAGTACTTAAAAACTTATTTATAAATAAGTTAATTAAATTAATTCTGTAGATAAAAGCAGACAGAAGAATCTTTAAAGCATAAAGGAGGGCTGATTCTCCAAAGTATTTTGAAATGTTTTCTAGAAGCTCTACGTGAAAAAGGAAGCCATTAAAGTATCAAACAAATGAATAAACCTCTTCTTTTTCAATCCTCAACACCTTTTGTGCTCTGCAGCTAAGTTTTAACTATATGCAGTTGAAGTTTTTGGGATAGTTGATGAAAGTATTCTAAAGCATTCCCCAATGTCAATGTTAAGAATATTAGCTCAGCCTGAACCAAAAACTAATAGAATTTTACTCTCCAAAAGCAGGAAGGTAATTTAACTTAATCCCACATTTCTGTTCCTAAATTTAATATTAGGCCCAGAAGCTTCATGGACAGAGAATAAAGGAGTTGTGAGAAAAGCAGATTACTGTAATGGTGGCCTCTGCTCAAGGAAACATTTAAACTGCAACAAACCAGTGCTACAAAAAGATTTGATATGCTGTTTCCAAATTTCAGATGAGAGCAGGGAAGAATGATTTCAGAGTACATCCTAAAAGAAAAACAGTACTTCACTGAAGGTTGCTTTATCTTACTTTAGTCAGAAAATACTGACCAGTTTATAGTATTCTAAGACAACACAAAAAAGAAGGCATACACAATCTTTAGAGAGACTGCTCTGAGAGCAAAAAAGTGAACATTTTGCTCAACAGCCTGTTTATTTACCTTACTGACAGCCAGCAGTTTCTGTGTAAGTTGTGTGATGACAGAAGGGATGTATGGAATTATGGATTCCTGTAGCAGAGAAAAACTCCTCATGATGGCTGCAAATAAATTGAAAGTATTATCTTCTGAAGAACAAACATAACACTTCTGTCATCCACCATATGCTTAAAACTTCTACCTTTTACTACTAAATCAGATTTACAGTAAGAAAGAGCATCTGCTGTAAGAACAACCAATCTATAATCGTGACAAAGGACAAAGCAAAGCCTCACTGATGGAGCACAGAAGAACCAGCAGCTTTGCAAAGACCATAACATATCCTGTCTCAAATCTTGGCATACTATTACTCACAGCCCACTCAGATCTCTTGCTGAGATAGCTCAGGTTGCTGTCCTGACTACAGACACTATCATTTGAGAAAGACTTTGTCACAACACTTTATTTTTAGTGTTCCTCTTTGGCACCATGAACTTAGTAAAAGATGACTTAATACAGCTTGGTAAATGACTGCAGGCTGTGCATAGGTCTTCAGCAAGTTTGCCTAAATGAGGTTTTTCAAACAAAAAGGTCAGTAGCCTGCAACTCTAAGCCTTTACCCTCAAGTTAGCAAAGGTACTCCTGTATGCAGAATTCAAAGCATTTACCTTTCATAATGTACTCATTTTCAGATGAGCCAGGAAGCGTCAGAGCTTTAAAAAGGTTTGTCAATAGCACTTCTACAAATGGTGCCATTTCTGCAGCTGTAATGCTGTAAAGTAAAGCAGTAAGAGTCACAAACGGCAAGCATTTTACAGTATTGTAATGTTAAGAAATAAAGGATCCCCTACAGATATTTCTCATCCCTGATGGACAAAACCTACATAGAAATGCCTTTATTTATGCTGGAAAACTTACAGGGTAGTATTATTTGTCCCCCTCATGGTAAACAGTCTTTCAAGAGCATGGGCTGCATAAGTATGGACCACAATACTTTCTGCTTGTAGATGATTGATTAAGAGAGGAATAGATACTAACAGCTGTTCTTTAGGTACCTACAAAAATACAGCAAAAAATGATACATGTTACATAAAATGCAGATGGTTACACACTAGAGCACAACCACAGAGAGGATGAGCCACAAACTGGCAGAGGAAGAAATCTTAGAAGGCTCCTCCAGTTGCTAAATCACACCTGTTTCTGTCATCTTCTCTATATTTTGCCCAAACGTCAATGTTACACTGGACTGACAGTAAGTGCGTATATTCTTTTTCCATCTTACTATGTCTTAACAGGCAGTTAAAAAAAAAAAAAATCAAGCTGCTTATATGTCAGTGTGTTTTTTTTAAAGAGATAAATAAAGGCAGACTAAATTTTAGAAGTAACACTCACTATCTTTTCTCACAGCATCTCACAAATCAGAAAAGGCAAAGTTGCTGTAGTCTCTTCAACAACTACTACGATGATAGGAGCAATCAAGTCTATTAAATTTAGACCTACATTCACTTAAAAAAGCCTGAGTGTGTCACAGAACTAAGCATACTAAGATGTTCAGTGCTCCCAAAGCATATGGATAGCATATAGACTACATGTTAATTGGATATTTATAACAATATCATTTACTGGCAAAACTAAAATTCCAGCAAGAAGTGTTAGATATGACTATCAAACACCTGTTGAGTTAACATATGTCCAAGGAAGATAATTTAGGCTTGGCAAGTATGAAGTAACAAAATACAGTATGTTTTAACCGTAACAATAAAAGAAAAACTTACTTGGTTTCTAAAAATCATGATATATTTGATACCATCTGCTTTTAGCACAGGGAATTCATTCACTGCAATAGAAAAATATGCAAGTTTTGTTGATACTTTTCATATCACATAATGTCACCTCCCTATATAGTGTAAGTCATGATTTCCGCCCCCCCCCTCAAGAATAATACACAGAATGGTTTTCCACATTGCTTTGTTCCTGTGTTTCTGTACGAACACTGGTACACAGACTGTCACTTTCAGGTACAAATCACATCCTGGTACTATTAAATCTCCTGCCTTTTCACCTACTTCCCTTTCTGGCTCCAATTTCAGCAGCATCCAATTATATATTCCAAGACAATCCACTACGTTCCAAATACTGTAACGGTTGAAGCATAACATAAATTACATGGCTTAAATCTAGGCATCTGTAGTCTTATTAAGGTAGGCTGATACAGGCTTGTGCTGGTTTTAACTAATTAAGAGGATTTGAATGAGAAATTAGACTATAGGCTGAGAAAGGAAAACACTGATGATGCTACTTCACTCATAGCCTTACTGAATAAAGAAAAAAAAACTGTTTAAGAGTTGTAACCCAAACATAGATAAGACAGACCACTTTGGGCTGTGGCTGCTGCTGCTCTTTCTCTCTCCCCCTGCTTTTTCTTAGCTGGATCTGAATAATTTCACTGCTTTCCTGCTGCTAATCCCCCTGGCTGATCTACCTTTGCCTATCTGCTGCATAAGACAGATGGTGAGGTAAGACTGGGGAGGGGTGAAGGTGGTGGGGTGGTTAAAACCCCCTCTTGGAGACTCTGATCTCTGAGAAGGCTGTGGTGTTTTTGCATTACCTTTTTACTGTATATTTCTGTAAGTATCTGTTATACATTGTAAATATCTGCTTGTATATTGTGCAAAGCTGTACATGTAAAGCGTCATTCTTTAACTTCCAGCTGACAGAGTCCTAGCCTGGGTTATTTCAAACTGTAGGGGGGCAGGTAACTGCCAAACCACAAGGCTCTGACCCAGTCTGCAAGATTCTAACTTCCCAGGGGTTTGTAAAGCATAGAAGCTTGCATTAGGCCTCAAATACATACATCTTTTCAGCCTGGAGAAGAGAAGGCTTCGGGGAGACCTTATAGCAGCCTACCAGTATCTGAGGGGGGCCTACAGGAGGGCTGGGGAGGGGCTGTTCACAAGGTCTTGTAATGACAGGACGAGGGAGAATGGGTTCAAATTGGCGGAGGGGAGATTTGAACGGGATGTTAGGAAGAAATTCTTCACAGTGAGGGTGGTGAGGCACTGGAACAGGTTGCCCAGGGAGGTTGTGTCTGCTCCCTCCCTGGATGTGTTCAAGGCCAGGCTCGATGAGGTCTTGAGCGACCTGATCTAGTGGGAGGTGTCCCTGCCTATGGTGGGGGGTTGGAACTGGATGATCTTTGAGGTCTCTTCCAACCTAGACCATTCTATGATTCTATGATTCTATCTAATGACTTTGATTCAACAAGTTTAAGCATGTAGCTGATGGTATACCCCATCTGGTCTTGCAGATAGCATGCAGCAATCTACCTTTGTTTGAAAGCTCAGACATAGCCACACAAACAGATCTGAATTAGTTCCTCTGGGCCAGGTGTCTTAGAAGTTATGCTGCTATGTGAGCACGTCAAGAAACAATGGTCACTAGCAAGGTTCTAGAGATACCATAAAAAATGCCAAAGTAATGATAACTTACCACTAGCAGACTTCAAATCAGGTTGAATGTGGTTCACAAAGAATTCTGTCAGATTAACGAGTTCATTGGCTTGTGTTATTCCATGCTAGAAAAACAAAACCCAAAACAACACAGTTTCAGATGCTGATCTTTGGCTACTCTTTCTACTCATTTTTAAGTACTTTTAGTAAAAAGAATTAAAATGTGCATGCATGTGATGAGCTTGTTGAAACTGAATGTTTAGCAGACAGCCATCCAATTTCTTCTTCTTAACGCTTATAGTTTCAGCTCTAGCACTACTGAGGTTCAAAGTTACCAGCTCTGAGTTGAATAATAAATAGTACATAACATACTATTAATCAAGCACCATTTTAGATAGAAAATATCACCATCTTACTAACTTGGTAAGTTTGTGATAGGACTTGGACAAAAGTTTAGTACCCAAATTCCAATTCTGAATCAGAGCAGCAAAAGAATGACTATGGTTTTCTTCTAATAAAAACAGTTCAACTAAGTTCTGAAACAGGATTTTCAGATGGATGTTTATCAGTCAACTGTTCAAAGTTTACCACTAAATTTCTAATTTAACACTAAATATAGCACCCTAAAGAGATGTGCCACTTAGCAGTTTTCTAACTGCTGTCAGAATGGTTTCCACTGCACATCAGTGTTACTAGCACCTGCTCTACAGTGGTCCACAGCCAGAGTCTCAGGAAATGACTGAGAGCATTCAGCAAAACTGCACAGATACTGTACAAGATTTAATGTGTTTGTCTCACCTCTGGCTTGTAAAGTCATGGAGATGTGAACTGTAATAGTATTTTCAACACTAACACACACACTAAAATCTGTTCTGTTTCCAAACACTGTCTAGCTGAGGTGTGCCTTTCCAATGTATCCAGCCTGTTAGCTGCTTTCCCCTAAACTAACAATGAGATCTATTTCCAGCTATCACTAGCATTTGCATGCCATTTCCAAATCACACACACTCAAAAAAACCAGGAAATATTGGGAAATATGCTGACAAGAACTGTCAGTGTCACTTAGATTCCTTCTAGTAGCTTAACACTTCTGATCATCTTCTGCAAAGCTGAACTGGGTCTTCTATGGCTCAGTATTATCAAAAGCTCAGAGGTTCTCAACCCAAACTCATTTTGCTACTTCACACATGCTAGCAAGACATGCCAAATGGTCACAAGTGGTTGCTGACTTTGCCCAGTCTACCCTAAGATCAGATACCACCAAATTACCACCTGCAATAGGATTATACAAAGAACAACCTGTAATCTCACCAGCACTAAACTACTACAAATGCAGCTCCTGCCATTCTGAAGCAGCATAAAATGAACTGCAGTCCTCACATAGACTGTAACACTTGAATGCACATGGATTAAAATGAAGAGAATGTAAAAGTACCTTCTGTGTCTGAGCTTTGGATGCCAAAGACGTAACAAGGTAAATAGCTGCATCTTTGTGCTTCCAGTTAACAGATGGGTTCTTTGCATATTCCTGCAGCATAGAATTAACATACCCAGAAAAAATCCCTGTCACAGGTCCTTCAAAAAATTTGCACAAGCCTCTGACTAGATCACAAGCTGCTCTGCGCCTGGTGTCAATATCTGCAGGAGAAGCAAAAATTCTTTAGATATGAGGAAAGTATACAGCTTTTTATAAACAGAACAATAAACAAAACAATTATAATAACAGACAGTAACGTTCAGCTTCTCACACTGCAGCCACACCTTATGTTAATGATTGCAATCCTCCCCACTGAAGTACAGGATCACATTCATGTCTTTTACTATTCGTACAACAAAAAGAGGAATGGACACCTACCAACACTGCATGTGCAACCACAGGGTTTGCTACCCTCTAAAGAAAGGTGCAGTAACCACACAGGGTGAAGCTTGTTAATCACCTTGACAATTATGCACCTACATGTACTGGCCTGGCTGAGATTGGGTTAATTTTCTTCCAAGCAGCCCGTATGGCACTGTGTTTTGCACTGGTGACTAAAACTGTTGGTAACACCCCAGTGTTTTGGCTGTTGCTGAAGAGTGCTTGCACAGTGTCAAAGCTTTCTCTTTTTCTGTCTTCCCAGCAAGTAAGCTGAGACTGGGAAAAGAAGCTGGGAGGGGATACAGTGAGGATAGCTGATCCAAACTAACCAAAGGGATATTCCATGCCATTTATCATCCTCAGCAATAAAAAACAATGGGAGAGGGCTTCCAGGGAAGCAGATATTGCTCAGAGACAGGCTGGGCACCAGTCTACGTGTGGGAGGTGGTGAGTCAGACTCCCCACCTCCCCCCACCTGTCCTCGTTCTTTTGCTTAAAACTGTCTTTATCTCTCTGTCCAGGAGTCTTCTCACTTTCACTCTTCCTGTTCTCTTCCCCATCTCACTGCAGAAGGGCGAGGAGCAAGCAAGCTGCTGTGTATGCTTAGCTGCTGCCCCCCACACCAAATCTGTGCATTTTTGTAAAAAAAAACAAAACAAAAACCAAACTCCTGTAAAAAATCTTTGTTTCAAGAAAGGGAAAGAAATAATAGAATTCAGCTGGTGCTTAATCAAATGTACTAACAGAAAGGACAGAAAGAAAATAAAGCAAGTCAATTTAAATGCAGTGGAGGACATTCCTTAAGGAATCAATGAAGAACACAAATAGTTCTTGCCTCAATTCTTCTAAAAGGAGAAGTAGCTAATAAAGAAAAGCTTCAGAGATATCTAAAATGCAGCCAATCCTGGGTAACAATGATAAAACATTTGCTTCAACAAAGTTCAAAAACATTTTCCTCCAATTTTGTCCTCTCTTGCCATTCTTAATTCTACTAGGAAGCGTCATTCCACTGAAAGTGTCAGCTGGTAAAGTGCCAGTGCCATGAACAGCACATACAGAACCATCATACAGATCTAGGTTTGGAGCATTTGTGCTCTGACCTGGCTCAAGACCAAGCAGCTACAATCAAGCAGCTCTGTTACTGTACTGCTCTGAACACTGTGTAGGCGTACAAGGGCTGGCTGCTGTCCAGCTGGCTTGAGCACAGTTTTGTATGCAACACCAGTGAGAACTGCAGTTTAAACATGATAGACTACTAAATACAGGCACAGTCTCTCCATGTTATTTAAAACTCTGCACATAGGAGCTGAATACACAACTGTGGCTACTCTTCAGCAGTGACTTACAGGCTATATTTGCTGAAATGAGCATGTGAAGAGCAGGAGACAAACCAATCCCATTAAGAAAAAACCAAAAACTATAAAAACATTGTCCAGAACAAAAATAAAACACTGGTGGGCATACCATGACAGTAGACTTGTTAAAGACAAAACTGGGTAAAACCTCTTGGTGGGGAGAAACCTTCACAATTTCAAAAATAAGTTATAAAAGCTTCAGTAAATTGCTAAAGGTCTTTAGAACTGTATTTAAAGACCAAGGATTCTTAGTATAAATCAGTGGCTTACCAGATCCTTCCAGATCTCTTCTTATATATTCTTCAGAATTATCTTCAAACGCTTCTTCATCAGCCGCTGAAATGATAAAATGCAGTGAAATTTAAATACTGAAGTCTCTTGTCTTTTCTTTTAAGCAGCCTGTTTGTATTGGCAGCTTGATTATTTTTTTTCCCAAGTATTTTTCTGTATCTTTGAAAAATAATAAGAAATATCCAGCCAGTCTATGAGCTGATGTACTCCTGATTAAAAAAAACCAAAACAAAACAAAAAACCAGAAACACACAATACATACAAAACACTGAAGTGTATTTAAAGAGGATTCCAGAGTCACAGCCTTAAAAGACAGAAGCCTCTTTAACACATCTTCTCCACATTTTATATACTAAGATTAATATGAGCCTGTCAAAGTGTGGAGAAATAGGCACTACAATTCAGCAGGCCTCATATGCATGCCTAATTAAGACTCTTTGAATTATTTTGTTGCTCGTGAAACATGAAGTTATTGTTGCCACATGACCTAGACTTCCTGCATTTTCCAATTTGAGATCCCAGAAAGACAGAAATATTATTAGATGCATTCATACAATTCTACAAAGCCCACAGGACACAGTCTGTTGCAGAAACTTGGGACTTTAAACTAGTACTTAAGTACACAAGAGGCAATCTTCAATATTTAGTCCTGCACAATAAAAGATAATTGCAATTACCGCTAGATTTTATTGTTTTTTTGAAAGTTGAAGTCTCGAAACATTACCTCTAAATTCCATATTGGGTACAATAACTTTTTCACAGATGCTTGTCAATGTATTTTGGTCTTCAAAGAGATGCTTGTAGTGTGGTCTCTCACAAACCGAGGCCAGAAATTGGATTGCATTACTAACCAGCTAGAACGACACAAACAGAACACACAGCTTTAGCTTGACTGACCAATCGCTAATTCATTATTAAACTTGACAAGATCAGTTTAGTAACAACTTACCAAGTCGTATTTCACCTCCTGGCCTGTCGTTACTAACAGATTCCAGATTGCTGTCACAAAACGTGGCAGGTAGGGCTGGAATTCTTCATCATATTTTTGAGCATATAAAGCAGCATTATCACAAATTTGAGATTTCAAGAGCTCCAGTAACCCAGCTTCCTCTTCATCCTCACATAAAACAAAACAAAGAACTTAAGCATCCAGACTTCAACACTATTTGAATATTTAAAGTACCAACACATTTGAAGGATACATTTACAAAATTATTTTACCAAGTCCTACATAGGTTAAAGAAATTCCTCTCACATCCCTACAATTGCTATATTCTGTTGATTTATGCTGGAACTGCACTGAGAGTTATAAATCATTTGTATATTTCAAATTAAAGCACTCTGCACTTCAAGTCATTTAACCCTGATGAAGTTTGACATGAAATTAATTTACAAATGTAATCAGAAAAAGACAATGCAAGGCATTGAAAAAAATGTGCTTAGAAGACATTGTATCTGGCTACTTCCAATTGGAACAGTTGTAAAAGTAGCTCAGTTCCCTTCTCCAGCAGAAATGCTTGTGAAACCACAAAGCTAAAAATCCCAACCAAAGACCATCTCAACTGTGTCTCCACTCCCTTTCTCCAATCCCCACCTTCTTCTTTTAATGGATATCACTTTCTGACCCAGTTCAGCACACAGCTGCATGAATGTAAGTGCTGGGCAATAGCCCACTGATAAAAGAGCAGTGAAGAGAGCCGCAAAACGCCCTTTAGCAGCGGCGTTACCCTAAAACAAGCATGAAACTAGCACAGGATATACTTCATGTCCCTTCCTGTGTCTATAGCTTCTTGGGCTCCCTCTTGTGGCAAACTATTGCAGTGTATCTGGAAGAGCTCAGCATTTGAAATGCAAGAAGCACACAATTTGAGCTTGGATGCCTTGGTATCACCTATCACCCTTTAAACTACTCTTACAATCAGACAAAGAGAGCAGATGCTAAACTGAAATACTTCGAGCTGCCATGCCTTTTATCCTTCCATCTGTGGCGATTTCAAGCTCTTGAAGATACCCTCTTTTCTAGAAGTTGGTGTATGAACTAGCTGAAAGGTGTAGAAAACCTGAGCACTGTCTCTTTCTAATGTTCAGGTTACTTCACCAAGTGTCCTTAAAAAGCATCTACTCATTAACAAGTATCTGTAATTTGCCTTCTGTGCACAGCTGGATACACCTGCATCTTTGAGAACTTGACCTCAAATTTCTTAAGACAACAGGGTGACTTCTCTTAAATTCAACTTCCTTACAGTTGTTCTGTCCCTCTGCTGACCCAACAAATAAATCATCGTATTGCTCAGAGTCAGACCTCAGATCTCACACATGCAAACCAGGACCCTTATGTGGTACTTACATCAGTCTGCAAAAGTTTATTATCTAAAGTTAAAAGACTATGAAAATTTGTCATCCATGTTTCCATGTTATCTTCAAAAAACTCAGGAAGATCCTGTGAAGGAAAAGCATAAATCTGTGTATTAATTTCTGCTTCCATTATCTAGATAACATAGCTACATAGTAAGTAATGTGTATCCACCTTATCATCTGAGGAACAACATAGTGTGGAAGACAATCTTCAAAATTAAACACTGCCCTCTCCTCATCACAAATGAAAACACTCCAAACATGCTTTGGAATATAATATTTTCAAATAAATTAGTTGCTTACACTCTATATAGCCTACAGTTCTCTAAAAAAAGCACCTTAATGCCTCTTAACTCTGAGAGCAAGAAAGCACAACCCTCTTTTAACTCCAGCTTGCTCTTTTGCCTGCTATGGAAGAACAGCCCAAGCAACCAAGACTCGATCATCATACTTCACAGACTCAAGTTTGTGTTGAGATGATGAATAAATGTTACCTCAAGGTAGCTTTTCTCTATTTTTGATATAGTGTATTTATTTAATAATGCCAGACATTCAGATCTGGTTTCAAAACAAAAAAAAACACTGCTACCAGAATTACTTGCAGTGTATAGAGCTACTAGTTTTAACTGAGTTCATGTCAGTACAGATGTATTTATAAAGAAGCACAGTGAGTACAAACTAAGGCATTTGAGTTCTCTCTCTCACAGCTCATACTCTGAGAGCTACCCATACAAGACCTCCTTGCTATGACAGGAGCTTAGACTCTCTACAACTCGTTTAGATAGGGCCAAGCTAACACATCGGTTAACTCCATCTTTACTGTATCTCCACTCCAGCATTGATGCAGACTGTAAACTTTTATTTGGGGGATAAAGCATGGCCTTAAAGGCTGCCCCAAGCAAATTCTCTAAGTTAAGAGCACAACATCTTTCTGAGATCAAAGCAGAACCATTCACCTGAAAATTTAAACTGTAGAACAGCTTCGCAATTAGAATGAGAGAAGAAAAGAGAACCTTCAAAGCACTAGCATCATTGGCATGTGTGCTGCAAAGTTCAATAGTTGCCTAGAAAAACAGAGAAGATTCAGTCAGGCAATACATTGTCAAGAGGTACTGAAAAGAGTCATGTAACTTTTTTCAAAACAGAAAATACAGTTCCTTTTCCTCCCCTTATCGATTCTTCCAGGTGTCTCTTCATGTCTTTAGTTTGAATGTCATGGACAGTTTTAAAACAACTATTTCCAAGTTTGCATTTTACAGACATGCACAAGGAGCAATTCAGAATGCTCAACTTATTTTAGAAATGATTCAACAAAAAATACCTTGAAGAGATTTGTCAAGGGCAAAGCAAAGGCATCAAGGACAAGTTTTATCTCCGACCATAATTCATTTGACTTAAATTCATGGCGGTACCTGAAAAGTGAAAAACACCAAAAATGGAATACAGCCTTCACATTTCTTATTCAATTAACTGGCATACAATTCACTTTTGTGCTGAACCTTGAAAAAAAAACCCAACACTGTCAAATAAACAAGAGCTAAAAAAAAAATAGGCCAAGACAACACAAAGTCTACATATGGGAAAAACCACTTAAAGCCTTATTAAAAGTCAACAAACACAAGAAGCAGCCACAGCTGCAGACTTTGTAAATCTACAAAATTAAGCCTACACTCCCTTCCTTCCATTACCTTTTAAACAAAGAGTGAGCAGTGCGAAGGACCCCGTTAATGACGTGGAAGTCTCCACTTTGGAAGCGATTCACCATTTCTGTCAGCAGGTCTGGCCACTTCTGAGGGAAGTCCTCCCGCCCGATGATACTAATGGCATCACTTAACTGGAAAGGAAGCACAGCCATTACATGATTTAATAACAGGCTCCCCACTGCAAAAGACACAGTAGTTGTAGCAAACCTTGCAAATACCTGAGAAAATGCTTTTAACTGCCAGATTCAAAAATTGCTATGTCAGAGATCAACTTCTTCCCAGTACAAATAAATCTCACCTTAAATTCAACGTGCACACACAATCTCACTTGCTAGAATCACTATATTTAACTGCCTATTGCTAGAACTCAGCTGTAAGAGTATTAAATAATTCTCTGTTTAAAAAAATACAACAAAGTAGTTAGAAGCAGCTATAACATACTCCCCCTAAGTTATTTGGATTGGGATGATCCCATTGGTAAGGGAATTGAGCTCTGCCAATAACCACAGCTTCTAGACAAGCTTAATACATTCCTGAAGTCTGAGGGACACAACCAGAAATGGACATGTTACCTGCTTTTGAATTTGTTCTGGGCTGCTAAGCATCAAGGGCACTATGTTGGCTTTAATGGCTATTCTGTCCGACTCACAGATTTTGTTCGGTTCATCCTCAACCTAAAATTGGAACAACAATTAAGTTACAGGCATATCAGTAGACTCCAGCCACCACGAGAAACCATTTGCTTATACTGATGCATGTAACTATGACACTTTTTTAAAAAATAAGAAGAGATCTGTTAAAGTAAACCTGTAACAGTAGTACCTGAAAAGAGCTGAAAGAAATTATATCTTTTCTTTGTAGAACCTTAAACTACCTTTTTCTCCTCTTCCAATGTTCTCTTCCCATCAGCAATTCAACAGTAGTAAGGGTGGCTGCACACGTCAATAACATACCCACATTTAACCAATTGTCTCTACCACAACAAATCACATCTTGGTTCCCACTTCTCTCACCCTCAAGACTTATTTTCTCCAAGCTGTCTCATCTGTCTAGAAACTGTACATGAAGATGCAGGTTACACAATCAAAACTACAACACTGACTTAATAAGAGTCATCTAATCAGTTCAAAATATCAATTGGGTCTAAACCCAGTCAAGCCAGTAATGCCAAGTAGGCAGTAAATAATGACATTTCTATTAAAGATACGAAATAATATCATCACCATCCAGTGACAGCAGTGATAGCCACACTGCCTGTGATGACAGCACTGAAGTTCAGAAATCTAGACACTATCCACCAATTCAGTGGTAAGCACCTTCAGAGAGTAATTCAGTGATTTTAAAATGCCTTAAACCAGATGGCACTGTCACCCTCCTACTCATCTCTCCTTCACTGTCTTCTCATAACATGTAGCCATTTCACACTTTAAGTTATGATGAGCTGTAACATCAGTCACCAGTGGTGATTCCCAGAACTCAGTCCTGTTTAACATCTTTATCAACAACCTGGACAAGAGAATTGAGTGCACTGTCAGGAAGTTTGCAGAGGACACTAAGTTGGGTGGGAGTTTTGTTCTGTTGGAGGGTAGGGAGGCTCTACAGGGGATCTGGACAGGCTTTATCAATGGGTCAAGGCCAGTGCTATGTAGTTCAACACAGCCTTTGCACAAGAAATGAAAGGCAGCACACAAATGAGTATTCTGTACATGTTTTAAAAATTAATTGGAAAAAACAAATTCCTCCCTCACTCCAGAAGAGCCCTGTATACCTGGCTCACCATGATCACCAAAGTCCTTGAAGAGGCAAAACCTTTCTACTTCCACCTGATCTAGGTAAGGCAGCCTTACAGCTGTACTTTCTGTTCATACAGTTGCTCTTGAAATGCACACTTTAATTTTGGACAAAATAATGTGCTTGAAGCCACATAGCAATCCTAACAGTCCTCTGGATGCATTTTCTGCATAGCATCTCCACCTACTCCCAAGCAAAACCTCATCTTGAATTACATCAGCAATCCATAAAAGTGAAGCCACCTACACATTTTTCTGTAACATTATTTCTACTTAGAGTACACTACAACTACAGATGCAATGTGGGACAAATGAGTGGCAACACACTGTTACAGAAACAAAGTTCCAGAAAGTGCCAGACTGAATGAGCTGAGCTTATTAAACATAACCAGATGTAGGACTGCTATTACTTAGTGTGAGTAAAAATCCCATGCATATTAGTAAATAGGTACCAGCTAAGATGTAATGATTAAATACTCCTCAGCTTCCCTTCAGTAAAACAACATTACAGATTTGATACAATAAATATTCTCAGGGAGAAAAAGCATACACAGTATTAATTAGAACTTCTCCTCACTAAAGGAGTTGAACTCTTAAGTGTAATACTTTCTACCACAAATTCAGTTTCATGATTGCTGGAAGCTGAATCAAAAATGGGCTTGAGCCATTCAAAACAAAGGATGGCAACAGTTCTCTTTGTTGTCTACAAATACTTCTAAATATTAGACTGGCATGGCCACCAAAATAAACTGCCCCACATTATGCCCTAGTAGCACTTAGATGAAAGAGAAGCTTGTATCATCACTTTAAGCTGCAGTGCTGGCTTGGACCGTTTGAAACATTATGACAACAGAGACAGACCAGACTGCCCAGCCCATATGTACAAACACAGCTATTTCAGTTTAAGTAAGACTTTGTTAAATAAGCCTTAAATACTGTTTCTGCAAAATAGGCATAGAAATTAATTATCATTTTATCACCCATCTCTACTTTTTAATACAACTGACTCCAGTAGTCCAGGTTTTAGTCCCCCATGAGTAAATTACACCCTATCATTGTTCTCTGAATGACCTCACAATGACTCTTTCACAGACTACAGACATCTTCTTCAAAGTTACTTCAAGAATACCTTAAAACAATAATTCAATCTTAGGGCAACCACTCAGCAGGATACTTACAATTCTCCAGTTCCGTTTAATGTAGTTCTTGAAGGTTACAGATGCACAAACTTTGATGACATTTTCCTGTGATTTCTCCAGCAGCGTTAAGAGTAACAAGGGATAATTCTGGCTTCCTTCAACTGACTCCAGAAACTTCTCCGCTGTAAGAGAATGCACCAAGGTTAGCAAAAGCTCAGCTAGTGTTTCCAATGGGTACAAGTGTCTGTCTAAAATAATCAACACATGAACACTTTCTCAGTCTTACAAGGACAAAAACACAAAAGAAGTCTGACAAAAAGTACTGCAGCTTCTTTAGTACCAAGCTCTTTCAATGCTGCTGTTGTTAACAAAAGTTATCAGTTCGAATCAGGATGGTGAAATATTGCCTCCTCACTGCTTTCAAGAGCCATAACCTGCTAGAAGTAAATCCTGGTTTAATGTGAACAGCAGCGTTGTTCTGTTACTGTTTTAAATAACAGTATTAATAAAAAAAATCACAAACACAGGAAAACAACATTACAAAAACCAAATCAAACATATTTACATCCATCCTTCATTAGTTTTGTTGTTGTTCCCTTAAAAACATACTAAGAACTTCTACAAAGAGGTTACTGCATAAAGAGTTGCTGAAGTTTACGCAGACAAAGCANTTTTTTTATTTTTTTTTTTTTTTTTTTTAGCACTTCTGAGAATCACTTACCAGGACGTCTTATAGCAGGATCTGGATCTAATGTTTTCTTTAGATACTCAGTTAAAGTCTGTAAATTGGCATCACTCAGCTCCATTTTGGCAGAACCTAAAACCCACAAGTAGTTTTAAGTACAGATCCAAAAGTCCATCTCATAGATTCCACAGAACACACACATCGGCTCTTTCTGACTACACCTCATACAGCAGGGTCCTACTTCATGCAGTTCACCCAATAACACAACAACTGGAGTGCACCAAGCACAGAACATTCACTTTCTTCAAATGACAGAGCTGTTACTGTCTAGTTTATTGAAACTAAGTTCCTAGAACAGCATCACACATTCAGCAAACCATGAACCAGATATAGCCCAAAGATGATCTCTTGCCCTTTCAGGACAACAAGAGTTTCATTTTGCTTTTGACAACTGCTGTCAGCTCCAAAAACCTGTTCCTGATTGAAAAAGCTGCTCAGTCCTGTCCTGAATAATTGTAAATGAAAAATTCAGTGTCTTAGAGAGTCAAGGCTTGTTTAAAAATAAATACTTTTTATGAAAGAAAATTCTCAATAGAAAATTAATTTCTTATGAAGAGACAAAACTCTCTGCAAAACCAGAGGGCTTGCCACTCTGTAGAATTTTGATTAGGGTGGGAGGTAACTGAAATGGCAATACTCATTACAGAATAACTCTGTGCAGTTAGGTCTAAATTATTCCTCTAGTAACCCTCCCACACATATGTTCATAGTTAATACAGTATATATTAACTTTGCAGCTTTAACCGAAATAATTAAAATTACAGTAACACTAAAAAGGCAACAACATGAACATGTTGTTGCTCAGAATGACATAATCCATTCTTTCCACCACCAGCAGGACAGCTCACTCACTCCTGAAGTAATGGGAAAGCAAAGACTTCCATTTGTGTTTTGAGGTTTCTGAATAGTCAGATAACATAAATCTGGAGAGGGACAGACAGATTTCAGTCTATCAGTGTTATACAGTTCCTATTTAAGCACACTTGCAAAGATACTGAGTTTTAATGACACCATTTTTAACTCCATCTACATCACTGAAAGAGACAGCAAGTTTCCTTGTGAGTTAAATCAATGTTAATCAGTAACTGAGATCCCAACGTGATTTGCAAAAAAACCCAACAAAACTCACATCGAAAGAGCCCCACATATTTTATTCCACTCTCCTTTAAGGGTTTACTTGTCTGTAGTCTTGTTCACCAGTTCACATCAACCAAGAAAAGCCCAATAAAGAACAGCAGAATCAAACAACACCAGCAATAGCTGGCTCTTCCACTCTACAAAATGGTCTTATCCATCGTTATGATGATGCTGAAACATTTACATCTTTCATAATGAAAGAAGTATGTAAATTATCTGCTCCAGGGAATTTTGTAGGGCTGTGTTTTACATCCATGTAGAAGTCATTTATGGAGACTAAGTTTGACTCAAATGGGAAACCAAACTGAAAGAGAAGACTGACAATATTGAAAGGCCTTTTACAAATACCTCGCAGATAAGCAGTAATAGACACACCTCCACCTGTGTGCTTGCTTTGGAAGCCAAATGCAAAGATCTGAAGCTGTTACTCATTCCCACAAACAACAGGATATTTTCACTTGCTACCTACTTATGTCTTTCTTCCTTCTCCTCCTCTAGGTAGCCATTTATTTTGTTTTTCACCACAAAAAAAGTGGTAGTACTTGCTAGGGGGGTACAACGCTTTTCGCTGTGTTGTGACATACGCCTCCTGAAGAGAGCCCATAGACTACGCTTAATGTATGGACTACTTTAATCACAATGGCAGAATATTTATGGGGACAAAAACCCCACACCAACCCGGCTGTCCTCTTACACTGTGAAGAACTTCATAAAACTCTTCTCGCATTCACTCACGGCATTTACCAAGTAGCATGCACATACCTAAGGATGTTTACCGTCCAGATTTCACCAAAAAAACTCTCTTTACCGTGGATTTTGACACTCCCTTTCCACTTTCCACACGGTAGAAGTCGGCAGCCAAGCACCAGTTGGCCACGGGAAAGAGGACCCATCACACCCCCCGGAGTGCCTGCTCACTTCCCTACAGCCAAAGGCGGGCCGGCAGCCCGGAGGTCTGCAGCGGGCACGGCGAGCGGAGCCCTCCAGGCCTGGGCACAGTGTGGCTGTCTCCCGGTGTGGCTTACTACCTCACAGGGCCGGCATAGCACCCCTTCAGTCTAGTCCAGTCTCGTCTCGGACCCAGCGTGAAGCCACCGGGCGGATTATGCCAGCGACGGGGCCGCTCCGTCCCTCCCGCCGCCAGACTGCGCCTCCCCCGCGGTGGCGCCGGCGCTGTCTCACGCGGCAGTGGCCCAGCTACGGGGCGCGCCAAGAAAGCCCAGGTGAAGCTCTACCCACCCCCGCCGGGCCAGGCCGGGCCGGGGAATGAGCTTGCTGGCGGCCGCGGTGGGAGAGCCCCGAACAGTACCAACGGCCCTCAGACTAACTTGTTCCCCTCCCCCTCCCCGCCACCTCCAGACTAGCGGCAGCAAAAGCCAATGAGAAAAGAATACTGCTCAGTCCCAGGGCCGTGGGCCAATGGCGAGCTGCAGCAGGCGGGCCGAAGCGCCCTAGCATGGTGAGCTGCGCCTCTCACTGCGCCGCGGGCCCAGCACGCTAGGTCAGCGCGGAGCGGAGCAGAACGACAGCCAGCTGCGGGCCGAGCGAGCCGCTGGGCCGTGGGGCCGACTCACCACCTGCACCGCCGGCCAGCGCCCTCCAGACCTCACCTGGCGACTCCCCTCGGGCAGCGGCAGCAGCGGCTCCGAAGGCTCCGGCTGCGCTTCACATTCAAACTGCGGCGAGAGGGCGCGGCGGCGGCACCGTGACCGCATCACGCAGGGCGGTGACACCAGTCGGCCACCGGACCAATCAGCTGCTTCTCCTTCCCTCACGCACTCCCCCGTGAGCCAATCCTCATCGAGCTCCCTGCTGGGGGGGCAGCTGGCCAATAGCCGGGCTCTTCCCACAAGGCCCCGGGGCGCCTGGGCCGCAGCAGGAGCTAGGCCGTGCGTGGGGCTGGCCGGGCCTGGGGCGCCGCGGGCAGGTGGAGCGGCGCCACGAAACGAAGACGTAAGGAAGCTGGTAGGGGGTAGAAGGCAGCCGAAGAGCAGCAGCCAACGAGGAAAAGAGAAGCAGGAAGGGGGCGGGGGGGAAGGAAGTATGGTTACGCCAAACCAACCCACCAAAACCCCCCCTTGGAAATGAAAGGCCCAGCAACACTTCTTAAAACTTTATTGATTTACCACTTGATTAAAGCATGGACTATTATAACAGTAATATACACAGTATTTTCATGTAGAAAACTTTACATTTCTTTTTTTCATATAATATTTTGGTAGTTTCAAAAATGTATACATCCATTGGGGCAAGGAATGCTCTCATTTAAATTATTGGTAGTAAATGCACTTAATATGGAGATCTTAAAAAAAAATTAGGCATTTTAAATATGTGAAAACATATTTTACACAGAAATACAATTAAAGGTGCTGAACAAACTGAATTTACATACTACAGTTCCGACCAAAAAAAGCTTAGTAACTTTTAGTCCAAATTAGAACTGTTCTTAATCTTCTTTAACAGTAAGACTGAGCTTAAAACTTGGGGGATTGTTTGCTTGTAGTAGTGGACACTGGTTTAGACTTCTGTTTAGAGTTTAGAAAGTGAGACATGAGATTTCGATACCACTGTAAAATAAGTTTCTTGTGCTGTAAGAGTGAAGATGAAAGAGCGTTGAAGGTTTTCCTCATTAGCATCCTCCCCTCTGCCTAAATATTTCCTAGAGGGTTCCAAAATAAAAAGTAATAACCAATACCATGCAGTCCCCATATTTATACCATTATAGGTAAATCCGTTTATAATTTAATTTGTTGCATAACACTACTTTGAAAGTCTTAAGAGGTTACTTTTTGTTTCTTCATGTATTGCACAGACATCTCGATCTCTACCAGGACAGGCTGACACAAAACCTTGTCTTCATTGATAGTTCAACTGAAGTCAACAAAGCCACCATGGGCAGGTAAAGTCTGTGCCAGCAGTCAGGACAAGATCTGAACCAGCAGTAGCTACTGCAGGAGTTTTGGCTCAGCATTTTTAACTTCATTGAGATGACTACAGGTTATGATCTTTCTGACACTATAGGGGAAACCAAACAGCTGATGAGAATATTTCACTTAACATACCATTCTTATTGCTTCAGCATGTACAATCAGGATCCAGAAAAGTGACAGGATTAAGGCTGTTATAGTCCAATTGCATTCCAGTCCCCCTTTTCCTTCATGCACTAGAGAGCCTAGGATGTTCTGATGTCACATACCTAATTTCAGCAGTTTATAAACGGCATAAGTACAATAAAAATCTCTACTAAAAGAACAGTCGCAGACCTAAGGCCGAAAGAATGCATTGATTAACACACTTAATCTATATGCAGAGATAGTACAAACGTTGCACAGTAAAGAAAGCCCACAGTGAAACTGCAAAATAAGGTAAGATCTGAAAATTAGGAAACTTGTTTCAAGACAGGAGTTGTAAGGCTTTCAAAATGTAAAATACAGGAAGAAACATGCAACTTGTAGCGGTCTGTGTTTTGACAGGAGAGAACAGGGATACATTCAACAAGGCAGTGACATTCAAAATCTGAAAAAAATAAATTTCATAGGTTCTTTAGGACTACCTAGGACTGGAAGAAAAAGAATAACCTATTTGTATACATTTAAATAGAATTAAAAAGAAATATTTCATTTTTACTGAAACTGGTGAGGTGACATTACCAGGGAATGAACAGCTATAAGAAATGGAACACAAAAATGACATTGCAAATGCAGCAAGTTAAATACCAGCACTGCTTATTTTTTGGTCTTCTCCTATTGTAAAAGTGTAGCCGTATAGTCCCCTTCTGCTAAGTACTAGTATGTAGATTTCATCTAATGGGTATAAATAAGTTAAAGAGCCACAACCACCATTTCTTTTTCTTTGGTTAAAAATTAAAATATGAAAGCCTTATCACTTCTAACAACTGCCATCCCATTCCCAAACAACGCTCCTGTAGAACAAGCCAGATTACTGTACAGCACCATATGAAGCCTTTGGAAACAGCTCACTAAGTCTCAACAGCTCTAAGAATGGAATATCCCAAGACAACCTCAACTAAGGCTGCCCTAGCAGGAAACTCAAAAAGCAAAACAACAAGTTGAACAGTTCATACCATTCAAGTAGGCTGTTCAGTTTTCTTGTGTTTTAAAAATACTGTTGTATTTCAGGTGTGCTGCTATGGCTAGCACACCAGTTTATATACCACCTCTGTTTATATTGATTTAAAAAGCGGAACCTCTCCTCCCATCCTGTCATACTCTTTCAGGCTAGGAAAGTCTCAAAGCCCCCAGATGAAAATTATTTCAAAGGTCAGATCTCAGTCCTGCAGTTCTGTCATGGAAATTGCTGTCAGAAAACTCATGCATTTCAAATAGAGAAAAAGAAGTCTTCAGGGCAGGCAAAGCTGCAGTGCTATGTCATGTCTGCCTCACAGATACCAGTACATCTCTATGCTTTGAAGGCAATTCATATAGTACGAGTTAAATAGTTTTAAGTTTTGCTAGAGCAGTTTTGAGGGATTTATTTAAAAGTTTTTTGGTTTTTTTTCTCTCCTTTTAGATCACAACAGGAATAAAAATCATTTGCACAGAAAGATAAATCAGAAGTTGCAGATCTGTAGCAAGACAGAATTTGATATATATTAAGGACAGGACTTTTTACTAAATGGATACAATTACTACTAAATACATAGTACCCAAGGGCAAAAAAGGTGGGTTTATTTATTCTGATCCTTGTTTTCAGTATTACTGTATATGCTCTCCCTGTGATCTGGCAATGTATGAAAGCAACTGGAAAGTCTGGAAGTCTTTGTTGTGTTGGTTTTGGGTTGCTGCTGTTGTTTTGGGTTTGTTGTTTTCATTTTTTTTTAAAGTCTAAGCCAAGACTGACAAGCTAAATAGAACAGCTGCTACTATGTGCTCCTGATGTAAAACCTTCCATAAAACAGGTCACAGAAGATGGGAAATATTAAAAAAAGTTGTTTAAAATTACTTGCTAAACAAGAGGAAAACCATTTCCCCAAATATCCTACATGCTCTCTGTCCACTTCAAAAACCATAACACACTGCCTGGTCTAGTCATGTACACACAAAGGAAAACCCAGAATGATCTTCAGTGCCCATTAACCACTGCAGTGTAGTTTATTATGAACACGTCCTAACATCACAAGGCTATACAACTAGATTCATTTTCACGGGGCATAATTCCTATTGAGGAATCCAGCTGATTGATCAGATTTAGCTGGGATGCAAGACTGAACAGTTGAGATAAGAGACCAGAAGAGACAGACTTGACCATAAGGATGACAAGCATTGAAACAAAGAGACTTTTACACCTACTGTATTAACTTTGTAAGCAATAATTTAAATAAACTCGCTGATAGTTTTGTAGGATGGACAAAACAGGATGATTTTTCCCTCCTCCCCAGATGCCACTGTGGTAAGAGTAACTTGCTGCTGTGTTGATACACCTGGGTCCCATGTTTTCCCATCCACACGAATTTTAATTTTTTTTTAATGTACAAGCTGCAGAAACCAACCCTACTTAGGGCTGCCATGAAGGTAAGGTCATCCCAGTTGTCCGTATCTGCTCCTCGGTTACGCAGATTTTGAACACAACACCTATACGAAGGAAGAACTTCCGTAGCACAGCTCGAAGCTCAGGAATCAGGTCAAACTGCATGATTTCACACAAGTATGGATAATACGTTGAAGCATGTGCTCTAAACTATCAAAGAAAAAAAAAAGTTATTCTCTGTTACTAAAGTAAAGTGCAGAGTCTTTCCATGTTCATAACTACACTAACTTGTTAAAGCATAGGTCTCACCCAATCATGAGCCCTTCTGGACCATCAAGCCCAGTGTCTCTTTTCCACAGCAGTTTTAGCAGATGCCTATAGCAAACCAAAATATGCATTTGGCATTAATTCCCCTCAATTGAAGTCAGGACTTTTGTGGCTCAGGGACTTCTCAGGATAGAGGTGCGCTCAGGGACTGTTGACAGCTCCCTCTAGTGTGAATTCATTCAGTTGCACCTCCAGCCTCTTCAAAACATCATTCCCAATACATAAAGCCTTCCACAGCCCAATCAGCATGTGAAGGAATATCTCCATTAGCTGTGTATTTGGGTTTGTTTTCCCGTCTAGTGAATTGCTATCCTCAAAACTATAATTCACCATCTCTTCTAGTATAAGCACTATCAATCCTTTCCTTCTGTCCTCATGCTAATCATGACAAAGCACCTTTAATGGTTTTCCTCTGGATAAAATGTAAGTAAAAGTCTGACCTACACAAGAGCCTGTCCCTGCTACAGTCCTTCAACCCCTTCCAGGTCCATTACACCATTTTCTGATATAGGGGATCAGACTAACTATTCAAGATGCAAACTAGTCAAGAATTTACACAACGTGAAATATATACTGTCCTCTTTTCCTAATATATACATCAACTTTTGCTCTGAGTGCTATTGAATACACACACGCACACCACACCCCAGAAGCAGAAGTGACAACACCTGAATACAAACACTTTCAAGACTATTCTTACCTTTTCATCACTGAGTTTTAGTGTTTTTGTTAAAAGCAACAGCAAGAGATTGGTCCAAGCTTCTCTGTGGCTTTCTGAGTTCACAGTAATAAAATATGCCAGGGCTTCACTGCAAACACTGAAGAGATGCCAGAGTTTGGACAAAACAAAGAGAATCCATCAATATCATGCATTGCTTGTCCTCTCACAATGTATTTTGTTCAAGCATGATGTGTTTCCATGGGAAAGTTTTCCATCACACACAGCTTCAATCACACACACCTGTCTCACTGGTTTTCATCTTGCAGCAGTAGTTACAGATAAACAAACAGTTTTCATGTCATTAATACAAAACCAAGGGTTCAGAGCTGGGAGAGTCTGATTTTCCTTCAACCTGTAAACAACATTTCCTGATCCATACGCTGGTACAGCTCAGGCAGCAGCAACATAAAATAGTTCTCCCTCCAAATCCAGACTGCTTTATTAAAGATCTGCAGAGCTCAGCATCATGGACTGAAAAGGAATTACTATTGTATTAGTGAACTTTTAGTCCTTGCTCTAGACTGTCAACACAAGGTACAAAATGTACCACTTTGTATGGCAGAGGGGGAACTGTTTTAATTAAAGGCATAGAACCTCCCCTTTTACACACTAAAAAGATTAATACATTCATAGATGCTGATAAAATCAGAATGCTAATGAAAACTGAGTTAGCACCAACAGGAAGTTTCAGAGTTCTCCCTATTTGATAGATTAATACTCTGAATCAACAACTCACTCCTCAAATAAAAGTGGACTCCAATACATTTTTATATCCATCTATTACCATCTTCTACATTTTGCAGGTACGCAACAGCTCATGTTTACATGACTGTATCCTATTAGCTCTCTGAACATTACATATTCAGACATAAGAAGCATTCATACACCACCACTTTTGCAAAGATAAGCTTTTGTCAGGCAAGAAGTTACTTCCTTTCTTCCAAGTACACTGCTTCCTTACTGCTAAATTCACTTTCAAGAGGGTAGCCATCCATATCTATGCATCATGCTGGCTGAAAGCAAAGTGCATCAGAACCAAGCTGATTCTCTCACCTAAGCAGTCGCTGCTGTATAGCATCCCAGGAGTCTCGACGGTTTTCATCCACATACATTCTGAAGAGTATCCTCAAGCAACAAGCCAAGCTGCTGGTCTCTTGTTTTAAGAGGTTGGGTTTTGATTTACCCTTGAACCCTAGGAAAATGGATACACATAGGGAGAGAGGGAACACTCACATTTGTAGTTACTAGCCAAGAGATAAAATTTATCAACAATTCCTCCCCTAGTGAACACCAGTGATTTCTTATCCAGATACTGCTTCATTTTGATTGAGACCAAAACTATTTATAAATATATTTAACTACAGTAGTACCAACTGTAGCTGTATTTTAACAAACAAACAAAAAGCAGATAATTTAGCAAACAGGGAGGAGATGAGTAAAGAAAGATTGCCTCACTGTCAGAGTCACTGTAGAAATTATTGCAGTAGTTTAATTTTGTGTCTCAACAGCTAAAGCTCTAAGTGGGGTTCAGTATTTTTATTAAGCCAAGAATAAAATCCTCACCTGCTCTCCATAACACAGTTCTCTGTTCATAATTTGAATTAAAGGCCTTTGAAAATGAATGAGACTCTTGCAGACAGTCTAATAACTTGAAGAGGTGATGTGAAGACATGTATTTATACATTCCCTGGTCTTCTGTGTCAATGTGGATATCTGCATCCAACGCATCTCGCTGAAAGAGGAGAGGGAAGAGCGTCAATAACATTCTTTTTAGATAAACTTAAGAGGCTTTGATATTTCACAGACTACACCACCAGTAAACCCAGATTCCATTTCTGTGTGTGAGCAAAATATTAGTGTAATACAACACAGCAGAATGGTCCTGTCAAATATCAGAGCCATGCTCCTTTCAGTAGGATATTCTAAAAAAGAAGTTATGATCTATTCTAGTTCTTAAGAAAAAAGCCAACCCACCAAATAATCAAGAACAATAAGGGAAGGACCTCCCTTATCAAGGTACAGAATAAGTCCTAACAATACAACACAGATTATTTCCTCTCGTCTAGGAATGACACAGTAGGTCTGCTGAATTTTGTAAAACATCCAAATGAACCACAAAAATGGGGCTGATTTCAATGTTGCATAGTGCAGAAATTATCCATCTTCAGCTAATAGTGAGTTTCAATAACACTGGTCAATATTTTTAGCTAATTTCATCAGAAATTTAACTATATCATCCCTGAAACACCCCCGTGAATGCACTAGGCCCAACTTCTAGTCTTAGGACTTTGTTAACATAGCCAAAAAAGAGCTACCTTGCACTATTCCCTAGAATGAGATTTTTCAGGTACAAGGACCCCTTGGAAGCTGGCCATGAGTTAAATCTTGATTGCTTACTGTGCTAAAATTCAACTTCCACATGTCCTCCTACATAAACACCTAGAGGCTGAACAAAGCCTCAGTTGTGACTAAATGAAGACACGCTGGCTAAACAACACAAAAGATTGCTCTCCCCAAAACAAAGACAGATTCTTGATGAGTACATATTCATTAGAAAAACAACAATGCACTACATTAATAATGGGAGGCAGCTAAAAAAAAAATATACAAATCACAGTTTTATAGTAACAACAGACATTCAGGGTAGTGCTGACAGAAAAAGGAATGTGTTTGGTAAATACATTTCAGAGCATTCCACAGGCTTTGTATTTACTAACAAGGTTGTAAGTAAGTCTGATGGTACCTGAGCTGCAGCCATGTGCTCAGCATCTTCCTTCTTGCTTGTTGCTGGATAGAACACTATATTATCAATGGTCTGTATCAATTCCAGCTGCACCACACACTTTATAAGGAGGCCAGCAAATAGTTTCTGGTCTAACGAAATGGAGTAAAACAAGCTTCAGAATCAGCTAAATGACAATTCACTTACAACAGCCAGGCAAAGCACTACATTGTTGTTAGCATTTTGAGATTTAGTGATGCCTTAAGTTATCTCATAAAGAGAGCACTTCTCTGTGAGGCATTAACATGTTGTAAAGATGCATCCCAAGTTTAAAGGCTTACAAACTTCCTCTACAGAAGTGGAGCAAGAGTGGCTATAGAAGGTCATCTAACATACTGGCATGTTTTCCTTACTTGCATAAGGACCACCTTTCCAGCTCTCATCTGTTGGATTTGAAAATTGACTTTGTCCTCTCTCTGAAGCATTTTTATCCATGCTGCTTAAGGACTGGCGATCCAGGTCTAAATCCTAAAAGAGAAAGCAGAATTCCAGCACTCCAAAACACTAAATACAAAGTACCTATCACTTTCCAAATTACCTCACTCTCATCTTAGATTCAAAGGCTTTCTGAATCAATCCCTTATATCTTATATATTGTCAACTCCAGTATTTGTTCAATAACGTATTTTGAAAGCTAACCTAGCAAAAAACTCTCCAAGTTAGCTTCTGGCACTGAAGTGACTCTTACCAAGTGTTTATCCAATGAGTCTTCCTCCATTCCTGCAGGCCTCCATGTCAACAAGCTTCATAAACAAATAAATAAGAAGTAAATGTTGTTGCTCTGGAATTAGGTATCAAGTATGAGAAATACATTTATTAACTTACACATGAGGAATGGTGGTTTTGAAGATTTCTAGCATACAATTGCAAGTCTGGCCCCAGACATCAGGGCTGAATTTCTGTCCATTTAGTATTACCAGGTTTTCTAGGCAGTTTGTACCTGATCGAGCCAACTGCTCATTATCTGTGAAAGAAACGTTCCATGTTTATCAACTGCTGCCATGTCAACGAAAAACTCAACATTCCCTCCTTATTGCTCCATTAAACATTTCTACCAATACTGTGAAATGCATCTTAGCACAAAGGCTGCTGACAAAGTATGTCACAATAATATCAAGCTCAGGAACCTACTGAATTAAAGTGTTTAGCAATAGGCTTGAGAGTCTCCATGTCTGGATTTCAAAGGACAGGAGAGGAGCAGAAAGGAAGCGTAGAGGGAGGCAAGGAAAGAAAAGCACCAATTAGAAACTTATGATTTCCTGCAAGGTAGTGCCCCCCCACATTCCATGCTAGCAATATTTCAGGCCTATGAGTTAGACACAGTCCTCAGAAAGTAGCATACTAGGTGGTTGAGGGAGGGAGAGGGAGAAGAAAAAAAATTAATCAGAATCCATGTATATGTGGGTGTAAATAAATGATGCATTTTATCCATGCAGCCAAACAGAGAAAGCTTTTTGACAGAAGATTAACACAAGTTTCTGCCCTGTAACAATAGCACCACAAGCATATTATAAACACATCAACAGTGTAACTGCCTAATTGATTAAACAGACTGATGCTTGAATATTTAAGACACTGCATCCATCTATTCTATAATATTGTACTAACAGTAGTCCTTATTATTCTAAAATTCATTTAGGGTTCCCCTTCTTAAGTAATGAGCATTTTAAAAAATATAATTCATCAAAAGACACAAGATATAAATAAGCTACCTTGTTTTACACACCAGTGTAACTGTGCAAGTATGTCAGGAAGAAGGATCTCATTTAAAGCTTCATAAAACTGTGTGAATACATCACAGATTGCATAAAGTGCATGGTTGCATGTAGTAGTCATCCATTCAGATTTCTGTAAGAAATGAAAAGTCTTGTTTACAGGAGTTGTTCTATGATGAGAGCACCTGGCTTATGCACTGCTATTCAAAGGACACAGCCTCAGAGTAAAACCAAGTAACCTCGCTACTGCAGGTGTCTCATCAGAAGCATTTAGTTGGATACATGAAGACTGCTCAGAAAAAGGCATTTTCACAAAGTGTCAGTAACATCCTTGAAGATAGAACAGACCAATAGGTGCCTAGTACTATGACAGGGTTCACACACACCACAAAACACAGCAGAATACAACATTTGGGGCAGTATGGGGTAAAAATACACTAAAAAAAACAAACAATACAAGCTGCTGCCTTGGTTGCTTCAGTCCTAAACAACTCTAAAGTTTGCTTGCTTTTTGTTTTTACCTCTGTTTGTTGTTCAGGGAGTTTCATGTTATCAAAAATCCGAAACACAATTCTGAACAGATCCTGCCACCAGTGCTTTTCAAAGGTATGGCCATAACTCTTCATTATTTCAAACATCACTGTTAAGCCTCTATAAACAAAGCCAAAAAAGAATAAAGGAGGGGGAAAAAAAAGGGTTAAGATGTGTACCTAGGAGATGCCTTCACTAATGGGAAACAAAAAGAAAAGTTTTATTACCTTGTTCGAACATCTAATTTGCAACGATTGATGATACAAGAAAGTTCAAACAGAATGGGAAACCATCCTCTGACCCATACTCTGTCCCCAGGAGCAACATTCATGTCATCACTTGTGTATTCTCTTAATACCTTGGAGATGGGCAGGAAAAAATAAATTTAAAAAAAAGAATCAAAACCAACAAAATCTCAACAATCTTCACATCTGACAGATGTGGATTCTACTAGTGGCACATAAAGGCTTGAAAACTTATGGTAGAAGCTAAGCTAACGCTCAAATCCTGTAAACCTAAGTGTTAGACATAATACTTGTGAAAATAGTAGAGAAAAAAGTACTTCAATCCATTTTACATCAGTCCTGCTTAAAGGCATTAAGAGTTTCAGAGGCTTGGATTTTAGGAAGCAAGTGTAACAGTGACAGGACACAATTATGTAAATATAGGCAATAAGGAAATCTAAGTTTGGCATACATCAGTTGCACACTTTTCTGACAGGGGATACCAGGTGGACATCATTCAACAGTAACATGCAACTGCAAACTAATCATAGAATCATACAATGGTTTAGGTTGGAAGGAAACTCAAAGACCATCCAGTTCCAAACCCCTGCCATAGGCAGGGACACCTCCCACTAGAACAGGTCGCCCAAGGCCTCAAACTAACTCCAAGCTCTTCTCAAAGTGATTATTGTATTAAGTATTCACATAATAGACTCACGTACTGAAATGTGCATGTTTGCAAACCTAGACATAGTGAGGGAGAGAGAAGCAGTAGTGTTGTTTTCCCAGTCATCCTAACACTGTATGTGTAAGAGTCTACTACATTAATTTGTTTCCAATTTGGGCTGATGAGACTTATTTTTTTAATTACTCCTACTTCACTGCTTACATAATACCAAAACAGCTCAAAAGCTGCTGGAAGACTGAAGTTTGAGTCTGAAAGCTCTTCCCTAGTTACAAGATTAGTCTCAATTTAACAGCAGAAGACGGTGCAAGGACACATAAGGGTAAAGAGAAAATACCTGTGGTCTTTCTGAAACGTATTTTGCACAATACCGAATTAGCCTAATGGCTTCCATGCTGGTGTCTGGAAATGCAACATTGCAGGCAAACTCCGAAAGACATTTGACTGCATCCTGAAAAGAGTCAATTGCTGCTGGAAAGTGCTGTTGAAAAATATTTGCTGTGAAAAACAAAAAGTTTACTGATATTGAAATGCAAGGATAATTGCATTGATCTACATACATCAGCCACAGTGTATCACTATCAAATGGACAAACACATAAGGACTGGATTGTCCAGAATAAACACAGCTCTCTGCCTTCCCTACCCCACTACTCAGACTTGTCAGCATCACATTCTCTTAGTCTGGATAGTCACCAATAGTCACCAGGATTATACAGTTCAGTTTCCTCCCACATCACATGCAGCCCAAAGCTTTTAATACTTGGAGAAATAGAAGCTGTTAGCTTCCCTGATTTGAAGCAATTTACCCAATTTTACCTAAGTTACCATCTAAGCCTGTAACTATTCATATTCCACAGCAAGAAAGGAAAAAACATTTAGATTTCAGACTAAAAGGATAGACTAAACACAAAACAAATCCAGTGTGTACAAGCTTTTGAGCAAACTACAACTCTCAAGTTAGCAGCAAGCTGATTTGTTACTATTTACATTTATTGGTTGTCTTCCTTTGTATCTGAACAATGGTGCTGACATTCTCAGTCTCCCAGCTCTAGAAGTGTATTAACTAAACTCTGCAAGCAGTCACGAGCTTTATTATCCCCACCATATGATACTGAATCAGCAGTAAGTTCATGAAATGGGTTCCTGAATCCAAATCAACTTATTGTGAGTGAAGAGGCAATACACAGACTGTACCTATTCTGAACTTGAAGTTCCACATCAAGATACCTTTACCTAATTTTTCCTGCCCATGGCAATCAAAAGACTTCATAGGCAAGACTTAGCTGCAGAGTTTAAACAGTCTGTCTGCAAGATCTTGTGTTTATTTACCCAGAAATACCAAAGTCTTATTGACACAGGCCTTTTTGAACAGCAGAAAGCTAATCTGGATACATCTGTCAAGTATTACTTACTAACTATGTGTGCTGTAGTTTGAAAGGCCAACTCCACAATATTCCCATCGTGGTCTGATGCTGCTTGATGAAAGACTGCAAAGATATTCTTCCAGCCTGAACGAATGTTACCAGCCTGAGAGTTGACCATCTGAGCAATGCAGCGTATGACCATGTCCCGAATAGTTGGAGATCTTTAAAACAAATAAAAAGGAAAGTCAGACTTTCACAAGTGGCACAAACATACACTGGCACAATGTAACTCTGCTACCTGCATGGATGTGACAACCTAACCCACATCGAATAACACCTTTAAGTAGGACTGAAACAAGCTGACAAAGAAACTGCAGTGCATCACACCTGTTTTTCTTCATAATATGCTCAAAAGGCCTCAGGAAATCTTTCTGAAAGCGGAAGTTGGCCAACTCTCCCTTCTCAAGAAATTTCATTGACAGCTGCCTCAACGAGTCTACTGCAAAGATGGCAACATCTTCATTAGGGTTACATCCAACCTAGAAGGAAAAGTGTATTTTCACACACTTACCAGCTAACAAATATTTTGTCGGAGTAGCAAATTCATCATTCACATTTCAAGTCAGTCACTACAACTCACTGGCACATTTCAGGTATTTAGAGAAAGGGTTACTGAGAGGGCATTCTCAGACATTTAATCCAGCTGAACAAATCCATCAGTTTTTGAGTGCAGAATTATAATAGCCAGATGTATACAAAAATTACTTAGATTATCTTAGATTTAGAAAAAAAAGCAACCCCTTCCAAACTTGGTTTCCAGTTTCCTAAGGAAACTATCTTCATTGTTGCAGGATCACCTGTAGCTATTTTAGAGGAAAACTAACTTGGCATTTGATCAGAAGGATGAGACAATGGCATAAAGACAAATTACAAACAAAATCACCCAATGATGTGATTAAAGGTCATTCCTATCAACATTTCCATCGCACAGAATCACAGAATGCCAGTTTGGAAGGGACCCCAATAATTGTCTGGTCCAACCTTTCGAAGGTGGCGTAGTAGAAATAAGATGGCTCAGCACTCTGTCAAGCTGAATCTTCAAACTGTCCAGTATAGGACATTTTCAGTTGATTAGTGTCAGGTAAACACAATCACTTCTCACACTACATTTCTGGAGGCATTAGGGCTCTCAGAACTAAGGGCTACTGAGATACATTCACAAGAAAACTGGTGCAAAAAGAACCTTAACCATTCTATGATATTGGTACCTCACTATTTATACCCTTCAGATTTCTCAACAGGCACTTCCTTCAGGTGTCTTTAATGGATTTCACTTTATGCATCACAACATTGATCACTGAGAAAATGGAAGGAAAAAGCTGAATAAGAAGTCCTGCTACTCATGTATGTCTGTAACTTGATTTTTAAGAACAATACCTTGTTGAAGTGATCTCCAATCACATGCCAAATCCTTGACCACTGCAGCCTGATGCGATTCATGTTATAATATGAGATCTCCACTATCTTCTGCAGGCTGAACATGCGTGGGTGGTGCGGGGAAGCCAACTCGTCCATGGAAACCGCACACAGCCAGCGGACAAAGTCAACTGAACGTGAACACGCACAACTGTAAGGTCAGGGTGTTGCAGTGCAATGGTTCCTACTACACACCACCAATCAGCACACATACCTATTGCATTTCCATCCAGTCTAGTCGATCCTGTGAATATCCTATGAAACAAATAAGCAAGTTGCAGTTTTAGCTGCACATCCACAAGAGTCAATTGCGTCTTAGTGCTGTAGGCGAATGTCAGCACACTTCCTGGAGGTACTTCACAATCCCCATGCCATGGACCCTGTAATTACTGTTACTCCTTGACAGCAGTTCCTGCCCATCTCTTAGTCTAAACATACTCTTCCCTACTGTAAGTCACAGCCTACTACATCTGTACTCCCTCCCCACTGCAGGAAACAACCACAAGCTCACATTTTTATCCAGGGCAAGTAGAGTTGGAACACTCACTTGGGTGACAGTATGGTAAAAAGGCATGAAAAATACTTTGCTGCAGGAGTTCACTGGATGCCAGCCACCTGCTCAATCTTTATATGGTTTGAGAATACTCTTAAGCTGTGGCGACCAAAACAGGCAGCAGAAAGCCTATGGATGTACCATTATCCCTTCTTCCTCTTCAGTCATTCAATTTTGAGAAGATTTCAGACACTGATTACAGTTCTTAGAGAAGACTAAAAAGTGCAGAACATTCCAAAATATTTCAGACTTTGATAATAGACATATTTATGGTGTAAGTGCCATAAGCCTGAATGCACAATTTCACAGCTTTGTCTAATAGTTCAAATAATTGAAAAAAGTCCCCTTCTTACAATAGGAGCATCTCTTCAGACAACACTTCAGAAAGACAGATGAGAGAGATAAGTGTTTGGAAAAGAATGCAGCAAATAATGAATAAAGAGCTGAAGAAAAGCAACTAAAGAAATGCTGAAATTAACTAGAGTTCTCAAGAGAAAACAGTAGGATTTAGTAGAATAAGAGCATCTGTTCTTTTCAGATACCAGTCCTGTTCAGACTGAATCAAAATAAAAAAAAAAAGAAGAAACCCAACCCCAAATACACACACGTAGGTTAGAGACAGTTGTGAGACAAATTTGTAAGTGAAAATAGCTACATACTGTAATGCCAATCTAATTCTGGTCTTTGCTGGCTCACTTCAAAGAAAAGACACAAAACCCCAAGCACATACAGAGTGTCCCCTCACTACACACATCAGTTACACTGCTATTTAATGGCAGTCTTTCCTTTTTGATTATTACATGCCTAGAGATAAACTTACTTGGTCCAAACATTTAAATACCAGCATCTTTCTCACAAGAAGAAACAGGCTTCAGGAACAAAAGCCCTTGTCAGAAACCACAACTAAAGTGAGGATGGTTGGTAACTTTCAGTGACACTTGACCCAGAAAGAGATTATGTTCTCAGTACCTGTCCACTGCCACCACCACACTCTGTGAACTGGTCTCTCCCACAGACTCCTGAATGCTCGCCATATGCCGTTTATCAGCCCCACTGCCAACGAGGTTACCTGCAAGAAAAGCCATTAAAAAACATTATCTGGCATCATAAAAACATGACTTCATATCGACCCCAATTTCATACATGTAGACAGAGATATGTGACTACTGCTTCCAATTAACTTGCAATTTATAGTGAGCAGATGGTGCCTTTGCCAGATTTATGCCAGATTATTACACAATTAAACTTCCAATAAGAAGTAGGTTTTATTTCTCCTTGAGGGTATTGGGTTTTGGCTATCATGCTTATTAAGTTAGATGTAATGCATTATTACATCTTTATTAAGATGATGTAATGCAGTTAATAATATTGGAAATGAGAAAACATTATTTTAAAATATTAACTAAGTCAGGTACAAGGAGTTTGCAACAGAACTGTGCCCAGCATTTTCAGCATCATCACTGTGAACAGCATCAGCTCCAGACTGCTCCAAATTAAAAAGGTTTCCTTGATCATTTTCCAAAGTCTAAGGCAACTTTGCCTTGCCTCTCTAATTTACAGCTTAAAATCTAAGGCTTGGTTCTTGCACATACTGCAAGAACAATAGGAACTAGAACAGAAGAGATAAGCAATACCTTTGGAAAGCAAATTATTGAAACATCCACTAGTTCCTAAACATACAGGGCTTGTGATTTTATTATTAAAAACAGAGCACAGAAAGAACAAATGGGTAATAAACACATGACTCAGTAAGTATGGTAAAACAGTTCTGACAATGATATATAAAAAAAAAAAATCCAGGAGTTTCATAGTTTGATCCAATTACAAAGTTAGAACCAATTTGGTAATTATGATTAAATCTTGATATATCCAGTTACATTTTTGAAAGCATCACTAATCCAATATAGCTCCCCCTGGAAGCAAGTAAATATATTTGGATGTCCTGTTACACTGAGCTTTCTTAGCCCGTCGTGTTTCACTTATATGTGCATCTTTGTGATGTTCAAGATTAACCTTACCTAGTCCCAGGCCCATGAACTCATCACCTCCAGATGCGTAGCCTTTAATGATTCCTTCCCTTTCACGTCCAGAGCCAGATAAATAGCGAGTTTTCACTCCAGTTCCTATAAGCTGTGCTAGTTCCAGCTGGCTAATACATTTCAAGATCTAAAACCAAAAACATTTAAATACTGTTTCTGAACACCATCATGGTTTCATTCCTATTTATTTAGTATTTATACTTTTTCCAGGTTCCCTAACCTTTAAAACAACTTGGTCAAATGATAGCAGTTTTGAAGTAGCTGAAACATTACTAATACAAGTTGAGAGATTCATTTCAGGTGCACCAGCTGCCATTGGTCACTTCAATACAAGAAACAATAAACAATACCCCAAAATCTAATTTGTATCTCTAACTGCTAGAGGAAAACCCTTTTATGACTTCTCAGAGCATCAGCTTTCAAAACAATAAACACCATGGAGCTGATCTTCTAGAGACTTCATGCCCCCAGAGAGATGAAAAGCCTGAATTACTGCAGCTGCCACACTGATTAATGATGTTCCAATGTAGACAGTGGACGTGCCAATGCTGTACTTTGCCATCAGCACAAAACTCTCTCTCCTTTCTTACTCCCTTACTGCAACAACCCTTGCACTGGCACAAGCATTTGTGGGGGTACACTGTAAGCCAGCTCCAAGTAATTTGTCAGCTAAAGTAGCTTTTGGCTCCTATTTTCATGTAGGCAGACTATTGCCAGAGAACACAGTGCAGCAGGAACGCCCCTTCTAGCAGCAGCAGATTTAGATCTGATTAAGAACTTCTGGAAAATATGCTTTAAGAAAACACATATGGTCCTGGTAAGTTATTCTTACCTGTCCCACTCCCCCCAAAGTTATTTTAGCCCTAATTTTTCATGTGGTATGAATGTTGCCAAATGCTGCAAAGACAAATTTGGAGCTGTAAAGGAGAACATTTTTGTTTACATGAACACAAATATAACAGTTTCTGTTCAGAATTCACTGAATTAAACTAAGATTTTAATATGGTGTTAGTTCTATACCAGAAATACCTACAAAAATTACAATATTGGTCACACAGCACTGACAGAGTGTAAAAAGGGGGAAAAAAGCCTTTCATATACAGAGACCCATGTATATAAAAACCACTCAAAATAACACACTTTAATCCTACTTTTTGATATTCTGATGCAAACTGGTTCCTACAACCAGTTACTAAAGACTGAAAGAACACAATCCTGTCAGTTTTCAAAGAGAAATGCAGTTGCACTATTTAAAACTAACAAGTTTTTACCTCATGCCAAGAGTTCCCAAGATAGTTGCCATCTGTGTGAGCAACTGTAATAAGTGTCTTAATGGTATCTATGTTCTTCTGCTTCATTTCTGTAATGCTGGAACTAGCAGTCAACAAAGAAAAACGAGCAAGGGCCTGTACGTAAGCATCTCGTTCAAGCTAGAAGACAGAGAGAAAAGCATCACAATCAAGTCCCTGAAGAGCTAGAGAAAGCATTATCCAGCATACCCACACCATTTTCCTTTTCTGTATAGCTGAGTTATGTTATAGTGCTTTCCAGTTGAGGGAGAGCAGGAGGCAAGCTAGGAAATCCTCTTAAAAGAGGACTCCACAATAAAAGTTTGAGGGTACCAACATCTAAAACTAATATGAGATTGCAATACTTTATTTTACTACTTAAAGTAATTAGATGAGACAGTTCATTTTCCATGTAGAATTCTTTGCAATTCTTCATCTCCCTCCCAGAGCCTACACTGCCCTCAGGAAGCCTTATACGAACCTGCATTCCAAAGATACAGGCTATTCTAATTGCACAGCGTATCCCTTCCAAACAAAGAGATGCAACTTCTGTGTCATCACAGTTCTGTAAGCCCACGCTGTAAGCTGCCAGCAATGGAGTCCATACAAGCTAAAGAAAGGGAGAAACTAAGTTTAGAAATATATCACAATTTCAGCCCAAGACACTAGGTAACCGAACCCAAATATATCCAAAGACTTCAGCTGCTGCATTACCTAACTCCCCAGAATAACCTTCCACTTTTTACCATGCTTAAAAGTCTTAGCAAAGACAGAAGAGAGTTTCACACTCACTTTGAACATGGGCCTGACATGATCCAGGTGAGTGGCACTAGTAAAAGGTGCTTTAGCATGGCTTACAGCCTCCATGAGGGCTTTAGCTGTTTTAGCCATCTGCTCCATCTCCAAGTTGTACAACAACCTCCGCTGCTTCTCATTAGCTACACCTAAGGGCAACACCACGTACTAACATTGGTTTCTTTGTTCAGAACAACACATTCCACATCTTCACACTGAGCATCACAAAATGTCACAGGCATTGCAAATGAAATCTAAAGATAAGAATCTCCCAGAATGTTAGAATTCAGGAGGCTATCATACATTACAAGCAAGGAGCTCCAACACTAAGACTTCATTCTATACAATAATTCAGCATTTGATTATATATGTCACATTAAAACCTACCCGCTGCAGTCAGACAGGCATGCTCTATTAAGTCACAGCATGTAAAATGAATGGAAAAATCCTTCATCTCCTTAGCCTGACATCCTCAAAACTAGCCCTTGATAAGTCAGTTAATAAGTTAACAAATCAGTGCCTTTATCCTTGTAACTGTAACTTAAGTTTTCAAATACATCAATTTCATTCCTATTTTCATCTAGGAAACCTGAAAATAGCACAAAAATCCCTGAAACAACCACTATGTGGAAGATTCAGAGTTCACTAGCTTGGTTTAATACCACCTATTCAGAGTAAAAGCAAAGTACAGCTGGGGATACTGCTTTCTAGTATGCACTATGTACAGAAGTCCTCCTTTCATCTAGATGAGGACAGGTGACTACAGATCATGACAAACTCTCCCATCAATCTTTCACAAACATTGTCACTGTGGCATTTATGAGCCTCTGAATTAGGACATGCTACTAACAGTCAGACAGGCCAAAAGAAAATCCCCACTTGTTGCCTAGCATATAAAACCCAAGCAGCTAACCTGCTAAGTGCCACTTGCAGTTACTCTACCATCTTCCCCTCACATGTCCATTTAAAATATGACCCCCAAATCTAGTTCCTAGTGCCTCTCTACAATGGTGCCAAGTGCATTTACACAGCTATGATTTCCATCACAGAGCAGCAGTATTAAGTAATAACTGAGAGAGTTTCAAGCCAAATACCTATATTAGCCATACTAAATGTAACTTATGCATTGCATAAAGACGTTTTCAAAAAGGGATATGAACTCCACTATGCCATCCTGAAAGTTATTACTGCAAGAGTTCAAGAGCACTGTGATTTTCCCAGTTCCCAGTTTCTTCTTACTTGGTTTACTACACTTTGTAGCAATTGCATATTCTTTTGTCTCTTTCATTGCAATTTTCTTTCCTTCTATTTCTTCATAGATTGTGGATAAATACTCTACTGGCAGGTCTTTACTGTCATTGATCCCTCGATTCATTTTAATGTATTGCTCCTTGGTCATTTTATTTTTTACCTGGAAAAAAGAACAGAAAGTAGATATCAGATTTTAAAATGCAAGTTCTTGGAAAATTTGAACTTCTACAAGTTTAGTTTAATTTCTACCTGTGGACTGTGCAAGTCTGTAGTCAGCATTATAATAGAGTATGCCAAAACATAGGCAGTGTCAGCACTAGCAAACATGGTTTGCCTAAGGGAAAAAGAAAAAACAAAAAGGCAAAACAGGTTTTTAGAGCCTTAATTCCTCAGTCCATGAGTTCCATTTCTACATGCAAGAAAAATATTCCAAAGAGCAATGCATTCGACAGATAAAAAGGCAGAAAAACCACAAGAGTATCTTCTTCACAGTGTTGAAAACTAATAATGACTGGAATTTAAGTACATCCCCAAAAGAGTAAACCTTATCCTTCTTTGAGTAATCCCACAAGAACACCTAATTTTTTCCACTGTTTTATAAATAATTATACAAAACCAACTCAGTGATGCACTAACTGGAGCAAGGAATGGGATCCAATAAAGACTGAAAACCTAGCTAGTGCAGCGCCAACTCACTGCATTAGACAAGAGCAACACTGTTTACTTTGTGTCAGCTACTGTATATACATTTTGTTCAACCTCTAATGGGCAAGTTAAAACAAGTGTAACACCTTAGTAGCTATTCATGCCATATTTTTCATTTTAGCCATTGAGACTTTTATTACTGTTGTTTACACTTGAGTGCTCTTCATTTGTTTAAAAACCTAACAGCTAACATGGAGACAAATCAACATACTCAGGGCTTCCCTCTTCCAACAAGTCCTTCTAGCAAAGTGTTTGGGATTTAATCAAATGGCAGCATCAGGATATTTTCCATCCAAAGTTTCCATTTTGCCTAGCTGCTGAAGAGGGTCAGCACCACTATCAGCAACAAGATCTACTCCTCTCACAAGCCTGTAGAAGCTCCTGACCTGCTATGAGTTGCATCTTGCCCCTAAGGACCACAAACAATACAGCCATTCTTCAGGCACTTCTCCAATAAAAAGGGGTAGAATTACCGTTGGTTGCACTCAATATATCTAGCAGCAAACTTCTCCATTAATCTATCAATCTTCTGGGCTTCACCCGGCAGACGAAAACCTTCCAGAAATATACGCAGAGCTGAGACAAAGTCTTTACCACAGAAGTCAAGCTGGTCTACATAGGCATACATCACTTCCTTGTTAAACTTGTTGCTTTCCCCAAGAAATTCTCCCACTTGAGTCTGAAAACACAAGAGACAGTTATTACTGTGTAATCCAACTGCCAGCTTTGCAAGGAAGTTTACAAGACAGGAATTGCACAGCTGCCAGTTTTGTAAGAGCAGAACGCTTAACCATGCAGGCAGTACAGCCACTGGATGGACAGCAAGAAACCACTGCCATCAGAAATGCCCTTAGCCTGCATATTGCTGCCCCACTCACACCTCAAGCCAATGCAAAGTCTGCATTCCTACAGAGCTAAGGAAAGCTCAGCTGGGTCTAGCTTCACACACAGCAGAGAATGCTGTGCCACTGCAGTACATGATATTGCTTTGCTGGCAAGATACTGGCAATGCAGGTAGCACACACACTACCAGCTATGGGAAGCCCCCTTAGCTCTTCACTTTAAACACTTAAAAAGCCTGGGCCAAAGTAAGTAGAACGTGGTACTGGTATTAAGAATCTCCATTAGCATTCTCACACTTTCTGTTATCTATTAGTGAAATATGAAGTGAAGATAGTGCAGACAGACAGAAGATTATGATGGGGGAACATGTGAGCTATCTTGTGTGACACACAGGCTTACAGAACAAAGGCGCTCTTCTTGGTGCAAAAATTGTGCAATGTCTTCTGCTGTAGCACCAAGCATTCCTTGCTCCTGTAGATACTGTATTCCTCTCTTTGGTTTTTTATTGAACCTATGCAGACAAAAACGTGGGAGAGATTGAGACATACAAATGAAAAGTGTAAGAGCCTATACAAATGAAAAAAAAAGAAATCATGTTAGAGCCTATGCAATTTTTCCTTTTGCAGGAAACATTTGTTCTAGTTAAAAACATCCAAGAACATGCAATAGATGCTAACTATCACACCAGTAGCTGCATCTCCTAAGGTACGTGCAGTGGCTGATAAAAGTTATGGTTGGAAAACTTGTTTAAGAATTGCCTCTGTTGAAATAGTTAAAATTGGAGATTTTTCCATAAAATGCTAGCAATGGTGCTGTTCAAAACCACTTGCAGATGAACAGAATCCCAAATCAATGAAAAAGCACAGAATTTAGATAATTAAATCACTATCCAGCTATTTCAATAGAAGACAACAAATGGTGTAAGAGCTGTAAGATAACATTAAGCCTGCCTGCACAAATCAAATTTCTCTCTAGATACACACATGCTTTCCTCTCCTGTGTGGCTGAACCAGTACAAAGGAAAGCTGTGAAACCACCTTTCAAATCCAGCCAAGATTTTACTGAATCCTTTTACCTACAATAGCCTCCAGCATTAGCTTTTGACAACAGCAGGCAAGGGTTTTCAGCATTGAGATCCATTTCTAAGCATCCCTGCAGGTCTGATTATGTAAGACTGCAAGAAACAACATGGTTGTACATGGATTTTATGACAAGTGAACTTCTATGTTCTTGTCATACTGAACTTACAGCTCTATCCCATGTTCAATTATTTCCTTTTGTTGCTTGATTACTTCAAATTGCTCAGGATCATCTTGGACAGCTGTTTGAGTACCAACACTTCCAACTCCTGAAGACACAGTAGAGTCCAAAGAACTGACACTACTCCTTCTCCCTCCACTCTCCAGGCATTTGCCTTCAGCCATTTCCTGTTCAGATGGTTTATAAGAACCTATTTAAAAACAGAATGAGACTTAAATTATTCTGTTCAGTCAAAACTTTTAGTTGTAAAACTTTTTGGTGGAAATTTGAGTCAATATTCTTCCTGGCAGCTTGCACTACTCAAAGAAGCCATATTGATGCAGTTCCAAAATAATCCAGTAAAAGGCAGAAGAGCAGCAGCAGCTATAGAGAAAATCTTGCACTTCAACTTAGTAACTGCAAGATTTGTCAGATGTCCTGTTGTGTAAAAGCCAACTCTTGCAGTGCAGGCAATAGCCTGCCTAAAACTCTTCAACAGCACCTGGCTATTTGAACCAGACACTTCAGAGTCAGTTCCTGCAATAGTAGGAATTGTTCATTAAATACTTAATTCGTCTAAATAAATTGTTATGTATAAACTTAGCATCCACATTTCTGAAGAAGTTCTATACACTGAGTAAATAGAGGGACTAAACAAATTAGTCTCTCTATAAGGAAATTATCTTACCCAAGCTGGCCTGATGATTTGGGTTCACATAAAGGTCTTTGCTCCATTCTACCATGCATTTTAAAATAGAAACTAAACATTCAAGTCCTTTTTTCCTCAGGCTTAGTTCCTGAAAAGCACAAAACAAAAAACCCATAAACCAACAAACATCTATGAAATTCTACTGCTTATACAAAGTTTTGCCCCTTAACTACTTAGTCTGGATACATCCATGCCAAAACAACCATAACCAGATTGACACCTGAACATGTTGCAGCTTATGAGTACAACCAAGAGGCAATATACACCAAATATTCAATGCAATCACTTTGTAGTATGGATGATTATAACCATTCAGTGAACCTCTACACCGTCAGCTCTCCCCACAAGCAAGACAAGTGGCTCACTATCTTAGCTGTAAACAGTTCTACTCAAATCCAAAACAAAGTACTCCTGGATTCTACTTCCACTTGCTCCTCAAAAGGACCACAGGGAAGAAAACAAACAAAAGTAAACCAAAACAAAACCTCAAACACACACACAAAAGAAAACAAACAACAAAAAACCCATAACAAAGAAACAAACAAGCAAGCATTGATACAATTCCAATTGAAAGTGAGAAATGCACTCAAGTTCCAAGACCAACACTGGCATCAACTTGACTTCTGCCCTAAAAGCCATTACATGGGCTAGAACAGCAATGCCAACATCAAAAATATTTTATCTTGCTGAAAGCAGTCTATGCTCCAGTCTCCCTTTAAGGACCGGGGAAGTGTAATTTAAAAAGTTAAATTCTTGTGGTAGAGATGTGGCACAAAAAGCTTGTGTGATGCAAACCAAGGTCAAGTCACCACTGGTTCATAAGCCCCAGAAGGAAAATTATGTTGAGTAAGGCAGAGGTAAGCTTATTTGATTGTCTCTCCCCTGGGAGCCCAAAAAAGGGCCCAGAAAAAGCCTAGTGTCACAACACAATTATTCATCAAAAGCATTAGCATTGAATTGTAATTGTGTTACTATTAAGAAGTAAGTAGTTACTACAGTCACAGGCAACAGACATCGTGAACCACTGGAAGTAAGTATTGATAATGATGGAAACAGCATTATTTATGACAAGATAACAGCTTATGTTCCAAGCTGGTTTTCTTACCTGTAAAGGAGTCATTCCCAACTCGTGCCCACTTCGTCCCTGAGCAATTTTGGACAAGTCATTTACAAGGCGTTCAAAGATATTAGCAGCGTTTAAATCACAGTCATAGTTAACATAAATATCCACTACACACTGAGCATCTTGAAAATAAGAGAAAGTGCAAGTATTAAGATTCAGGCAAACAGAATTTAAAAAAAAAAAAAATCAGCCAATTGGAGCAGGCAGGGGGGATGAATCCAGCTATTTAACCCAAGCACTACAGGATCACATTCAGTTTTTCCATGCTTAAACATTATGTGTGGCATTTGCCTATAAAATAAGTTTTCACGTGTGGCCAGAGGAAGTGACTGCTTTTCACAGCAATGGAAGTACCTGCACAAATTCTAGTTAAAGTCTGAATCACCATCCATTTGTGTTCAAAGGAGCTTGAAGAAGTCTCTAGGATATTCAGGAAGATCTCTTTGAAGAACACCTACAAAATAAAGGAGGTAAACAAGTTAAATGTAAACATCCTTCTTCTATTCAGTAATTTCTCTTGAAGAATATCACCTCATGCATATTAGAATTTGAATATGGTAGTAGTATCAGTTCAATAAGCCAAGAAAATTGTGACATTAACTTCCAAATTCCAGCTTTTAAGTTAACATTACAACATTTTTTTGAGAACTAGACCATCGAACAATTTTCAAAAAAGTCTCTCACCTCAATTTGCATCTTCAAATGGGTCTTAAAATTTGAAAGCAGCGTGAGAAAGATGGCAAGAGAAAGCTCAAACACGTCAGGAACAGAAGAGACTCCATTTTTAGATAATGCTACACAAAGATATTGCTTGATTGCATTGATGAACATTTCATGAGTCCTGAAAACTGGACCAGCATTCTGCAGTACTGAGAGAAGCAGCTGAAGAGAGACTACTTTAGAACGCAATTCGTGGGATCTGGAAAAAAAAAAAGGCAACATTCAATCTATTTGTATTGCATTGCTGAAGACATGCTTCTAGCCAACAGGACCACTGCAGCACTATTCCATGTAATGCAAAAATGACTGGCCTTTTAATCCATTTCAAAGCATGGGACTGAAGAGGTAGAAATCAGCCTGCACTATCTACAGTCTTAACTGGAAGAGTAATATATTAGTCTAGGGTATATAGATGCAACTCAGCGCATCTCAGAAGCATTCCTCCAAATGCTAACAAATAGTATAAGGAAGGCAACTTCAACTGAAAAGATGACTGAAAAAAAAAAAAGAAAATAAGAGAGAAAATCCTTAAATATTACATTTTTAATAATCTGAAGCAAGTTTCAATCCCAGATTCATTAAGTGAAACAGGGGCCTTACAGGTCAATTCTGAATAGCCATTTTACTACAGAGCAGCTAACTAACTGTTTCCAAAAACTACTTGAATAGGACAGCACACTAAAGTTTCATTACTTGGGGTCAGGTGGTCCGTCACCAAGTGGCTTCATTGAGAGCTTGCAGAGTGACCTGAACACAAGGAAAGCATCCTTTTGTAGAACATGGGAAAATTTGGCAGCAGCTTGATGCCCAGATACATCTGTTTCCTTGAGAGCAAGAAACAACATTAGAGCCTCAGTGAGACAAAGGAACGGACCAATTAGGAAGATTCCACAGTTCCTCAGAGAATTTGCTACAGATTTAAGAAGTGCCACATTTAGCAATGCTTAAATCTACACAGGACTAAAAGTGATCTGGATCTTTTCACACATTGACTGACTCTTCTCCTCTAGCCCCACCCTGTATTAAGACACAAGTAACATCACAAATTTTAGAACAGCTGTTTTCAGTATCTACTTAGATTGCAGTTGCTGCTTTCTCTTCAAACCTGAACAGGACACATGCATTACAGCTTCCATCCCTCCTCTTCTCCATAAAAACCCACCACAGCAGTTGGCATGACAAATTTCTCCTTTCCTAAACATACATCAAGCATCCAGTGAAGTAATTTACCAGATTATCAGTGGAGGAAACAGATTGCCCATCATCTGGAATCCCATTTGTTTGTACATTTTCATTACTAGAGCTAGAAAGAGCCAGATCGGTTGCGTCTGATGCAGGGAGAGTCTTAACTGTTTCTGTTATTTGCTTTTCTTCAGCCACTAAATGGGAATAAGTAAAACTGATTAAAATCATCCACTGAGCATTCTCATGAAGCTCTACAACCAAGTGGGACACAGGCAGCACTGGTAAGCACTAGAAAGTTTCTCAGCTACCAGCAAAAACCCCTCTGTAAGTGTTTTTGACAAGATACTTTGTTACAAAAAAAAATTTACATGGGTTTATAGAAAGAAAAAAGCTCCCCCATGCACATATTTTACTTTGGAAGATTGTGCTACCTTTCACAGCTGACTTAACCACATCTTCCAAGATGCCTTTAACCATTTCTTCTCCTCCATCAGTTGCTTCCTCTAAAGAAACACACAAAGAGTTGAATTTAGTACTTTTGTTAAAGAAGATGGAAGGGACAAACATGACAGAGGCAGAAGGTTAAAAAAACACCACCACCACTACATATTTTCTTTAGTAGTTCTCTGTTAAAGCCATTTCCAAGAAGTTATGCAAAAATTATCATTTATGTGATTTCCATTCCTTAAAATAAAGCACTATTTTTAATGCAGTGGTTTTGTAATTTGTATTTGTCAACTGTTACAAACTTCTAGTTTTGGAATATTTTATGTCTCAAATTTGGATACAGTACCTGTTTACAAGAAGGTCTCATGATTTTTGCCCAGGGAGGTTGTGGCTGCTCTCTCCCTGAAGCTGCTCAAAGCCAGCCTGGATGAGGCCTTAAGCAACCTGTTCTGGTGGGAGGTGTCTCTGCCTATGGCAGGAGGTTGGAACCGGAGGAGCTTTGAGGTCCCTTCCAACCTAAACCATTCTACAATTCTGTGATTTTTACTATAGGACCACCTCAAAGTAATTCCGCAACTTCTCTTCCCCTTTATCACCCTAATCAGGTCAAATTGCATTATAACTCTATATACATAAGCTATTAGTATCTGCATTAGACTTCTAGGGAAAACATGACCCTTTCTTTAATGGTTATAATGTTGTAAACAAGCTAAGGGTGGCCTGCATACTCTGAAGTAACCTGTGAGAAAATACAACTATTATTTGAGCCAATAAGCCAAGCCACTTATCCCCACAATAGCCTAGGAGAGTGTTTTCCAACAGACATGTTGAAACTAAAAAGCAAGAGAGACAATCTTCCTGTTCACCTGATGCTGAATGAATCTGATCCTGCTCCAACTTCACTTCTCCATTTTCTGCCCTCTCAGGCTCCCCGTTCGTCAATTCTACACTTGCAGGAGCAACAGGTTTGCCCTCCTGATAGCTGTGCTTTAACTGACCAAGCTTTGGAGACCTGGGCACCACTTGAATTGCAGGAGACTGGGATTTTTGCTGATTAGTTTTTTCTATTTCTCTGGATTCTTGTATCTTGAAAAAAACAATATGAAAAAAGTTAACCTAAGGCACAAAACATAAGGGAAAACAGACCTGTATGACAACTGCTGTTCCTTCGTGAATTCACATGTTAACAAGAAAGACACAGTGAGAACATAATTGTTTGGGCAGTCAAATTCAAAAGATGCTCTTAAAGCTTATTTTAAAAGCATCCCATCATGTGTTTATAGAAAGCCACATGGCAGAAATTACAGTGCGAAATCTTGTTATCAGCAATAAGCTCCATATTTCGTTTTTAATCAGACAGCACACTTCAGTGCAGGATTTGATAGGGGTTGTTCTTAAATTAGAAATCAATAGATACCCAACTACAATGACAGACCCATTAAAAAACAGTAATAAAAAGCATCCTGTTCATTTATCAAGCCTAAACATTTGAAATGAGCAAAGGTAAGAGTTACATACAGCTTGATTTTCCATCCGTGTAAAAATGACATTTAACATCTGCGTAAGGGTAGCTTTGGCAGTTGTCTGATTGATAAGATTTTTGCTGGCCAGATAGATGTTGTAACAGGTTCTAACAGTCTGAAGAATTGTTCCTTCATGGATTTCTATATATGGAGATGTTACTGCAGTGAGAAGAGCCTGAAAGAGTCCATAAAAAATAAATCTGAGCAAGTAGGCAGCAATACACTTCATGTGAGTCTTCGATAACAATCAGTGGGTTAGGAAGCATCTGTTTGTAATGGACCTCTGTTTCTTTGAAGTGGTTTCAAATCAAAGAAGGTTTAAGAGGGCTTCTGAGTCTCTCTGTTTAAAGTGTTTTGTCACAACTAGTTTTCCAACTCCAAATATTTTTATATTCTCTGGTTGCATTTCTGTGGAAGGGACAAATCTACACTGCTATCAAATTAGATTACTATAAGGTTTACCTCAGCTCTGCTAGCCCAAGTAGATTTCAGAACTGGAAAACACATCATTGGTTCTACTATGCCTTGCTGAGAACACACACTGCAGATCCCTCTGGAGAGGGGGAGAGGAAGGCAGCCAGGCTAGAGCAGCAGGCCAGGACGCTGCTTCACAATTACAGTGCCTTCAGCTGAAGGCTGATAGCAACTCATTTGCCTAATGAATGTGGGCATTACTAGCCTAGAATATGAAGATCAAACTGTCTGCTAGATAGAGGATCCAGGCCAGAGAGAAGGACAAACATTTATATAGCTTTCCCTTATGTTCTGCTTCACATACCAAGTCTGGCCTGGTGACAGCTTCCCTAAATCCAGGTGACATACCTAACAGTGTAAGAGAGAGAGAAACTGGGCCCTGAGTACTACTTTGTGTTTTCTTCAGTTATGAAATCAAAGACAGAAAAAGCAAACTCACATTGCACCAGAATGAACCAAATAAAATACCTTAATTATCTGCAGTTGCACTCCTTCATCTGTTTGAGGGCCCTGAAAACAATTGCAAATGGTTTCAACTATTCGGTCAATCAGTCGTTTTCCAGGAGCTCCACTGTCTGGAGCATTGCCAGTGATATGTCCATATGCAATGAGTTTCTAGGTAGAGAAAAATGAAGGTTAGACAACCATCTACTGTTATCTAAAACACACTTAAGTACATCATAAAAGAAGCCGGTTAGACAGCACACCTCACGTAATCAGTTTTAACACAAATATTTAACACCTCCTGGCTACCAAAGACTTGGACTGGTCACCTACTCAGACAAAATAATTTAGCTTTTCCTACCCAGATCATTTCTTCCTATTGCAACCAGACAAAGCTTTTGAACGTCAACCTTTGTATCTATTCACAAGAGAAAGGTTCTGCCCTTAAGTTGCATTACTTTTTTTTTCTGTAAGACTCTGAAGAGGAACAAAGTACAAAGATTCCAGAATCTAACCTCCCATCACATCAGCACTACAAGAGACACCAGATACTCCCTTTGGAGCATGACAGGTGGAAAATCTTTACTAAATAACACAAACATGCATGACTTTCTATAAAGGCTTGCTTCACTAGAAAACACCTCACACATTTCTGACTGACAAGAAGTACTTTCAGCCAAGTCCAATGACGCTGTTTTGCTCAGTTTATGCATCTAGGTAGCCACAGTGGGCATCTTCACATCTCTATACCTGGGACAACAGGTGATCAGAGGGCTGGAGCACCTCTGCTATGAGGACAGGCTGAGAGAGTTGGGGCTTTTCAGAGAAGGCTTTGAGGAGACCTTGGAGTAGCCTTCCAGTATCTGAAGGTGGCCTACAGGAGAGCTGGGGAGTGACTGTTCACAAAGTCTTGTAATGACAGGACGAGTGGTAATGGGTTTAAACTGGCAGAGGGGAGATTTAAGCTGGGTGTTACGAGGAAGTTCTTTACAGTGAGGGTGGTGAGACACTGGAACGGGTTGCCCAGGGAGGTTGAACACCTCCAGGGAGGGAGCAGCCACAAGGCCAGGCTGGATGAGGCCTTGTGTGACTTGATCTAGTGGGAGGTGTCCCTGCCTATGGTGGGGGGTTGGAACTGGATGATCTTTGAGGTCTCTTCCAACCTAAACCATTCTATGATTCTATGACACTACTTCTTTACTCCAAGAGTTTTGCTAACTGCATCTTTCTCAGTAGCACTCTTCCCACACTGAAACACAACAGTCACCTGTAAACAGTCCAGTGAGGTACTGACAATGCGTGGAGACTTTGACTGGCAGGCCAGCTCAAATGGAAGGAAGTATTTATCTGCTTCAATGAAGTTTGCTTTTGGTGGAGCTGCAGTGCCTTCTCTAGGTCAGACAAAAGAATTATTAATTTTTGTAAGCACATATGGAACAGCAGACTACACTTCCTCCTTTTCTAAATGCAAAGCAGGATGGGACACAGCAGCATGAGAACATAATGCAAGCTTCTTTCACATGCTTCCTTAAGGAAAGTTCAATTTTCGTTAAACATCAGCATTGCATTTGATCTTTCTCATATCTTCAACTTAACTCTTCCCTCATTACACTGAACACTGTCCTGGTTACCTGGAAAAATCCTACACAACCTGAAAGATAAATCTAACAAAATTATACCAACTTAATTAAACAGGGTCCACATGAGGAATACTAAGCAAACACATTGGGAGCTCATTTGAATCACAGAACAGTGCTGGAAAAGTGTTTTAAAATTTGTGTTCCTGATCTAACTTGTTAAGACCATACACTAGCAAACAGAGAACACCTGCTGCTCTTCATGGTTTTCTAGCTGGCTATATTAAGCCCAGTAAAAGGAAGTGAAAAACCAGCCATCCAGCATTTTTTTTCCCAGTGAAATTTGGAGGCAGTTATGACTTGAGTACCCATAGCCACACATATTGTGTGACTGGAACTGGCCATATCCTGGCTTGGGCAGAAAGGTTTGTAACTGGGTATTCACAAATACACTGATGTAGTGTATACACACTCTTACATTTTCACTATCAACTTAATCCACTTGCTGTTTTCTGGCATAGTTTACAGCAATTGGTATCTTACCTTTGCTTTTCCAGCTCTGTTTTTATTTCATCTGGAAGAAAAAACAAACAAAAGATTAAAAACATCCCACACCCAGCATGAAGTTATCCTTATCAATATCACTAGTAAGAAAAATGCAACAAAGCCAAGCTGTTTCAAGCCACAAGTCTGACACTTCAGTATTTGCTATTCCCTTCTCACAGCATCTTCAGACAGCTACACTTTTTGTTGGGAGGCTCAGTTCTCAATTTTTATATGAAAAAGCTGATTTGTCCAAATACCCTTAACAAAAGGTAAATTTTATTCAAGAGTGAGTCTGCACCATAGACAGCTCAGGTCTGCAGAAGCCTTTAAGCCACTGCATAAAGCACGACCTTCCTGTTAACTACAATGCCAGTTAGCCTCCTTTTGTTAAACCTCACAATATGAGGTCAGCTGAACAAACTCTCAAGAGATAAGAAACCTTAAGAAGAAAAAACCACAACCAAACTGCTGGCAAAGTTATGTTGTGTTGGCGTTTTAGTAATTGTTTGGGTTTCTTTTTTTTTCTTTGTTTGGGTTTCTGTTTGTATGGTTGAGGTTTCCTTGGTTGCTTGGGGTTTTAGGGAGCTTCTTATAAAATTAAATAGAAGGGGAGAAAATATCATCTCATTTCTCTTCTATACAGCAGCAAATCCCTTATGTTCCAGCATGGCTTTTTGAGGATTTCTAATGTTATCACCATGATGCACAACACAGGCCAGAAGTGCATTACCCCAGATATAGCACAAGTGCATACTATCAACGCTGACAAGACCTATCAAAAATAGCACACAGAGTAAGGCTGCACAGCTGCAATCACCGGTAACACCACATGGAATCCTGCCCACCCCAAACTACTTCACGCACCTGCAAATTACCAGGCCTATAAAACTTGTTTCAATTGCAAAGTTATCAGAAGTGGATCATTCACCCAAAGTTCTCCACAGCCCTGGAGAGGCACCATGGCTTGGGATTAGATGTTCGGATGATTTCAGCACCGTCTGTGAACCCAAATAATTTCTTGTCTCACAATACACAAAGCACACTAATGAACAAGCCACAGAGACATGACAAGTTCTTCAACTGTCCTGTTGTTCAATGAATGTTACAATAATTAATCCTCGCAGAGTGTGCCTATCCTGAAACACTAGCTGCCCTCTTTCATAGGGAAGATGGAAGCAAACCATGGAGGAAACCTATAGAATTGCAAACTGTGAGTGATAAGTCACATTCAGGAGTGGTCCTTGTTCTTCTGTTTGCCACAGTGCCTCATTAATGAACACCAGCATAGCCAACAGTCAAGAAAGCAGAACCTGACATCCATTAGCAATCAATGATGTAGCAAGAACTGAAGGAACATTATTCACCCTACAGTCAAGAAAAGAATAGACAAACTGAAGTGGCAGAGGCCCACATTGCATCATGGCCCAGTTTGGAAGCCCACCATCTTCTCATCAAGTCCATCATGCAAATAACCATGCCTGGGACTTTTAAAGGAGACAGTTGTTGCTTGCCAGTACTGCACAGGCTTGTGGCAAGGCAATGAGCCAAGCCAAGCATATAGCTCCAGTGCCTGGGGTTTCAGAACCACAAGGAATTCTACAGTTCTGCTGCAGTGCAAACACAGCATCATCATCCCCTAAAACTTCAGAATTCAAGTTGTAAAGAGATTCAACAGAGTGGGGACTGTTGGTAAGAAGCAGCCAAAGTTTCCTATGCCAAACAAATCTCAACACAGCAGCACTTCTTGGATTTTCTTCATCCCGGTATCCAGTCGGTTTATCAAGAGGATGGCTAATCAGAAGTTCTGTTCGAAGTTTGAGTTCAGTCATCCCAATTAATTCCCCCATCTTTAACATCATATTATAACCCACAATGCTATTGAGAACAACATACCCTAAAGAACTTCCCAATTTATTAGATCTGTCATATTATTAGAGCAGTGCATTCCTGTTGCCTGCAAGATTTGGCTGCTTCAAATGTGTGGCTTTCTGGGGAGCTTTACACGTTTCAGCCAGAATCCCAAATACAGCAGGATACCAGGGTGATCAGTTATACCACAGCTCATGCTGTATTTCAGACAGCCTGTAAAACTAGGGTCTAGAAGGAGGTTTTAACAACTGTCAGAACTCAGCACCCTCTGAACAAGCTTTTTTTTTTTTCCAAAACAGAAAGATTGCTCAAGTTAGGGAAGTGGTCCTCCTTGCATTAAAAATGGTGATTTGTGTAATCATGCAACACTTACATTCAAGTGAAATTATTTTTCTTCTGAAGAGAACACTTTTGACCTAGGCTATTTGCCAGCAGAGCACCATAGTAAAAAAAAAAAAAAAAGTTTTGAACTGGAATTTCACAAAGATTTTAGCCTTAAGGAGCCATGATCATGGCCATCTTTACAAGCAGAAAAATTAGACCACACCTTGAACTGGAGAAATAGGTAAAGCAATGATAATTTCACCCTCAGAAACATTCCATAAATATTTTCCAAAAAACCAAATCTAACCAGGGCCTGACCAAGGTCCCACAATTTTACAATATACAGGCTTTCCTAAGCCACAGAAAAACATCTGCACCACAACAGCATTTTAATAGATAATGCCAGCAGAAAAGAACAAATGAAAGGACAAAAGCAAGTTAGAGACATGCCTCTGTTAGTGATTCCTTCAAAAGAGTTTGGAAACTCCACATTTGAAGCACTTATTTGGTGGTCTGACCACCAAAAGTGAAACAAATTGTTGCCTAATTGAAGTCTGCTGCCATGAACAGCTTGCCAAGCCCTGACCAGGCACAGGCAGCTTCCAGAAACCTACTGCCACTGTCATTGGATTAAGTGGCACAGCTCAATTGCATTTGCCTGCTACAGAAGTCTGAATTTTGGTCAGTCTGGTCAACACAGCACAAGGCCAACTCCTTGCTTTCAAGAGCAGAATGTATTGCCCATACATTGCATCCACTTCAGTCAGAAACAAATCTCTTCAACTCCAGGCACTACCTGTGCTGCCTACTCAAGCTTTTCAGCATTCCTACCAGGAAACACAACTGGAGTAACACGCAAGGCCCTGCAGCATTTTCTCCCAGACATTCTGACCATAATAAAAGCAGGATGAAGCTTGTGCTTAGAGTAACTACTGTTCTGTATTAGAAAGCTGGTTTAAACTTGCTTATATTGAAAACTGTACACTACAATGAAGGAAATACTTGCCTGCCTCAAGTAGATCCATCCTATGTTAATGTATACTCGAGTTTGTCTCAGTGCAAGCAAACCAGTGCAGAAAATGGCATAGCTCGTGCTAGCACAAGGACACCAGCAATGTCTTTCCATAGCCTGACAGCATACCAGAGAGCAGTGCCAACACAAACACATGGAGCAGCCCCAAAAACTTCCCTATTCCCAACCTGGTAAACTCTGCTGCATTGCCTAAATGTAGGCTGCCTTAAATCAAAAGTTCAACACCCTGCATTTAGCGATTCTTCCCATCTACAGAGGACTACCACAGTGAAGCAAGGCTTCTCTTCTGCCACAGCTTGCTCAAAATAAGCTGGCAAAGAGGCTGATAAACTCAGGCAAATTCCATCAGTCATTTATACCAAGGAACTTATTAAACACACAACTAAATTCCAAAGTGAAGCCATGGTAGAAGAGGCTGGGTTTCTTTCAAACTCATTAATAGGCTGTGTTGGTGTTTACAAAGCTCCAAGGTACACAGATAGAGGTGCCTAGGCAATCAAAGAAGGTCATATAACCAGGCTGCCTGTACAGTATGTCATTAAACAGTCCTAATAGGGCAAGAGTGATGGTTTGTATGAAACCCAAGCACTAGGTTAGCACTAGAGCACATGAACTGCTGTGAGACACACTGCTGTGTGCCTCTCTACATTTCTCAGGATAGATTATTTCAGTAGATTTACTAAGAACGCTGTGTACCTTCAGCTCCATGTAAATGCTTATTAAGCAACTATTTTTATACAACACACTGGCTGGCTGTTGAAAACAAGTTATCCTAAAAACACAATTTTCTAAAGCAAAGTAGAACAGCTTCTCTGTTTAAAATCCTCCATTTCTCAGTCTCCCAGTCTCTCCTGGGGCTTGCTAGCACAGACAGGATACAACCGTTACACCTACTGATGAAGCAAGAGCCTGAATGAAGGAATCTATTCAACTCTGCTTGCTCAACATTAACGCTGCATATTTCAAAGGAGGGGTGGATAGGGGGAAAAGCCAAAACAACCAACTAATAAAACACCGCTGGGAACTGGTTTTGTTGTCTTTCACCCTTGTTATATTTATGTCTCGTTCAAGACTATGACACTTCTAATTTCCACAGTCACGTAGTTATTTTGCAGTCTAAACCTGCACAGTATTAGTCCCATCTTACTAGGACAGGAAGAGGCTAAAGAGTAAGAGCAGTTTAAAGCTGGAATGACAGGACACTTATACTTCCCACAGAAGAATGACAGAAATTTTCAGTAGTAATTTCCTTAAGTTTTCAGGAGTTGAACACACTCAAAGTAATAAAGAACTCACACAAAAGAAAACAAGAGCATCATTACCACACTCGGAAATATATTCCTCTAACTTGTCAAACAAAAAAAAAAAAATAAAGCAAATGTAATAAACAGAAGTACGACTGCAGGAACACTACAGCAGAAGCTGTAGAAATAGTTGCAGGATAAATCGTGTGTGTTAGTTCTAGACTACACCAGTTCCTCTCTATTTAAGAGGATGCATCATAGCCTCCCCAGTACCAAGAGCAGATTATCACTTACACATGACCTGTGCTGAGTGGTTTGCAAGTGCTGCAATACCCCAAGGCTCTATTAGAGACCACTGTATAAATAAGATGGCACAGCAAATGGAATTAAGAAGAGGTTGAGAGGGATTATTCAAAATGTGATGCATAGAGAAAAAGAAAACAGCTGACAATTAGCAGCTCCACAAAGTTAACTTTACATTTCTCTCAAACTGAATTAATTTTACTCAGAGCTAACTGGACTTTTTAATTGCTATTAAAAACACTGCAGCTTCTTTAATCCATGACAGTCTGTGTAGATGCAAAAGATGTGTCTGAGTAACTTAAACTGCAAATAAACTTCTGCCCACATTTCCTAGCATATTTACTATCATACAGGGCTTGATAACTAAGCTAACACATTTGAAATTGAAGTGATAGTCTTAGTTAATATCAAATATTAGCTTAATTAAACTTAAATCATGTTAACAAAATGTTTTCTTTAATTTGAATTAAAAAAAAAAATTACATTAACAAAACTAAATCGGGGGGGGTGGGTGGAGAGTTGATCAGATGCAAATAAAGAAACTCCTTTCACACTGACAACTTAAAAAGATGCAGCAACTTTCACCAAATAGAATGGGACCCTTTAGTGCAGTAATCAAGGCCCTAGTAGGGCAGGATGTTGGGCAACAGAAGGTTATCTATTCATGCTGACCTCTGCTTTAGTCCAGGAAGGCACATGGATTTTTTTTTCCAGGCAAGATTAGCATCGCAAGCATTAACTAACATCGAACCTACTGTACTTTAAAATACACAGGCATGTAATAGTTATAATCCAACATGCAAAGGCTAATAGGTAGCTATTGCACTGTGCCACTTCCCCCCAAAATCACCATCTTGGATGTATTAATAGAGACCTTCACTAGTAATCCTTCAGAGAAGTTTTCTTTCTAACTGCTGTAAATGGGTTGGGTGCATGTTTGGGGGAGTTAAGGACAAAAATCAGGAAAAGGAAGTTAAGTAGGAAAAGCGTGCCGGGCGAAGCACACGCGTGACGTGACTGCTCACAATGTCAACTTTACATAATAACACATAATACCCTTCTGCCTGGCTGCCCTTCTCCGGATATACCATCGCTGCAATTAGCTCCCACAGACTCCTCGTAGGTGTGGGCAGGAAGGTAAAAATGACAGCAATTGGCAAGCTGGCGTTCACAGTGCACTTGACAGAACTCGCACCTGCCCAGCTTCCTTACCTACTCAGCCTGTCTTCTGTTCTGGATACTGTAAATGTCCCCCAATTGAAGGGACGATACTGGTGCAAAGTAACTAAAGCTGTAATAGGTATGTCGCCTTCGCAGGCCACAGACAGCTCAACTGGAAGAACTATGGCAGTACTTTGCCCAGTTTACTCTTCCCCCTTCGTACTACACCGTATGTTTGCAGAACTTTAACAGACCCGCACGATCAGCTCGTACTGGCAGGAGATTTCACGATCGCTGCACCAACTTCACAAAAAGTATTTTCAGTTCTGTAAATCACCACAGAGAGACATCGCCGGCATTTGGCTACACTGCTAACAGTTCATAGCCAGCCCAGCCACAAGCTGGAGGTGAGATGTCAGATTATTAGCCCTGGAAGATCCGAGACGCTGCAAGTCGAGGGCCTTAATCAGCCTGTTCCCTAGCTTAAAAGCTTCCAAACAATGTTCTCAAAATTGGTTTTTAAGTGACAAACGCAAAGACCTTTTCTTTCCTATCGCACCCAAACCCTAATAAACCAGATGAGTGTTTCCTTTGTGTATCTCGTATCAGCGAGTACTTTCCCCCCACTCTGAAGTCCTGGATTCCGGCCAGCATCCTCACAGCAGGCGGCCCGGGACTCTCGCACCCCGCCGGGGGGCCAGAAGATACTACTGGGGGCCAGTAACGCCGCCCCCCGCCCCCGGCACACCAGGCGGCAAGGGGCTCCGTGCGCCGGACGCCAGCAATGTCCTTCTGACAGCCTCCCAGGCCGGGGAGGGGCCGCAGCTCACAGTCCGGCGGAGTAGTCCCGCGCCCAGGCCGGGCAGTGCCGGACCGGGCCGACTCACCCAGCGCCACCTGGCAGGCTCTCCGCAGCTGTCCGTGCGGGGGCCGTTTCGCCTCCTTCTCGGCCAGGATCTTCTCCAGGGCCCGTGAGACAAACATGCTCTTGGTGCGGGCGTCCTGCTCGCGGGCCGGGGGCTGCATGGCGGGGCAGGGAGGGGGTGCCCGGGGCCGGCGCTCAGAGCCCGCTCCGCAGCCGCACCATCCGGAACAGAAGCGCCTCCCTCAGCGGCCGCCACCGCGCCGCCGCCACCGCGCCGCCATATTGGCCCCGTCACGTGACACGGCCCCCCCCC
>VWZI01003571.1:1231744-1387224 GCA_013396835.1 Psilopogon haemacephalus | reverse complement strand
CTATTCTATTCCTATTCTATTCTATTCAGAACCCAGGGGTGGGAATTGGTGTCTGGCACCTCAGGCACAAATTTCAGTGAGAACTACGAGTGCAGTCCCTGCTGCAGTTGCTTGCCACTATAACCTTTGGAAACCATCTCCTTTACTCCACTGACCCCCTGCATCATAACCTGGCAGCCATCTGTGGGACGCAGCCACCTCTTCTCTGCTGCTCCATGAAAGGTTTAATCAAACTAAGATGACTACACCTCACTGGGAACATAGGGGCACCTCAGATTGTCTAGACTGTAATTTTATTTACCTATTTCCCAAGCAGCAGGACTCCAATTCCAATTCTTTAAAATGTCATTAATGAATCCTTACTGTCAAACTGTTGACAGCTGCAGTTTTCATCCCAGGAACTAGTGACAAAGGCTCCAACCCCAAAGAGCTGTGAAAAGCATTAGTTTAGTATCATTTCATGGGGAAAATGGACAGGTGCTTTGTGATCACCACTGCTGTCCAGAGGTTTATGTGGCCTGGTTCACACAGAGCTGAGGGCTCCACTTTTGTGGAAAAATACAAGTTAGAGCATGGAAAATCAGAAATTATAACAAACCTAGTAAGAAGCAGGCAAGGACCTTAGTCTGGGAACGATCTCTGAGATTTATCAATATCTGAAGATTTGAGTTTTCTTTGGACATCAGGTGTGGTGAGTGTGATTCCATTACTCATCATTAGATCACAATTTATCAACTGACTCAAAAATTGACTAGTTATATCTGTGCTGTTGGCAATAATAGTATGATCTGCCTCTTCTGCTGCCAGAAAACATACCATGTAATAAAGGTGAGACATTGTTGGAAGGCTAAAGTCCTTCTGAGTGTTTGCTGAAGCTGCCATAAGGCATTGGAGTAATGCACATGCAGAATGAATCACTACTCCAAGTAAGAATCCCAGAAACGTGAGGCAGGGAAGGCCTTCAGTGGATCATTCAGTCCCTCTCCAAGAACGAAAGCAGAATGTGGCCTCTTCATGAAAAGCTCTAACAGAGGAGACTCAGCAACTTTTCACTTAGTTGCCTCCAGTGTTTCACTAACTATCCAATTAGAAAATTCTTCCTAATATCTGCTCTGGCTGTTAACTGCTGTTCATTAGCAGATGGAAGGACTCTATTATCATGGTGATGGCAACAGCGGAAAAACAGAGGCAAATAATGGACAAATCTGGGTATTAAATGTTATGTTGATAAATTAAGGCATTTCCTGATCATGGCTAGAGTTATGTTTTTGTTTTCTATTGAGAGTGTCATACAGTCTGATTCTTCTGGCATTTTGTTTCACTTTCTGGTCTCCCACACAAAAGGCTTTCATTCCTCTTCACATAAAAATGTCTTAATTTCAGCCTTCTTGTAGCCTCAGTAACATAATTGCTTTTCTACAGAGAGCAGATTTAATCCTCAAGTTTTATGTATAAATTTCATTGCACAATATAGTGAAATCATGTAATATATACTCCTTTTGTAGCTACTAACTTCATTAAATATTTAGAGATTCCAGAATGCTTTCGTATTTTCCCTTGGTGCTATCCTGTCAGGATTCACTATGCTACTATTTTGTAATTGTATCAGCTGTGTAATCACTTTATATAGTCATTGTTTATTTTTAAAGTATATTACATGTCTAAAAGTGTTGGGCATTAAGTCATTACATGGTCTAGTATTTTGTAAGAGGTTCCCAGTTCCATGAGATATTTCATAATATCCTTTGGGTTTGTGAACATCTTCAGGCTTTAAGCCTTGTTTCTGTATCTTTGTGTGCCTCTGATCACTTCAATGTGACATTTCTGAGTAAACCACTTTGGGTAGCAAGAGGTTAAGAGATGATTTATATGCCAGATGGTTGAATTAATTTGCATTAAAAATTAAAATATAGATAATATTATGGGGCTTAATTGCAGTTTTCAAAACCTCGTTCCAAAAAGGCAAAATACACTTTTCAGGTTAATGCTGATTTAGTGGGAATTAGGAAGGTGGCTTGCTGTGCATCTCACATGACTCAGCTGCCTCCTTTATATTCCACTCCCATCTCCACTGTAGCTCTGTTATACTTAGGAGTCTCCAATCCTCTCCACAGAGCTCAATGACTATCATACTGACCAGGCAACATCTAATTTAATTTGCTGTGTTGTGACGGGCAAGAAATTCAGTATAAGCCTTAAAAGCCTCATTACTGACCAAAAAGGGGAGGGGAAAAGTGACAAAATGGAACAATATAAAATTTCTTCTGGCTAGTTGAATTTATCACAACCAAACTAAGAAAAGCTTTAGTATGCTTGTCTATTAGAAAGGGAATGATGGAGAAATAGCACACAACAAAAGGAGGGAACTGGACATGTGTCACAGAGTTCAGTACTGACACTGAGAGCTCAGGAGCCAGAGGGCAAACTAATTGTACCTGAATTTCATTTCAGTGCTGAAATCTACAGTCTTAGTACAAGAATTTGTCTTGGAGAGCCTGATGGCCATGGCAGGAGGGAGGATTTGGCTGATACAGGTTAACCAGTAAGTTGAACTTGGTAAAAAACAGTTGTTTTCTGTGAATCAAGATAAGATGCAGATGGGCCTTGAGAATGACAAAAATGAGTCCCTTCTAGTCTATAGAAACTGAAATAAGGGCTTTTACTTTTTTTTTTTTTTTTCCTTCCCATTTTCCCAGGCTGATCTGGTGGCTTGAGGAATTGCCAGCAGCTCAGTGCATCTGTGTTTAATGCCTCTGGTCAAAGGCTTTTACCCGAAGGTCAAAATATACTTTGATGACAATAACTTGAGATGCTGCAGCATGTTCATCTCTCTCAAGTGCAATGATACCAATTCTTGTCTGTCAATTGGCAGTAAATGGCACTGACAGGCTTGACTTCATGTAGGGAGGGAAAGGTTAATATGAGAGGCAGCGAATGTCAGGACAGTTTATTTCCAGGCCAGCAGCATTAAACTGATACCCTGGAGTTCAAATTTCTGCAGTGGGACTCGACATACTACAGTGAGTTGTTTCTCCTGGCTGAAGTGATCAGCTGTTGCTACCAAAATGTAAAGTTCTAATCACGGTGGAACTGCCTATTCCCTGGTGTTATATATGTGTCAGCAATGCTTCCAATATATATTTTCCAGGAAAGTAGCTAAACCCATCAACAATTTATTGGATGCTGTGCAGCCTAAGACTATATTTTATGGGAATTCCCAGACCAGACCTTTCTGAAATGCCTCAGGGCAAGTAGCCAGATCATTCTCAGCACACCTCCTCAAATAAACATTTCTGTTTGCCTTTCGTTTACCCCCGGGGTTAGTGCTTTGGGATGTAAACTGATTAGTCCCTCCCATCCCTCCCACCTGTACACAGTTTTACTCAGGTGCTTCTGTCTCAACAAAACCAATCCAGTTCTGCTAAGGAAGCCTCCTGTCTTTGTACAGGCACGGGCAAAATAGGGCTAAGACATTAATTTTGGATCCTGTCTCCTTTCGAGTGATTGTCTTTGGAGCATTTGTTATTGGGTGTCAAATTTGTGTTACCTAAATGCAGGAGCTTAGTGACTGAAGGCTCTAAATCCAAACCCTGGTTCAAACCAGTACAGGATCCTCAGTTCAGTGCTAAATGATAGGTGAGATGAAGCGAGGTACTCCTGGGTGAAGTACAGGTTTGGGTACTCATTGTGTTGTCTATGTTATCTAATGGTCATCGGAATGATGCTAGAATATTTCAAAACTTATTTTAATTTTAAAAATCTAATGATGAAGAAAGAATAGAGTAGTCTAAGTGTTATTCAGTACCTGCCACTCAAATAGCACAGCATTATACTGCAAAACAGGGAAATGGAGGAAAATGGATATAAATAGTAATAAGCAACATCACAAGGGAAAGAAAATTAATAAGTTAGAAAGATAATTTAAGACATTTTGATGATGTCACAGAATTTTTTATAATTCTTTATGATTTTGTTAGTTTTGCCAACAAATGTTTGGTCTCTGATTGAATTATTTAACAGGAAAATAAAATCCAAGACAAATTAATAAACTGACTTTTTAAGTGAGTGGGACTTAGCTAACCTACCAGCAAGCTGTTGGAATTCAGATGATACTTGGCTGAGCACAGAACCAAATCTGTACAGGAAGTGCTTTGGCAGTATAAACACATCAAGACACAGTGGGGGTAATTCCAGCAGTGATACTAATGGTGAAGGTCTGAAGCAATGAATCAGCTAAGTTTGTCCAAACAGCTTAGACATACAGCTCCATGACAGACATGAGGTATCTGTTATCCTCCTCCCTGTTAAATTCACATCCATTTGGTACCAGCAAAGCACTCCCAGGACGAACAACTAGAAATGATTTGCTGGCAATTCTTTCTAGCTGCCAGAAAAGTAAAATTTTTGTCTTTATAATGCTAACCACAAGAAGAAATTTTGCCAACATTGTACCTCATCTCAATCCTTTTCAGGCATAGACCTAAACTCCTAAACTATTTAACAGTGACACTGCTGTATAAGATCTTTGCCCACCTACCCATTGTAAATTACATTGAATTCACTGGACTTTGGATTTATAGCAGTATGAATCAGAGTCAAATTTAGCTGAAGGAGGTCCATTTTGAGCTTTCTTATAATTATCATATCTCCTCAAAGATTGAAGGAGTTGGTTCCCCTCCAGCTGTTTTCTAGAATCCGTTCATTTGTATATTTTCATTTTATTTTAAAGGAACTGTTGCAGCTCATCAACTGAGGTAAACATGCAGACATAGATACATTTTGGTGTCCCTTGTATAAATTTTGCTCATCTCTATTCACAGCAGAGAGCAAGCATATTCCTCTGGAACTGAGTTGCTGATTGCTGGAAAGACAAACTCTGCAGCCAGCTGTGTAGTGTATACAAGGTTCTGCTTAATGCTCTCTGGGAACCCAGTGTTTGGTTTATTGCACTGACAGATCACAGCTCCACACACTGGTATTTTTAGATGCACATTTTTCAAATATGCTCGGAGTCAGAAATGTGACAGCAAAGCGAATCCCCCAAGAACTGCCCACATTTGCTGTTGCTCTCTATACATCTGATTCTTCCACTCGCCTGAGTGTAAATCAAGGGTAGGTCTGCTGTTACCAATGAAATTACAGTGAGGCAGAAGTGACAGAACCAAGAGACAAATAAGACCCTGAATCTTTTTTGAGGAGTGCTGACTTAGTTATTGAGACAAAGAAAGCTGTAATTACTGTCAGCAGCATTGCAGAACTAATTAAGTGGCAGAAGCTTTTCATGTATTGTCAGCCAAATAATCAGTTCTGTTATGGGAGAGGCAAAATGGATACAGGTTAGTTTTTAGGAAATTGATTGAACTGACAGTTTTACAGGGTTGGATTTTTTTTTGTTTGTGCATGTATGACAGGGATTGCATGCTAGGGACTCCTCCCACAGCCCTGAACCACTCTCATTTCTGTTTTCTTGAAATACAGCCCTCTTCTTCTTTGTTTAGAATCAGAATAGAATCGTAAAATCAGTCAAGGTTGGAAGGGACCACAAGGATTATCTAGTTCCAACCCCCCTGCCATGCCCAGGGACACCCTACCCTAGATTAGGCTGGGCCATATCATGTCACATGAGTAACCTGTTCTAGTGGGAAGTGTCCCTGCCTACGGCAGGGGCTTGGAACTGAAAGAGCTTTGAGGTCCCTTCCAACCTAAGCCATTCTGTGATTCTATCTTTTGAGGTCCCTTACAGCTTCTGACATTCTGTCATTCAGTGATTCTGTGAATCTGTTGCAAAAGAAAACCAGAAAAATCATACCAATGAAATTTAGCCATAATCCCTTAGTGAGACACTGGCACGTGTTGCCCAGGGAGGTTGTGGCTGCTCCCTCCCTGGAGGTGTTCAAGGCCACCCAGGCTGGATGAGGCCTTGAGTGACCTGTTCTAGTGGGAGGTGTCCCTGCCCATGGTGGGGGTTTGGAACTGGTAGAGCTTTGAGGTCCCTTCCAATCTAAACCATTCTATGATTCTATGATTATGGAATTAATACATGGAGTGAAAACCAAGCCCCCAAACCTACAGAAAACGAGCAAGAATTTTGAGGACTGCCTAAAATCAGACCTACTTGGGAGCATTCTACGGGAAGCAAAACCAGGCAGCACCCCCTAACAGAGCATTCCCTCTGACTTAGTGGCTAACTTTGCTCACAGGTCCTACTGATGTCAGTGTAAGGTTATAACGAAGTGGCTCTTTGAAAATCAGGCTCGTTATGCAGGTGGTCAAAAATGCTATTTGAATTTATCCTGACAGAGCGTTTGAAGTATTGTTAGTAGCTGGGTGCACGCCTGCATTGCGTTTGCTAATCTGGCAGCGCCAGAAGCTGGAGGGCCCTGCTGTGTGTTCCGCTGCACCCTTGTGTGCCTGCGCAGCTGTGCTCTGCGCTTGTGCTTTGTGCAGGCTCAGCCCTTGCTTAAAACATTCTTCACTAGAGGGCGCTGCAGGCCCAGCTCCGGGGAGCAGCTCTGCTCCTGCCTGTCACAGGACACACAAAAGGATCACTTCGCAGTGCGAAGAATTATTTTTAACTAGGTGCATTAACATGATGGGTGCTAGAGGTGGAAGAACACTACTGTCGTACAGATCATAGCAGATGGCCATGTGCTGCTGTCTGCCTTGGGTCAGACGATGACCAGAAGCTCATCCAGGAGCAGAGTGTCCTCTCTGATCAATCCCTCTTCCACACAGGCGAGCAGACAGATCCATGCCAGAGTTAGCCTGCTGAGCTAAACAGAGATCCGAAGATTTTTTTGGAGGATGCCTCCATGGGATGTGATCCTAATGTGCACTCCCAGCCGTATCTGTCTGCATTTACAGGTACTATGTGGCTACTTTTAGTTCCAGGAGTTAGTGTTTAACTCAGCAGCAGATCTGGTCCTCTTACAGACATAAGGAGTTCATGCTATCCAGATTATCTTTCTTTCCCTTCTGGCTTCTCCTTTTAAAATGCTTTTTCTAGCATTAATCTACAGAATAGTCTTTTTTTTTTTTTTTTTTNGTCTATAGCAGAATCTGCTTTCTGTCACTTCTTCACAATTGGATTGTCATTTGGGCTGTAAAATACTAGCTCAACTCAAGAGGTAACAAAAGCAGTATTCCATTGATGTCATAAGCAAAGCCACTTTCCATAGCTGAATCACACATGACTAATATATTGGTCACGCCGACCTGCCGCCTGTAGTTGAAACGCTTCTAATGACGTTCTGTAACTATTTATATGACTGCTGCTTAAGAATAATCTGCCTGTTCATTTCAAACATTTACAGACTGTTTCAGCTAGAAAACTACTTCCCACCATGAGTGTAGATACTTTAAACACCTCCATTTGCCTGTAGACTTCCATCTGAGGCTGGATTTTGTTTGCAGTACTGTATAAAAGGAGGATGCAACGAGATGGGATGTGCTTGTTCTTACACATGCAGAATCAAAGCCCAAATGAAGGGCTGCTGTAAACTGTGGGTCCTTTCCATGCTAATTTCATTGCTAGCACTTTTTCTTCTACTGATCATGGCACTTTAGCCCCACTTCCTAGGCTAAAGGCAGGCATATGCCCCAGACAACCTTCCCTCTACTAATTTATGCTATTAAAAAGAGATGGTTCAAGTCCTCGTGTAGTCAAGCACAAACACTGAGGTTAACACATGGAAAAGCCAGTCTCCCTTCTCCACTGTGGGGTTTACTCCAGTGCCTGTCCTACTGTCTATAGATTAACAATTTGTTTTAGTGAAGCTGGTTTCCCAACCACTAGCTATGAAGCTGTGTGGTCACCTGAATTTCCAGGTTTCACTAAAGTGGACTTGGAAAGCTGGCAGGAGATTTTGAGCACCAAAACTGTCCAAACTGAGAAGCAAGAAGGCCCTTTCTAAATGTGCCTGTATGCTCTCTGAAATGTGCCCATATGGCCTGTGACAGGTGGGAGGGTTATCTGCATTTCTCACCAAGCAATGCAGTTACAGAATGTCTGTGATGATGGGCAACGAAGGCAAAAAAATGTAAGGGAAAGTGGCAAGAAGTGCAGGATCTTCACAGGATTTAGCTCATTCCCAAGTGGACGGGAATGAGCTAAATCCTGTGAAGATCCTGCACTGTCTTGGGTCTCCTGAGAATAGAAAAGTGAGATACTAAGACCATGTGCTTCTGTGCTGCACACAGGGAAATTAGGACAGCACTGTCAACAGTCCCCGTGTCTGATACTGATCACAGCAGCACAACCTTGTCCTGTTACATGACATGGAAACCACACTGCACAATACATGAGGTCAGAGAGACAGCTACATTTCCTTAAACCTGCAATATACTGGACCTTCTTGACAGTGGGTTCAGTGGGTTCATCTAATCAATATTCCTTTAAAATCCAGTATTGATCAGTGACTTGCATCCACCCAGTTATGTTAAACCAAGTGTGCAGCTTTCATTGACACTTGTGCCAGCATGTGTGACAAAAGACAAGATTTTCAGGAGAGTCTGTATCTGATTTGCATGCACAGATACGGAGGCAGCACATGGAAAGCATCAAAATTTACCATCACTGGCTGACCAAATGGCATGGGAATGCCAAATCTGAACCAAATGCCTATTAGATATCTTTGTGGGAGGGAGAGAGAAAAGACTTGGAAAAAAATTTAAATGCTGTGACTTATTCCCAAATTCCACTGTGCTCCATGCCAGCACTATAGATACAGGCAACAAAATCCAGATTCTGCCTCCAATTACAGATGTGTGTAATAAAAATTGTGACCCCTTATCAGTGTAATATGGCTGCTATCTTAGACTAAATTGCATAAACTCCTGCGTGACAAAACACTGCCTTAGTGTACAATATGATGTGTGGTTCTGTTTCTGAAAGTTCCCATATAAAGAGATGCTTGTCCCCATAATAGACAGACACAACTTTTGATGGTGTCTTGTCCCTGCCTCTTTCAGCCTACAATGTATCTATCATGTTTTATGTTTTATCTTTACAGAAAATTTCAGAGGCTTGCAGTAGTTTCATATGTTTGCCATGTTAACATGCAGCACTGGGAATTTAGAAATCCACTTAGTGAAGGCCTATGGTTAAGCAATATTTTTCTATAAATAATAAAAAAGCAGAAGTAAGATACTGCAAAAAAAAAAAAAATTGAAGAAGCAGGACTTCCTTTCTGCACCAGCTAATTCAAACAAAGCCAACACACAAATTAGACATTTGGAGGCAAACAATTATTTTGTACTATGGTCACTCAGAGGGGAAAGAGCTTGAGCAACCTGTTTTTCATGTGCTCAAAATGCATGGGGACATTGCCATTGCCCTGTGGAGAGGCAACAGAGGTAATCACTCAGAGGGTTGTTGAGGTCTGAGCAGAAAGGGATCCACAGTTACAAGAAAAAAATGTCATGGTTTCATAAGCAGTAAAATCCCCTGTAATTCTCTTGCATGCATTCAGAAGCTGAAGAGGAAGTCTGAGGATCTTGCTAGCATTCCCACAAATCTGCTTGGTCTCCTATGCCAGTTGCAAGATGTAGGCAATTGCTAGCAAGCCAGCTAGCCGAAGAGGACTACAATGAGCAGGGCAGCTGCTTTGGAGTTAATAAGGACCCACTGCCATGTAACCTCAGTTTGTCTCAGTCCAGTACAACCAGTTCTAGGCTGTGCTGGAATATAGCTCATGCTCTAGTGCTGTTCAGCCATGGAGAGAGCTTGGAGTGAGGCAGAATAGGAGAATGGTTTATACTAAAGAATTTATTGTCCAAGGCTGTTTTAGACCTGGCTCATATTTTGTCTGAAACGTCAAAATCTGTTGATAACATGTCTTGGATGCCTTTGATTATGGCTTACCCTTGTAGGCCAATGCCCAGCCTCTAAGATTATCTGTTTCAGCTCTTACTGGCTTGGGTGTGTTTTCCATACCCCACAAACTCACACTGATGTCAGCCTACAAAGTATTTTAGTCCAGGTTAAGGAAGGAAGGAGAACAAATACAGGTCTCTTATGTGATCCCTCCTTTAACACATACCTTTCTGTAATTTATGTGGAGAACAACCCACAACTTCTGTTGGTATTAAGCTGGTTCGTGTGAAGATGGGGAAAGCAGAAAATAGGATCAGGATCTCTTTACTATTCTAACATTGTTTAGCACAATTAGGGACAGACAAGTATTAAATATGTCCCAGGCTTTTGCTTTCTCTGCCAATTGAGTCAACATGTCCTGGTAAGATTACTGTGGTGCTAAGAAGGTACTTTTCCGTGGTTAGGACCTGTCAGCCTTTTTTGCTAAGTTAGCTTTTCCTACAGTGCTATATCCAGGCATTCATGAAGCAGGAACACAGCTTCCCAAACTATCAGTTTGCCTTAAAAGGCACGAGATTTTGCAGAATTTAAAACAGGCATGTTTTCTATTAGCCTTCTGATCACTGGGATTCATCTTTGGATGTTCTTTCCAATCTCAAAAGCTATGCATGCAATTGAAAATGAAAGAAATGCTCTCACAAATCATAGCGACTTGCCTAAAGCAGTAGTAGCATGTCCTCAATGACAGGATATGTGAAGCCAAGCTTAGAAATTGCTTGTTTCTAACCAAAATTGTCACTCAAAATAGCTCTGACTATGGAGACTATATAGGAGTTGTTTCATCCAGAGCTCTCATAACAAAAATGCTCTCTTTCCTCCACTCTTCTAACAGCTCTGAACTTTGATGAGAAAACAGGAAACACATTTATTTTTGAAATGATCAGGACAGACAGGACAGTGTTCTGATTCCCACAGTTAAGACCTTTAGAACCAGCAAAGCAACGTATCAGTCTTCTTCCCAAATAACCATTTATGATCCCCCAAAAGGGAAGAAATAATATGCAACCTTCATATTTAGTAGCTACGAAGTAGGTAATCCAGCCCTGTGAGTATCACAAATACAGACATAGTTGCACAAGTGTGGTATGGGTTTTCTTGTCTTCTGGAGTAAAATGAGAAATGTCAGAATGAGGCCATGAAGTGGCCTGTCGAAGAAAGAATAGCCACCAGCATTGTAATGGTGAAGGGCAGGCTAAGAGTCCTGCCCTTTATGTCTTTTGGGGTGCTTTTCCTTGGTGGCTTGACAAGGTATTAGTCCTTTGCCCTCCTGATAAGTCTCTACTTTACATATCATAAAACAAAAGATTTAGTCTACATTACACTTGACCAGTACCTCGCTGAGGGCTTCTTCTGATAAGTCTCTACTTTGCCCTCCTGCTAAGTCTCTACTTTACATATCACAAAATGAAAGATTTAGTCTACATTACACTTGACCAGTTCCTCACTGAGGGCTTCTTTCACCTGAGCACCAAATGCTCAGCACATGGAGTATTGTCTTAATGTCTTCCAGCCCACATGACTTCTTAATCTCCCAAGATACACAGTTCTAATGTGAAATAAGGCACACTCAGCAAACAGTGCTCTCATCACACCGAAATAAGATTTGGAACTAATTGCAGTGAAAGAATAATGGGTCTGGTATCATTCTCATAACTAGATTAAATTGGGGCTTTTTTTCAATTCATTTGCTCAAAATATTTTAAGGTCACGTTAGCTGATTTTCTGAGGGGGGAATGTGAGTTATTTGGCTAATTCAAAAGCACTGTAGACTAGCTCAACGTTACGAGTGAATATAGCACTGGGCGGCAGGCAGAGTTTAACTGCAGGATGTGCATTCATGGCTGGAGGCAGACAAGGAAAGAAATCCCTGAAATCCCTTCAAACAGACCATAAGGCAGTAGAAGGGAGGGAATACATGTATCTGCTTGCATGTGTTTGCAAGTGAGGCCAGTGCCAATTACAGGAATGACTATTAAACTGATGTAAAGAGCTAGCTGTAGCAAATATGTCTGTAGTGCAAGACATAAATCAAGAGCACACAATGCCTAACAGGTGGACACAGTTCACAGTTTGTGTAAGCTACTTCCTTGGCAAGAAGCTTCTCTGGATTTCTGCCCAAGGGCCAGGTGCTCCTCACTGATTGACAGGCCTAACCTCACAGCGCTTCCCCCACTGGCGTATTGCTGCATATTTTGCAGCATTAGGAAGGAAATTTCACCCTAAAAAAGGATACAGAATGGACAGAAAAATTCTTGGGAAAAGAGCATTGGTCTGTACAGTAGCTCAGTTCCCAGTCCAGTATTAGCAGAAATTCCTTGTAGATTTTTTTTTCCCTTCTGCTGCCCATTTTAAATCATTTCCACAGGGACTGATTCTATTTATTCTGCTTGGCTTCTAGCTGTTTTTTTTCTGCTGTCCAGTAATGCACTTACTAGTGGATTTCCCAGGGGACTCTACATTTAATTCACTGTCTCAGCTCTCTAATTTTTTTCCAGTTCAACATTGCATGCCCTAAAATCAATAAATCCAGATGGTAAAGAGTTCTCCCATTGCTAATAATATAATTGAGGTAACTGAAGGATTACTAGAACAAATTATTATGTGTATATTTATATGAGTATTCAGTTTGTATTAGCAAGACATTTCATCATGAGGTTTATATATAATTCTCTCCTGCTCATTCCCACTGTTATCTTCAAATCCAGATTTCAGACCTTCTGTATCCTTCTAGCCAACTTAGTGCCAGCAGCCTCACATTGACTTGCATTCCTGCCCAGGGAGTTTAAGAAAAGGACAGTGGCAATGTATCTAAACAGCACCAGGCAATGTCATAATATGAACAAAAAAAAATGTCCTTTGCCAGGAGAGCCAATGTAGCTGTATTTACACAGTGCTGTGCCAGAGAAATCAGAGCAGCTGTGGCTGTAATTAGGCCACATGCAACACTCTCCTAATGCAGTGATTCTCCTCTGCCTCCAGTCAAGCCCCTGAAACTCACATCAGAATTTCTGCACTGGGCTGATGTTTTGCTTTCTACCTTAGTATTTTACCTTGAAGCAGTTCACAAAGGATACATACAATTCTGATTTATACAATTCTGAGTCAATAAAAATTCGAGCCTTCTTTCCTTATGAAGCCAAACAACTGACCAGATTTTCAGCTGAATTTCTTATTAGGAAAAAAAAAAAAATCTGAAAAATGAAACTCTGCAGTTTTCTTTTTCTTTTTTCTTTTTTCTTTTTTCTTTTTTCTTTTTTTTTCTTTTTTTTTTTCATTTTAAAGCACCAGCAATATGTCCAAAGAAAGCAGACACTTCTCCCACACAATAATTTTGTTAAAATGCCACAATTTCAATCAAAGAGATATTTTTCTAGTAGCTCTGGCAGAAGAAGCTCCTTTCTGAAACCAGTAGCTTCCATTTATTCTCAATGTCCTGGTACCTACTAGATAGAACTCAAGGCTCAGAATGGCTGAGTACAGTAAACCACATCTTCAGATGTACTACAGAGGAACATAAAGGCACTTTGACCCCATCTCTGACCATTGTCATAATAACAAAAAATGTGCAACAATAATAGCTTCTGTTTAGGAGCGTAACAGTGTTTAGACAGTCAGAGGTGCAGCAGAAGATGAATATTTTAACTCCCCCTGTTCACATATCCAAATATAATCATCTTCAGGGCCTATTTTACTGTACTGGCTGCCATCAGTGTGTGCTCCTGGTGGGTAGCAGCTCTATACCCAGACATTTTAAGAAAGTTAGCATAACCAGGCTTGAAATTTTGATACTAGATTTTTCTTTAGAACTATGTCTAGGCCAGAAAAGCCTACAATTACCTATATATATCTCACCATTAGGAACAAATTTTCTTTAAAAAAAACCCAAAAACCAGAAGATGCATATTTATTGTTAAAGCCTAACAGCCAGAGTGAGAGAGCAGATGGGAAAAATACTTTTGCCAATCACTGCTTTTGACTGCAGAGGGAGAAGTCTAATTGAGTGGAAAGACACAAATGAAACTGAGTAGCTCCCACACCCTTAAGTGCCTGAGAGGTGGAAGACCCAGGGCTGGATAATCACTCATTTACAATTTTTACTGTCTGAGAGGTGATAATGAGATTTTATTTGCCATGCAAGCAAATGCTATTTAGACTTGCATGTATCCGAATGTCATAGGATTGACTCCTCACACATTCTATCTTGTGCACAGGAAAGCCTGGTTTGCATTGTGTTATGCTTTTCACATAGGCAATAGTGTTACTGCTCAGATTTTATTGGCAGAAACCTCATATGCAGTAAAAAGTAAGCAAACAGAATACTAAGCTACTGAAGATCCTGGCTTACAATATAAAAAATTCCTGTCAGAATTTCTAAAACCTAAAGGAGTCGAACAGTGTTTGCAGATTTATAGGGTTTTAGCAACTGCTCTCTACCTCTGACACATGCCTGTGCATCAGCCCTGGTTTTTGCTTACTAGTGAGATGACTTCAGTTACAAGGAGAGCTACTGGTTGCACCAGGAATTAAACTGATAAATTACCTTTTCTCTGACCTTTCACCTGATCTTTATATCTCATAATTTCTTGTGAGAAGCTCAAGAGAGTCATCAGGAAATGTCCCTGGTTTGTAGCACACAGAACAGATTTTATTCATGCACGTGCAAAATTCTTCATGTTTTTCACAAAACCAGTTCAAGACAGTTCCCTGATTCAGGTTTAAGAAGGTTTGTTTCCTTTCCTCTCAGCAGGAAAGGCTTCCTCTCTCTGCTCATTACTCTATTCATTTATTCTCAATTTGCTCTTAGGTATTCTTTAGAGAAATCTTCATTTAGACAAAAGGAGCTTTGTTCTGGTTTTGCCTCTTGTATCTTCTGCCTCCTGGGAGAGAATTAACATGTAATCCAACAGGTCTACTTATTTTGTTTAAGCTTAATTTTCTTTAGCCATTCAGTGTTTCTTGGATACTTTAAGAGATTAAATATTATTGGAAGAGAAGAAACATATTGACAACACTGAAGTGTGTGTGTGTGTGTGTTGACAGACTGGGGGTACAGGAAAGATCCTTTCTCTCTTGCACTGTATTGGTTCAGTTTATAAAGTGCAAATTTTTTGGTGCTGTTCTCACTGGAAACTTTTCTACAACCTTCTTGAATGTCTCTGTTTCATCATTACATTGGCTCTTTTGGACTTCTTTTCTAAAATCAGTGTTTTAGTGCTGTAGTTTCCTCCAGTATCTCTGTGCTTTTTCACTTACATCCCTCAAGGAATCTTCCCGTACAAAAATGTAGTTGCAATATGTTGTACTGACATAGAAGAAGGAAACTGTTAACTGTGCTGGTCTGGTGTCATTGGGAAGCACGCTCAATTTGAAACTGAAATGGTTCTGTAATTTGTTCAGTCAGCAAAATGGCAAAATAATTTCCATATCAGAGACCATTCAAATGAAATGTGGAGATGCAGAATTACTGAACCCACCTTCCCCCGCCCTTTTGCATGTAGGTATTGTCAATGACCTCAGCTTGCCTATTTGTATGATTGCCTTGCACAAGCTTTGCTTGTTGTTGTGACCTGGTGCATACCAAACAACCAAAACCTAAACTTCACATACTGACTTCTACCTCTCTAGAGGAGCACAGGAAAGATAGGGCTTGCAGTGTTTTAGTGCTTGAGCAATTAAAAATAGAGCTACTCAAAGAGAAGGTTTTGTCTGCACAGTTTTAAAGAGGTGTTTCCTCTCTTTGCACCTGGGAGAAAGCAAAGATAAAAGTAATTTTGCCTTCTTTCCCAGGGACTGGCAGAGCTCAGGGCTGCTGTCTGAAGTCTGCAAGGGCTTCCAAAAAGTCTGAGTTGTGGAGCTCCATTTCAGAGCTTGGGACTGAAAAGGGACTGTTTACAAAGGCCTGTAGTGATAGGACATGAGGCAATAGTTTTAGATTAGAGAAGGACAGATTTCAGTAGAATGTTAGGAGGAAGTTCTTTAGCATGAGGGTAGTGGACCACTGGAACAGGTTGCCCAGGGGGTAGTTGAGGCCCCATCCTTGGAGATATTCAAGGTCAGGCTCAAGAGGGTTCTGGACAGCCTGATCTAATTGAGGATGTCCCTGCTCACTGCAGGGAGGGTTAGACTGTATGACCTTTGGAGGTCCCTTCCAACCCAAACCATTCTATGCTTCTTACGTAATAAATCATCATGGAGATCAGCAACGGGTGTAAAGCTGTAAAATTGACTGCACAACCTAGTTCAAGTAAACGTCTTCAGAAAGAAAAAGGAAATTCCTGCTTGGTCTTTTCTACTTTATAGTCACTTAACATTAGGGCGCACCTATGAGCTATGAAACCCAAACCTCATGCATGCTAAAGACAAACACCTTAGATCTTGGTAAGCACTCTTTTTGGTTAAAAAAAGCATTATGTAGCTACATTTAGTTAAAGTTTGGTTTTGTTTCTGTTTTTTTTTTTTCCTCCTGAAAAGCAGTTCCAGCACAGCAGTGAATCTGCATGGTGATCTTTTTATTCAGTTTTGGAAAGGAGAGTATTTTTTCACTTCTACCCCAGTCAAGCATTCTGAATAAAACTTTTTTTTTTTTTAAAAACTTCTGGACTTAGACTATAAAGTCTTGGCTAAAATGAGGATTTCTGAAAAGTACTGAGTTGCTGAAAACAAAGGGGCTTTAACTTAAAAAGAAAAAACTGCAAGAAAACCAGATCTGCCCCCATTTCCTTCCATCTTTAGTCAAAGAACTTCTGCATGCTGTATTCTGGGCCATTAGTGTTTACACCGAGTTCTACCTTTTGTGGCAAAGTCTACAGGCCTCCTCCTAACCTTAATCTGCTATCACTGGCTTCCTGTTATGACTTGTACAGCATTTACACTGTAATTCAGATGAAGGTGTTCTGTGATTCCATGAGCAATGCCATCAGTCGGACAGCATTTTTACTGCTGTGCCTACTATTAATGTTTCTGCACAAAACCAAAAAGAGAAAAAATAAAAGCCCCCTTTGAAAATCTCATTAAGGCAAAAAAAAGTCTGATTTCCAGTGTGACTGTTGTAATCAGCTCATATTATATCAGAACCGGGTGATGACTTCCCAGAATGTCTGGGCCCATACACTGACCTAACAGAAGTGGCTATAATTCCATGGACTGCATCCAGAGTTGATGCATGCAGCAGTGTAAGGCTACTGTTTCACAAATGGCTTTAAACTGATCTGCATATGAGTTACTGCCAAAAGAGGCAGTCCCATCCTCCCAGCCCTGCCCTTACCACAAGACCTTACACCTTCTCTCATGCCAGCAGTAGCTCTTGGGGGTTGCACACTGAGTCAGTCAGGGAGCAAATCTGACTGAAAAAGGACCTTTTGTTTGTCTGCCTTCCGGTTAATTTTCAGCTGGATCAGCTGATCAGTTCCTGATCGCGTTCACCACAGTGTCACAAAGGAGGTGGTGAAAACATGCAGCAATGCAGAAAAGGGGAAAAGGGGAAGCTTGCGCTTAGATTGTCTCAAGTTGAAGCAGAAAACCACAGCTACATACAAGCTACACACAAGACTAAATTTTCCCCACTTACACGAATCCAGTCCTAGAGATATAAAATAGGTGTATTTTATAACCATGGGGAGAGTTTTACCCTGAACACAAGATGCCCAGGGAGGCTGTAAAATGGCAAAGTTATATATTACAATGCTAGCTGTTTTGTGCTGATCTAACTGATTCACTAAAAGACTTTCACTTCGTCAGATGCAGACCTCCCTTACTCTTAGTTTTTAGTGGAGAAGGGTACACCTATCATCATCAAAAATAAAAGGAAAAAAATTCTATCTGATCAAAACTGCAAGTGAAGAAAATAAAACCCAGGAAGTACATCTCTGCTGGGCCACTGAGTGTCAAAGCAGCAGCTGATGCAGCATCATGTTATATGCTATCTTGCTCCTTTCCCTTACACCAGCATGGGAGTAGGCCCCAGCTGAGTCAATCACTTTAGCATGACCTGAGCTTAAGCATGTGAATGAGCCATCAAACTTCTCAAGCACGTGTTGCAGTTGGAAACCAGCAGACAACAGGTTACTGAGATACTGCAAATCCCTAGCCCTCCAAATCAAGATCTACATCTTCACAACCACTGAGACACATGGGAGAAAGCAGAGAACAGAACTGGAGAAGAGTGGATGGATGGATGGATGGATGGATGGATGGATGGATGGATGGATGGATGGATGGAGGATAGCATGTATTTAATAAAATACATTTTCTCTGATCTCCAAATCTTTGTTCCATGAGGGAGACTAATTTTCTGGCTGTAGCTATGAAACCCACATGAGTTTAGAAGGGGCTGCATGATTCTAGTCTCCACCTTGTCATTACTTCTTTTATACATGTTGGTTGCACTGACACAAAAGGTAGGTGGCTTTTCTGTAAGACTTACAGATGGTTGAAAAGAATCCATATGCCCTTAGGAAGAAACAATTCATAAACAAAACCAAGCACCATCATTTGTGTTATTTTTCATTCATGTACTGATGGAGAAAAAAAAAAATACAAAAAGGGACATTTGGTTGGTTGTGCTACCTCAGGGCAAATAATTATTTGCAATACTGTGGTGGTTTAGCAGTTACCTGCCCCCCACCCTTTGATATTACCCAGGCTAGAACTCAGAGCAGCTGGAAGTTGGCAAATGAAGCTTTATATTTACAGCAATGCTCAATATGCAAGCAGATATTTACAATGTATAACAGATATTTACAGACATATACAGTGAAAAGGTAATACAGAAACATCACAGCCCTCTTGGTCTGGAGCAGTTTGACTTATCTGTATTTGGGTTACAACTCTTAAAACAATTCTTTTTTTTTTCTTTGTCAGTAAAGCTGTGAGTGAAGTAAGATCATGTATTTTCATTTCTCAGCCTATAGTCTATTTTTCTCACTCAAATTCTCCAATTAGTTCAAAACAGCACAAATACAGTCTGCAAAACTTAAACCAGCCTCTCTTAGTACTCCCCCAAAACAACAAATTTCATAAGAATGTTAATTTGTCAGGAAAAAAAATGTGTGGAATTATAAACTTGTAAATGGTCTCACGTGGGAAAAAGACCACTTGTTTCTTCTTCTGACAAAATTCCAATTTGCAAAATTAAAAAAAAAAAAAAATCCCACTTCAAATGTATTGAAGTTTGATGAATCTTCTTTCCCCTACCCTAGCCTAGTACCTAGGCTAGGCCTGCTAACAAGACAATGTTTCTCCATTGTTGACTTCAGAAGGTAAAGGGCATACCACGTAAGACTATATGTCAGGAATAATACAAATGCTTCTGGCACATTACTTATAATAAAGCTACTTTAAAATACCCTGAATTGAGCAAGACCTTCTGATTAATTAAATAAAAAAATCTTCCCTCAGTTCAAGAGCCCAATGAGAACCCTTAATTACATAATCAAAAATTATGTCAGGAAAGAACATCATGAAAATCTAATTATGCACTTTTTAGTACGTGATTAGTTTTAAGTAGGTGGGTATGGTTGAGGAAGAGAAAAAAAAAAAGAAAAATACAATAAAAGAGGTGAATCAGACTCTGGAAAGTAAAGATGTATCAGAGAATCAACCTCCTCCTAAAGCATCTTCAACAACTGGGTGTCTTGACTAGATGACAGAGTCAGTGAAACAAGACCCTAATGGCTTCTTCCTTGATTATGTGCATTTAAGATTTAACACAAAGGCCACTGCAGTTTATGGCAAGGAAACAGGCTGCAGTTCTGATTCACTAGTGAATTCATTACCACGAACATGCTCTAAAGGTTTTGTCTGTCTCACCTGAACTTATGATGGGAACAACTGTCTGTCCTCATTGTGCTGTCCTTCGGTTAAGTGAAACAGTGATGTAACAATTTACAAAATGTTATGTGCAGGTCCCGTGATATAGTGTATAGGAACTCCCTCTTTCTTCTCAAGCCCTAAATCCTTTTTGTCATGAAGTTCTGTTAACCTTCAGTTTCCTCTGGGATGTTAAGAGTTATCAGATAATTAGGCAGGCGAGGACACCGTGGAGAAGCACATGATTCAGGCACTGCTGTCTCATCACACTCCCAGATGGCCTAAACACCACAGTTAAAATCTCAGTCGCTGACTGGAAACTTGTGTGACATTGTCGGGGCCCCTTTGTGTAGGTTCTCTAAGTCAAAGCTGGGAACAGTGAATTCCTGAATCCCAGTTTTGCACATACTGACACTGTGTTCTTGGGCAGCCACTTCAGCTCTCTATATCTCAGTTTCCCAGTTTTCAAGTGGACATAATAACACCTCTTTCTGCCACACACCATGAGTCTAATTGTCTAATTAAGTGCTTTCAGAGTTTAACGGGATGTGTGTACAATATTATCCTCTACTCAAAGAGAATTCCACCCAACCCTGCCTAGCAATTCTGTTTCTTTGTTCTCCACGCTCACTCTAAGCTTCTTTCTATTTGTTCCTAGTCACTCTGCAGTCAAGTTACCTGCGCATTTTTATTCTAAAACTATTTTTATACTGATGTTAAAAAAGGAAATGCAAATGCTTCACTGGCAGTCTAGGCTCCTGGAGAGTGAAGACCTAAGAAATTATTTCTGCACAGCTCACTGCAAACTACCTCTGTGTATCTTGCTTGAAGATAAATCATTTGTAGAAATCAAAGGGATTAATTCTCAGCTAGAATAAATCAGCAGAGGCTTTAGTGAAATCAGTAAGTTGCAGTGAATTATATAGGGGTAGGTGAAAGGTGATTCATGTCCACTACACACAGGCCAGAATCTGATTTCAATTACAGTGATGGAAATCTCTATTAACTACATTACTTTCAAGTTTCTAGAATTACTCTGCATATCTGCAGATACAATGACGGGTTTGAAATTAGCTACTGCTATTTAATAAACAGGTCCTGGAGTCAGGGCTTATACTCTGCTCAGCAGCAGGCACAAAAAGCAAGCAGCATTTTAGAACACATATGGAAACAGCACAGATGGTACCACTAAACAAATCCCTGATACACATTTTTAATGTATTGCAAAAATCCATTATGGCCATCTCTAAAAGGACATAGCAGAACTGCTATAGGTACAGAGAAGGGCAATGAGGATGGGATGTAAAATGGCTTCAGTATGACCAGAGCCTAATAGATTAGGCACTTTAATTTGATGTGGAGACCACAGAGGAGAAATAGACTAGGGGTCTGCAAAATCTTAAATGGGAAGTAAAGCATGAAGAGTGATTAAGCTCTGTTTCTTATAACACTAAAGTTAAGGTGCAACCAAAGTAATTATCAATTCCAAAGCAAAAGGAAATTTTTTTTTTTTTTTTCATATAGCACATCATTAAATGTGGAAAGAATTGCTAAAAGATCCTGGGAAAGCCAAAAGTTTAAATGTGTGCAAATGGCTTTAGGAGCATTCATTTGGAAATAGGCCCATTGGTGACTATTAAAAACAACGGTCGAGATATAACTTCCAGCTCAGGAAATCCTTATACTACCTTGAGCAAGGTACCTCATACTCTGGGCTTAAGCGCCAAAATAGTTTTGGGGAACTACATTTCAACAGACCTACTGATTTCCCATGAGTCCTTGGCCGTTTTTATACTGCTCAGTGAAATAGGATGCGGATTAGTAAATGCTGAAACAAGATGGTAAATTTAGGGTGTCTTGTGGACATTGTGTACCAGACCTGGAAACAGTGTAACTTTGATCACTTAAGCAACAGCTCTGCCTCCCTGCAGAGCTTACCAATCCATATGCAGCTCCACACAAAGCTTTAAGCTTCTCTTCAAGTTACCTCGGCATACATGGACTGTTTGAGACCCATGGTCACCAAGAGATCCAGACAAACTTCCTTGCACATGAACAAACAAGAATCTCTAATGCAGCAGCTCTTTTATCACAACAATAAGAACATACACACAAAGGCCCAGTGGAGATCAATACAAGAAAGTAATGTTCAGGTGCTTTGTCTCTTAGATGCACACTGTACCGAACACTCTTTATTGTCCACATGCTTCTCACCACAGAGAGGTTCAATAAACTGTGAAAACACCGTGTACTAAATTCCACTGAAAAGCTGTATAAACAGTTTTATAAATCAAAGCATGTGAAGCTGGTGTTTATTTAGCACCACAAGAAATAAATAAATGTATGGGATTGGTTCATATAAATCATACATACAATGTGTGCACAGACAAAGGGTCACACCGAGTGTGTAATGCACTCGAACATCTGCCTTTGTCATCAGGGGACTTTGACACTAAGCATGAATGGCAATTTTTTGATAAGCCAGAAATAGGGATTTGATTCAAAATTTCCTCGCGTTAACAGAAAGGACACTTGTTAACTTCAGCAGACTTCAGAGTGGCATGCTTTTGGGAAGCCTGATGAACAGAGATTCCTTTCAGAAAAGAGTAACAGTGGTTAAGGGAAAGTAAAATAACACAGTGGGGAAGAGGAAGGAGAGTAGTTTATTGGATCTTCCTTGCTGAGGCTAAAAGGTGGATCAGTATAAACCAACACATTCACTCTGGATTTCTAAACCTTATTCTACAGCAAATAGGGTCGCACACAAATTTATGGCAGCTCTCCTAGAGCCTCCAACAGGCCAGCAGTGAACAATGTTTTCTCCTGCAAGAGCAAATGCAGCCAATATGCAGACAAACACCTAATTGATGACTCTTTTCTTTGGTATTTTGATATTACAGAGAGACCTCACCATCTTGGTGCTACTGTGGTAGACAATGTGCAAATACAACAGCTCCAAACAACTTACAAGCACATGTAAATTAATTACATCTTCACGAAAGATGGTGAATTTCATGGTAATTGATATGTCAGTCTCCTGATAATTGACTCCCTGACTGTTTTACAAAGTAGCAGCATTTTTTGTTTGCTTTTGAAGTGCTCACTTGAAAAAAATATTGGCAGTAGAAGTCCTTTTCAAAACAGAATGGCTGTTTTAAACTACTTCCTTTAAAAAATATTTTAAAAAGAAAAATAAGCAAAAAGAAAACAATCTAGAAGGAACATATATTCAGCTGATGTCTCATTCATTTAACACACAATATCCCTTTAAAAATAAAAGGGCTTGCTGGCTAATTACAGATTTTTGTCTTTAAAATGAAAACTCATGCTAACAACTAATATAATATCCATTTTTAAGTGAGGATTATGTGTATGCATGAGATGATTTGGACTTTGCCAGATTAATTCTACAACAGATAATAGAAAACCGTTTATAAAAAGAGCAAAAAAATCCCCCTTTAATTGTAATTGAAAGTTTTTTTTTCTTAACATGTTAATCTTTACAGTCACAAGTAACAGCCTTTTAAAAATCTTTACATACTAATGCTTCCGATGCTGAAAATAAAGCTAGGGAAGCAGTTTGAAGCAATGTAGCTCAGGCACAATGTCAACAAAAAGGCTTCCCCAACACAGCAGCTCAGCCATTGCTCAGATAACATCCCGCAGATTCTATGTCAGTCTCAGCCTTTGCCACAAGGAATGAAATTCTTGTGAGGACTTTTGAGGCGAAGACAGGAGACAGAGTTAACAGATTAAAAACTCACAACTTTCTCATTCAGCCACAGGGTGGGGGCGTAGCTTTGGGGATGATGATCTTTCCTAACAGAGCATTGTTATTTAAACAGGCTCTTTCAGAAATGAATCCAGCCACTTGTCTCGAAGAGAGGAAAAAAAAACACTTGATGGTTTAAAAAAAAGACATCAACGGGAGACACACTGAGTAATAAATAAAATGCTCTAGTGACTTTCTGAAGAAAACAAAAGGTTAACCATAAATAACTTCAAGGAAAACCAGTGAATTTGGAGTGTGATCTGACCTTCTGAAGGCTTTCCTTCCTTGTCCCAGGCCTGTGCTGTGGTGCTCTTCCATCTTCCCCAGCGCTCCCCAGTACAGCCGAGATCTGCATAAAACCCAGAATTATCCCTTGCTGTTTCCTCAGACCTGCTACATTTAGTGAGACGAGAGCTTTCCCACATCTTGAGCAATGTTGTTTCAGACTGCCTTAGGAGTGAAGGAAACCCTTCTCGTTGATGAGAGTACAGCATGGTATTACAAGGTTATCACTAGAGTCATGTTTGTGGAGGTGCATATCGTGTGCCCTGACCCTAGGCTACATCATAAGCAGAGGTGGCAAAGTAATACATTATTGTTACTTAAATAAAGGCAATTTCCACACCTAGGACTTAAAGTATCTTGGCTCTTTTATTTATATTGCAGACCCGCAGCCAGCTGCAACAATCTCTCGACTGCAAAGCTGTGTTTTCATTTCATGTAATACGATATCCATGAAGCCTTCAGGATGACAATTGTGTATGTTAGACTGCCATAATTTTCTCCCCAAACCAAAACTTAACGGAAGAACATCAGTCAAGACAGAAAAAAAAGTCATTGTAAAACACCCAAAGAGGTATTTTGCCTTAGCCTGAGGAAGATGATAATTTATGACCTTATTTGTGTTAGTGTTCAAGGTAACAGATTCAGTGTTGCTGTTCCTATGACACTTAGAAGTTCACTTTGTTAACGTTTAAAATTTTTTTCCTCGTGAAACTTCTTAACTAAAAATAAATAAATACCTATTTGTGGTTCGACAAAAGCCTTTCTTGTGGTGTAATGAAGACACTTGGGAGACTCACCATTGGCATGACTCAAATTTCTGGAAGCCAGTGGAGCAGCACTGAATTGCAGGACTGGGTCTGGGTCTGTTTTCGCGCAGTTTGCCTCATTCACGCCTTGCCCTCTCACCTTCCACTCACTCTGAACGAGCAGTTAAAATCACCTTTTAAAAACCCGCGTTGTCGATTCACAGCTATGAAACACACTTGCCATACGCATTCTTTGGTGGGATAGAAGTCTTTGACGGCTTATTTCTGCGTATTGGCGTACTTTCTGTTGGACTTCTGCGTATCGCTTGTGCCTGTGTGCCCAGCGCTGTGCCGGGCAAGGGAAGCACAGCTGGGAGCAGCCCTCCGTGATCTGTGCACGTCCCCGCGCTGGGGGCGGTGCGCGAGCCCCGCGCCTGGGCGCGCAGTGTGGGACAGGGAGGCCACAGTGGGACGAGGGAATGGGTGTGGGAGGGATGTGCATGAGGCACCTGTGAGCGTAGGCTGTAAAGTGAGGATGCGTGTAGTGGGTTTGCAGTTACCTACCCCCCCCACCTTTATAAACCCCGGCAAGGTGTAGCACAGGGTGCGCGGTCGTGACGGGTGCGGGGTGAGAAGGCGAGAGCGCACAGCTGCGAGACGCGTAGGTGTGAGGGAGTGTGTGAGCCCTAGGCCTCGCTCCTGCCGCCCCACCCCCGGCTTTCACCCCGCCAGGCNCTCCCCTCCCCGCCGCCGGGGCTTCCCTTCGCTCTTCATTCAGGGCTGCCTCGCTGCCGAGTGTTCGCCGCACCGCTACCCCGGCATGTCCCGCAGCCGGGCTCCTTTCAACGACTGGCTCCTGTAACGCCGCCACCCGCGGGCGAGGCAGGGCCGAGGGGGCGGCAGGGGGGTGCCGTTGCCCAGCCGCGCCGGGCACCGCGCTACCATGGGGGGCTCCTGAGGCCGCCGAGGAAAGCGGCGGGGAAGCGGAACGCCTCGCCCCGTGGCCCGCCACCATGGAAGCGCCGCCGCCACCCGGCCCCCCCAGCGCCGCGGAGCCCGCCGGCTGCCCCAAGGACACCGACCGCCAACTGCGCCTCCGTCTCTGTGTCCTCAACGAAATCCTTAGCACCGAGCGGGACTACGTGGGGACCCTCCACTTCCTGCAGTCGGTGAGCAGCAGCGCGGGCGGGGGAAGCCCCCTCAGGGGCACCGCGGGGGCCTGGGCGGGCGGCCGGAGCGAAACAGTTCCTCTTCGGGCGGGCCGGGGGCTTGCGAGGGCGTCCCGGCGGAGCGGCAGTGCTTGGCGTAACTTGTGGGAAGTGCCTGGGTCCACTCCGCTCCGCCGAGGAGGACTTTCTTTTGCTCGAGAGACTGCGGAGGGATGTGGTGGGTCCGCCGCGGGCAAAGCGGTATCAGCAGCAGCCTGTCTCTCCTCCGATGGGGAGAAACTGCCACCGGAGCGATGCAAGTGCTGGGTCTCGCAGCATCCTGGCTCCTGCCGGGCCACGGAGAGCGGGGAAGTGTCTCTGCTTCGCTGGGGGCGACCGGGGACGGACCCAGGAACGAAGCCGCTTTTCGGAGTGCCTCATTCCTTTGTTGTGTTGTTGTTTGGAAGTTGCTGTTGCACCTATGTGGAAACTCTACTGCCTGTTACTTATAAATAAATAAAACGTATGTTTAGCTTTAATGGTAAACACAAATACGTGATCGGGCCGGGTGTGTCTGTGCATGTGGAGGCAATTATGCCCGCCTCCGAAATTATCCACGGACTAGTTCAGAAGTAATACTCCATCTGGATATTTCCTTTTTCCTATATGGGCTCTAGATGTGGAATTCATCAGCATACCACCACACTCCTGCAAATAACTAGAAAAGCCTGCAGTAAAAGTTAGTAGATAACAGATATGTCATAAAGAAGAAGAAGAAACTATCTGATCACATGCAGAGCAAGAATCAAAGCAGGGGAAGTCTCTGCAGAGATTTCTAAAAGATTGGACGGGGCTGAAATTGTTTCTGGTGTTTTACTAGATAACGCTAAACCCTGATTTCATCTAAATGGGCTTAGACCCTGGAACCTTTTGACTCGCCTTTCTGGCAAGGCTTTTGTTTGTTTGTTTTTTTGAAATCAGTTTGTCTTTGGTGTTTTTTCAGATTCACTCAAGTGGCAAACTGTCTAGCATAGAAGATAAATGAAAAGGATGTGGTTGCTTTATGAACTAGTCTCTGCTTAAATCCTTCTTTTCTCTCTCAAATAGTTGAACTCGGAGTCTTCAATTTCAGAAAGCTTCCAAGTGAAGTTTCAGTTAGCTCCCTTTAGAACTGGGATTCTGTCGCAGTTGGGAGAAGGTTCTTAAAAAAGCTTTAAGCTACAGAAGTGCCCCACCCTAGAGAAAACAAAACAAAACAAAAACCCTCAGAAAACTCCTCTGTCCTAAGTACTGAATTTGAGATTTTGTCAGCTACAGGCTGGAATGCAGATTCAAGCTGCATATATTCTTAACTTTAGTTATTACAGTTAAATACATCCTCAGTGTTAACTAATGGGATTTTCATATGTTAAAATCCAAGCCAAGGGTTTTATTTATTTATATTCATTATCTTGGCAGTTTTCATGAGAACAGTAGTGACTAATATACCTTAGGTAATGGCAGAAGATGCTGGCAGAGTAGAGTATGCTTGGCTCTGGTCTCAGGATGGCATTGCAGACAGTAAGAACCTTTTACAGTCACTGTTACTAGCGACCTGGTGTAGGTTGGCTCTAGTAGTGTCCTGGGGGCTTGATTCTGATAGTGCAGCTTTACCCTGCTACAGAGTTTATATTTTAGTAATTATGTCTGAGTGAAGCCCTGAGGGGCTTTCCTATCTCTACACCTCAGTTTAGAACAACATTCACACAGAGGCATGTGTTGAATGTTCATGTCCTATCGTAAATAAGTTTTCTTCAGTCATTGACCTAGTTCCTATGGGCTAAAGCTCACAACTGCATTGAGGTATTTGAAAAGTGTTAGAACCAAGGAAAGGAGAATTAGGATCTACTGAAGTATGTGAGCTGACAAAGAGCAGTAGTGGGATGAAACTTTTAAAAATACATTTTATTTAAATGCTTTATGCCTTAATTTAGTGGATGGTCATAACTTAATACCCTCTAACAAGAGGAAAGAACTCATGCCCTGCCTCTCACATTGGACAGCTGACATGGCAATGCAAGGATAATGTAATCTGTATAGTCTCTGGAATTACAGGCAGTTACAGAGCAAAAGTTTTGCTATATGCCGCTAGTAAAAGCAAAGCTGTGGCACTGAGACCCCGTTTTCTCAAATCTTCTTGAGCCTCTCGAAATCCACTTTACTCCCATTAGTTTGTTTCCCTAAGTGCTCTGATGTTAATGCATAGGAACCACTGCTCATGCCTCATGGGTCTCTTTCTTACCGTCTCATGTTCTGTGTGAGTAGCACTTACCCAGAGCAAAATAAGTGTAAACTAGTACATTTTCTGGGGTAGTGCACCTAGTTAACACTTAAACATGGTTTGGTGATGTCGTTTTTTTTTGATGGTGTGAGTTGTACTGAGATTGATTATACTTCCATATGTTGCTGAAGCAATTTTTGGCTGGAGAAAGACTGCAGTTCTTCTGTGCCAGGACAGCTGCAGTTCCCAGACCTTATGGAAACTTGTCCCTGTCAAGCATGAGAGGAGAGATAGGCAGGGTATATGTTCCTTTTCTAAAGAAACTTTGGTAATAGCTTTGACAAATAAAGGAAGGCCAAATCTCATGTCTTTCCATCGTTAGAATGAGTTTTCCCCAAGTAGGATAGAACAGTTGTGCTTTAGAAAAAGGTTGGGTGAGGGAATTTGTATTCTTTGTTAAATATTTGCTGTTGAAGTCCTAGTCCTCATTAAGTATTCTCAAGAAACAATGTTTTAAAAAGCAAACAACTAAATTCTATGGGTTTATTCACAGCACTGACGTTGCTTGCTAGCAGCGGCTTCCTGTGTTCCCTGGTAATGTAAAAGAATCTCTTAAGTCTTTAGTTCTATAGATTTGCAAATAAATCAAAGTAACTTTGATTTATTAAGAGTGTTTTGTTCCTTTTTAGAAGAATAATATGTGACTATATTAAATGAAAGGTTTCCCTTTTCTTTTTGTGTGCTTAGAAACCTTCTCCTGCTTTGCCTAAAAGACTGTGGTCTTTATTTTGCTTCCATAGATTATTAAAATGGGTATTATTACAGTTATAGAACATGGAGCTCTCTCTTTTCTTACAACAAAAAATTATATTAGTCACCACGAAGAACATTTTGGTATGAGTTTTGGACACATTTGATACAAACGTTCCAGATGTTTACCTACTTAAATGCAATTTAGTTTCTAGAATCTGTTCTATTTCATAGCTCAAGTAATTCTGACAAATGGAGTTGTATCTGCAAATTTAACTTAGATGCACCATGGTACTGCAGCCAAATGAAGCTATTAACTCTCGCAAATTTAATACATACAGCTATTTTTTTCATTGTATATATTACTTGTAACATTTTTATCCCATAGAGTGTTGGATGCAAGAAGGAGTTCCTAGTCAGTTTTGCTTCTGTTTAGTTTCTGGTACTCCTATTGATAGGTTATGTTACAGTATAGTGTATCAGAATTGTATCAATACTGTACAGTATTATGTATCAGAATGAAACCCAGTAGCTTGTTCTCTGGGGCTGTTCCAGATGTCTGAAGATGAGATGATCAATTTCAAGGGATATGGTTATTTATTTTAAACAGAGCCCAGGTTTTAGATTCAGTGTTAATAGAATACAGATATGATACTCATTTGCATATAATGACTTTTACTTTTCCTGGGTTAAGCCTCAAAATGAGCTGAGAAGGGGCAAACTTTTCTGCTAGCTCATAGCTGATCTGAAATTATTGATTTAACAATGAATATGGACATGCTGTGTTGTGTCTTGTCCTGTCTGCCAAGTTGTTAGGCAGGTATGATGTTGCAAAATACAGAATCCTTGAAGAAGTGCTGTGTAAACCAGTGATATTGATAGACAATACTGCAGTTATGCAGATCTGTTACTAACTTTAAGAAAGGCTCCTTACACAGCCTACCCTTTTAAGTAGGAGGGAGAAATGCAGGGAATAGGTGAACACATGGCTTCTAATGTCATGGGAGAACTACTGATCAAATGAGAAGCAAGGTAGAAAATTGTCAGAAGCTAATAGAACTTTACTAAAAGTTACTGGTGGAGTAAGATAAACTTCAAAGAGATAAAAACAGATAATTCTGCTTTAAGTCTCTGGTGAGATTGTAAACTGTAAGGGTTTTCAGTCTCCAGACTTCACGATTCAATTAATCCTTTACCTCCCTTTGGCATCTCAACTCTCTACAATGTATGCAGAAATGTTTACAATTTACATATGACGTTGTAAACCTTTCTGTGTGACAAAATCAAACTAGGTGATAATTTAGAGTGACCAGCTGAGTAAATGTTAAAACATCTGCCTGGTGGCATGAAGTCTTGCACATGAGTGTGTTTGACAGCCTGATCTTTGGGTACTGAGGTATAGTGTCCACATATTGCAGCCCTTTAGTTAACCTCTTCTCTAGAGATCTCTTCTTACTCCTGTTGTTAGTCTTGTGTGGAAAAGTGGCAGACAGTTAATTGAGAAAAGAATGGTCGTTTTGCTGTTTTGTTTGAATGCTTCATGGTCATTTCACAGAATCCCAATCAAATCTGTGTACTAATACTGCAGTGATTGAAGACCAGCTTTCAAGTAAGGAAACAGTAGCCCTGCCTGAGCAATTTCAGACATACTCATTGACCATAGTTCTAAAAATACATTTAATAGTGGGCACACAACAGTTAGTATTTAAAGGTTTGGTTTACCAGTTTGTAGATATCATCATATGGATTACATGTGGAAGTGTAAGAACAGTAATTATCCAGTAGACTGGCCTGCAAAGGGAGCTATTTTGTTGCATAAATTTTTATCTTTGTTGCCATTCTTTTAACTTCACTTAACACTTTGCTCTAACCTGCATATACAGTTCCCACAACTTAGGTAATTGCAATTATATAAAGCCAAATTGTTCTCCATATTGTACATAAATGCAGCTCTTTTATTCTTCCAGAGACCAACTACCAACTTGTAAATTTTAATGTCAGAATGACAGGATATACTTTTAGCTTGAGCGATCACTGTGTATTCTGTGCAGGTGTGAAAACAGTTTGAAAGTTGAATTGTCTTTATCAGACAGGTATCAAGTTGGATAAGTAGTTGTACTGGGACTATTTTAAAGTTTTAATTTTATTCTAGCCTTCATTTTTATATGGAGACTGGAGGTCTTTTCCCATCTTATCAATTGTATAAATATGTTATATTAGGGCACGTGCCATCAGATAATTTAACCCACATCCTACTAAGTAAAAATATTTATGTTGTGCTCCTTTTTTTTGCTTACTTTGTAGTTGGAATTGATCTAGTATCTCTGGATTTTGCACTCCACCCATTTTGAAATATGATAAGCATCACAAGTCTTTTTTTTTTTTTTTTTTCTTCCATATTTCACAATCTTGTTTGCATCCAAGATTAGAGCTCTGGTGCTCAGATAGAGCAGCAAACAGACCATTTGTCTCAGCTGTGAGGTGTGGTTTCCTGTCCTACCCGGTTCTCTGCCTGTTTCACCCTCAGTAGATACAGATAAACTCTGATTCTGAAAGGTGAACCATATGGTCTGGGTAATGTTGCACCTTTATTGTGAGACAGCTAAAGGAGCAATCGGGGAGGGGAAGGAGATGGAAAAGGAAATTCATTAGGAAGTGATCTAAATTAGCTTTGCTGCTCTTTTCTTTGGGTGTGTTGGTCATATGCAGCCCCCTATAGCCAATTGTTATGATCACAAATGATCAAGATTTTTCTGCTGAGTCTATTCAACATGGGATGTGTTTCTTAAAACCTTGGTTTCTGGCATGTAAATCGAGTAAGATTGCACCTTTCATTTCAAATGGCAGTTTTGTAGCCCTTTTAAAGCTAAGTTTGAAGATACAACAACAAAATAGCAAAACGTAAAAGCGTGTAAATTTTTATAGGTTGTGTTACAAGGCTCGAATATTTGGGGCTGTAATTATGCTTGCAGAGTTTACTGTTTGGACTAAGTGTAGTGCAAAATTAGCTGCTGAGCGCTGAAATTGAAACAGATAAGTCTCTTTTGCGAAGATGATTTGAAGAAAACAGATTGGTTGATGAAAGTGAAGAAGTGGAAAACAGAAAAGCAAAACAAAGTGAAGATGAAGCTCTGAAAATATTTATTTATCTGAGCCTGTGGTCTGCAGAGCCCAATTTGTGAGCTGTGAGTCTAAGGGCAGGGATGAAGATACAGAGTTCCCAGGTTCTTTTCTGCTCTGAGATGCATGTCTGAGCTTAATTTTTCCCTTGGAAAATTATGTGACCAGCTCATGCCTTTTGCTGTGAGGATTTACAAATCAAAGGTATAAAGAACTACAGTAAATTTTTCATGTGAACAAAGCTGGTTTAGTTCTTTTTGCGCTCTCAACATCTCTGGAATGAGAAAATATCAGTAAAACCCCAGTGTAGTTTTGCCAGTTTGCTTCCTCACAGGTGAGAATTAAAACTGCTTTCTCCTCACTACCCTTAACTCATTTCAGCTGCATCTGACCCTTGTTATCCTTTATCACAGACCTTCTTTGGTCTCATTAGATCCTCCAGAACGAGGTGTTTGACCTGACTCTGGCTCTGCATCTCTCTCTCCTCAGCTGCAGTGATACCATCAATCAGCCCTTTTGCCATTTGTCCCTCCCTCTCACTTCAGGGATGCCAGTTGTTGTCTGAACATGTGTCATGATCTCTGGGGGATGGGAGAAGTTGGCTGCCCTGTATTTTCCCAGCGCCAAGCTGGTGCCTCTGCAACAAAACTCATAGCAGCAGTCTGGGAGCTGAGAGAGTCTAAGAGAGGGACAGAGACCCTGAGCTTTGGTAGGAAAGGGCATGGGGATCAACAAGTGGAACCAAAATCACAGGTGGCAGAAATAATTTAAGTGAGCTGCTATACAGGTGGCTGGGTGCATACTTGATTTTTACACACTTTTTTTTGGCTGATATTTGCAGGAAGCAGTGTGATGCTCTGTTCTAGAGCTTGTTTGTCCCTAAATATAGGAAGATTAAATAGTTTGAAAGCTTTGTGAATTTTCCACTTCCCAGGGTACAGTGTTTGTGCCACAGGTAGTACTGCTTTGCACACATGGGCAATGTGGTTCTGCAGTTTTATACTATATCATGGCATCATGAAGCATAGTCTTGGAGAGGACCTTGGCAAACCATTCCATCATATTCTGCTCTGAAGGAAGGATTGTTTCCAATGGTTTGTCCTGGTGATTAGCTGTCTTTAATGTTAGAAATGTCTTCCTGATGCTCACGGTAATACCTAATATATTTTTTCGTAGTGAACACTGAGGTGATTTCTTCTGCTTTGCCTCAGTCTCAAGTATTTAATGGATGCTTTCACATTTTGTCTCTGACTACACTAAATTGTGAAGTTATTGAAGTTTGTTTTTTTTCAAAGCCTGTTTAATTTTACCTCTGGTAATTCCTGTGTTACTACCTAGATCTATGTGTTTCTTGAGCTCTAGTGCCCAAAACACAGGCACGAGACATTCCCAAAGCTTTAGCAGTACTGAGGGAATGGATTACTTCACTTTTTTGTGCATTATACAAGAGTATTATCATAACACTGGAGCCTTAAGAAAGGTTTATCTTAGTTTGTACCTGCATTTAAGGACATCTGATTGCTCATACCAGTGGTAGTGTCTAGATGTCTGCATAGAGTATTTATAGAACAGTCTAGTACTTTGAATTCAGGGAGGTACCTTGGAAGGGCAACACTGAATTCTCCTTAAGGAGAAGAGAGTGATGTTCTTTCAAGCCAGTTTTGCTGTGTTCAGATCCTGGCAGTCTCAGAGGCATCCTGCTCTAATAGAGTATCTGAGGCTTGAAGAAGCAGGATCTCCCAAATACGGTGTCTGCCTGCAGGCAGCTAGATGAAGCTTCTGAGAAATTACTAATTTCTGTTGCCTGCGTATTGTGTCCTTCAGGCATTTGCAAGAAAATAAAATGGACTGTGTGAATCTCCTTCATTTCCAGCTGCAGAATCCCATTTCTGTTGTTCTTGTTTCCAGCCTCAAATGGATTGATTCACAGCCTGCAGTGGGTGCAATGGATGTAAAGGTCTTGCATAGTTACAGTGTGTTTCAGGTTGCAGATGGCAATATGTACTTTGACTTTGGTGATGCTGGAGACCCTTGTGCAGTCGCAATCTGGACTGGTCACCACCAGTACTGCTGACCTACAGGTATCTGCTTATTCCCTAGGTCTTTATTATCTGCAGACTACCACCAGTTTTCCTACATAAAATGGGAATTTAATTGCAAAGCTTTGCAGAAACTTTCTTTGACTTCTTGGATCCTTTTGTACCAGGTCTTTCCTGTGGCAAAGACTTTCAAATCTTCTGCACCTTGCCTCCTTTCTTTTTTTTAAATTAGATATTCTTGAAACTAGGAAGTAGAAATACGTTCTGTGGACTCATAAAGTNTCCCCTCATTTGCAAATAGCAGTTGCTGTGATTTCACAGATCACTTTTGTGGATCAAGTCTTTGAAACTGCCCTGGATGGGCATGACTCTCCTTTTCTCTGAACTACATGGGCGAAGTTTCTCTGCAGCTGTCTTTCAGACAGGCTTTTTTGTGCTGTGCTTTAGGTAACGTGGAAACATGGTAATTCACTAATACTGTGCCTTATTACCATTGTCTGTTATGGTGGGATACCATATTTATGCAGCACTATTTCCATTAAATGATCTGAATGTTGCCAGACAATGCCTTGATTGGTGCAGTCAAAGGTGATGCTGTTTCAGAGTGCAGGAAGGCCGTTTGAATTCAGGACACAGAAAGTAGGGTTGAACTTGTGGCATAGCATGGCAGCTATTTCCTTCTCTGCCGGGGGGCTTCAATTCATTCCTCCTCTGCCACCCTTTTTGTCTCTGTTTCTGTCTTAATACTTTGTGCTCTGTTTTGAAGTTGTGTTGACGCAAGTAGTCCTGTCTCTTTGAAGGATAGACTGGAAACATAACTGTCTTATCAAGTTTCTTAGCTCTTTTGAAGTGTTTCCATTCAACAGTGGGAATAACTGTGGTATTCTCAGCCTTTCACAGCTACAGGCAGAAATAAAATTCAATAACATAATTTCTCAGTGAGCTGGAGTGACTTTACTGCAGAGCAGTGCGAATCATGTGAAGCCATCCCTCATAGAGACTGAATGCTACCTTTTACTAACATTACCCAGTCCACAAACTGAGTCTTGGACTGGGGATTGCATCAACAGCATGCCTCAGAGCTGATCAAGCTCTAGGGTGTAAATATTATTGCAGATGAAGAGACCTAACCAAGCCTAATTAAAGCTTTAACACTGTCTTCTGCACATAACCATAGAGTCAAGCTGTAGTGGACATTCAGAACTGCAGTATGTCTGTACTGGGATATAAAACCTCAGGGTGGTTATCTGAACTCCCACATACGGGCTCTCCTTCACCCTCCCATAAAAGCCACTCATCTGAAGAGGCCTTGGCTCCCTTTGAACTGCAGATCTCAAGACCAGAGTAAGAGAAAACAGCTCTGTGGCTGGAAAACAGTTCCTTCACTCTTCCTAATGAGCTTTAGAAGAACAACTCATTGCTTACACAGCTGATAGCCATATGTGAAGCCTTGAGATAGCCCAAATCTGAATGGGAGCTCTGATAGGCCCCTTGAAATCTAGCAACAGAAAGGCAGGTATTGACCATTCTGGGAATTATAATGCTTATGTGTGAAAACCAACATGGTTTTTCACCCAGTGGTATTAGCACAAGACTTTGTGCTAATAACCTGGCAACATAACTTCCCTACAGTTCCAGAAGGAGCAGCAATTTTATGTTGTACACCTTAGAGGTGCAGAGAGGGAAGTAGATTTCTACACTTTGACTCAATATCCTTATATGAACATAAATGTTCCTTTAACTCCATTTCATGACCCTACCATCTCAGTAACCATCCTAATCTATAAATAATCAATCTGGCTGCTTTTGCCATTGCTTGGAATGTTTTTATTGAGGCCTGTCAGCCATGTCTCGCTGAAACTTGTCTGAAGTCTCATGATTCACGGAGTAATTGTTATGGCCATTCTCATTTTGTATTTCTGGTTTTGTTTGCGGTCAGTTCTTGTGCCAGCAGGTTAATTTGTTGATTCCTAAACCACTTAGCTTATGTCAAATGAGGGTGCTTCTTTTATAACAAGCACTGTGTTTTAGTCATTAGCAATCCTACTAGCCTAGTCATCATTTAGTTAGCCCAGTAGGTCAGTACGAGTAATACTAAACCTGGGCTCCTTTTGCTAATGTGTCATGCCCTAATGTGTCAGAGTGAGCAAATATTGATTGCTAAAAGGTCACACTGCTCACACCTTCCCTGAGTGGAGCACTTCTAAAGAGGGGGGCTCGGCTAGCACAGTCCTTTGTAACTGGTGACCTTGGCTGCTGAGATTTCTACTAAGAAGTGATGCTCATCTTTATGATCTGAGCAACTTATTAAGAAGCAGCTTTGTACTTCTGAGACTCTTCTGCAGTGTTTTGCTCCAGTGATAATAGCCTTGTCTTGAAAGCTTTGCCTGCTCTTTCTTCTGGCATCCTAGTGAGGTTTGAGTAACCTGGAGCACTCTGCCATGGGATACATGGAGGAAATGCATGTCAGGAAGGAGGGGAAAATGTACTAGCTTGCATTTAGGAATTTTGGAGGCTGAGAAAGCTGACAATGAGGGGAGTTCCTTGATACTCAAAATGCAGTGTGTCACTAGTGGAGGGCCCTGCTTTGGGGGCAGACTTCTGATAAGAATTTGCATTTTAGTGAGTTCTTATCTCAGATGGGTGGGTGGGTTTTAGCTAGACAGCGAAGTCTCTGGTCCCATGGGACTTTGTCTCATGTGACAACTGCTTTGAATTCATCACTTCACAGGGAGCTATTTGGTGTTAACCTCCAAACTAGGTGGCTAAAGAAGCCCCTTCCACTTTGCTTGAAGGGGCAATACCAAAGTTAAACTCTTGGCCTGGTAAAATGCTTTGGACTCTGAAACCTGATTCTTAATCAGAATCCAGGATGCTGTTGGAACAATGGATTAATTATAACAGGAGTAACGTAGGTATATATGAACAGGCTACGCATGCTGCTTAGTATGTAGATCACAGAGGAGAAGGTGTGAGGGCAAAAGTTTACCTGTCTTGTCAGATCTGATCAGTGGTTAGTGCTCTGTGTTATTAAGGAAGAGACTTGGGCTACAAATGTAGCAAATAAAACAGTGCCAGGCTTTGTTCTGTGGCTCTGAGGCTGGCTGGCATGGATCTGGTCTTGTCATGTACCACTCTGAGTCTCGGAGTAGGATGGCTGTATTCAGACTGCCTGTTGGGAATGGTCCTTGGCCCATCGTAACTCTGGCACCATGCCTGAGAATTGTTTTGGAAAAATGCTAGTAGGGCCAAGCCAAAGGGTGCCAGGAAATATTCAAACACTTTTCTAACATACTTGCAAGGCTCAGGCCCAGGTTGTGACGCTGCTTGCTTACTGGTATAGGCATAGCCCAAGGCCCCACCCCAGGTTGTGGTACATCTTGCTGAAACAGAGGTCTGGTTGAACAGGATGCCCATGGCAGAGCTGACACTCAGAGCCAGTGCTAGGTGATCCGTGATAGTGGCTGGTGTGGATGGATTTCTTTTCAGTGCTTTGTTGTTAGGTATTAGTTCTAGGTGCCAGGGCAGAAGTGTTGGAAGTAGGTTTTGTCAGCCTTCTTTAGAGTTTTGTCATTACTGGCTGTGTTGTCATCATTACTTGAGATCTTTGGTGTTCTCGATCTGTGCCAGAGGACACAGAAAGGAAACAGGGTTTGAATGGGTGGGACTACTTTAGGACAGTGTGAAAAGGAACTAGATGCTCATTACCTAATTCTGAGTGTCATTAGTAACAGTTGTGAGCTGAGATGGCAATCTGAAAGCACTTTGATCCTTCACATGAAGTGCTGCTTACTCATTTTTATTTAGTTCCTTTTAAATTGTGGAAAATCAAAGCTTCAAATGATAATCACTGGACACTTGCATATAATTTTTTAGCTGATATGCCTCTGGGTGCTAGTCGTTCTGTCTCTGTTAACGACACTGTGCTCAGAGATCAGCTCAGATGGGAAGCAGCTGTTTGTAGGGCAAGGCACAGAACAAGGGAAGAACAGCGTGGGGAAGATTTCTAAAGGGAGTTGCAAAAGTGTGCGTGTGTGTTCGTGAGCATTCAGTTGTTGCAGGCATGACCCCGCAACAGGGAAGAGAGAGATGGATATTGGGAAGACACTTTGCCCAAAGTTTGGCAACTTTGTTGGCTCTTACAATGCTACACATGAAACTATCCGTGTTGCAAATACATGTCGGCTCCTTTGCACTGGCACAAGTGCTTTGCTCGCATCTGAGAACGCATTCTGAAAACTTGCCAGTAAATAAATAATGATTTTCAGAGTGCAAAGACCAAAATTTTTTTTTTTTTTTTTTGTGTGTGTGTGGGGGGTGTGTAGTTGAAAAGTGAGATATACCAATTAAGTCATTTATACAAGACAGAAGTGACACTGCAGTGTTTTAATTTGGTCATTAAATGGTTCAGGACACAATCCGATGCAGTGTCTGTTTTGCTGAGCCTTTTATCAAGTCAAACAGAGGTCTGGCTTTGCCTCTGGTGAATTTCTAGAATTGTGCTGCTTTCAGTTCTCTGGCCTTCTCATAACACTCCCAGTCTTGGTTTACCATTGCCTTCCCTTGCCCTGGATTGCAAAGGCATTGCACAAGGTCAGAAAATCTTACTGCACGTGGGTTTTGGGTGTTTTTTTTGTTTTTTTTTATGTTGGGTTTTTTCCCCCATTTCTGTGCATTTCTCCCCTGTTCAGCACTTTCAAGTAGTATTTGCTGGAGTAACTGCACTTAAGAAGTTAGGGAGTAAGGGCAAAAAACATTTAGAAACAAGAATGGACCAGTAAATTTAATGTATAGTCAAGACTTTTGAACCAAATACATTTGGAAAGAGTATTGTTTCTAGACGGATGTAAGAAGTCAGAAAGAATGGCATGTCTACTTCTGGAACTGGAGGTCATTGCAGACATATTATATCATTACACAGTCTTTCACTGTTCACCAACTGTGATTATTCTTTGAAAAAAAAAATCTATGGGAAGTTCCTGTTCTAAATTAAAAGTTGTTCAGTTTCTATTACTTTGTTTTTCATTGTTGGTTGGATTTGGGTTTTTTGTATGTTTGCCAAATGGGACAAAGCTTTTATTCAGTGAGCAAAATGTTCCCTGAAGAAATGCATATTCTCCTATTTTTTTTTTTTATCAACTGTTAAGCCTCTTTCTCTTTAAATATTTAATGTACTCAGCCACATCTTGATTCTGACATGGTGAACTGATGAAACTTTGCTTTATGGATGGATTTGTTGGTGAAGGTTGCTGGAAGGTTTCTGCATTTTATACTGAGTAGCAGAGGTAAAGGGAAAAAGAAAGATTACTTAGGGTAATATTTTGTTCTGTGTTATATCCGGTAGAGCACTTTTTGAGGGTTCTGCTGTCTCTATGGAATTCACCCTGCAAGGTGCTGAAGTCAGGACAAGCTGGGAAAGCTCAGGCTGTTCTAGCAGGTGCCTGCCACCTTGCAGTCCCAGCATTTTCTATGTATAGAATACGAATGTCATGAACAGCAAAGTCTATCTGGGAATTTCACTCTGACCCTCTGTTTACTTCCCCATTTAAAAACAACTTTATGTGCATCTCAACATAAAGCCAGAGAAGACAGGCAGCCTCTGGACTGATTTTGTCTGTTACACTGTATATGCAGTATACACACGTGCTGTAAGAGACCCTTTTGCATAAGAGAAGCCAGGGGCATCTTTCTTAAACACTTGCACAAAAAAAAAAAAAAAAAAAAAAAGAGCCACAGTATTTAGAAAGTAAGTATGAATCAAAACTTGGACAGCACACACAACCAGAGGAACTGAAATTTGCAATCAGCAAGCAAGAATTAAATTGCAGTGGCAGCAGTTGCTATGTCCAGGTGGTGTATTTGGAGGCAAGGCTGTGTGACATCAGTTCTCTTTTAATGTGGTTCTGGGGGAGCTGCTGGGGCAGCACAGTATCAAAAGCCAGCTTAACCCAGTGGAAAGAAAAGTCTCAGGCTTTTTTACTTGGAAGGAAATTTTGCTTTGAAGTGCACTAAGAAGGAAGATACAAGTCTGTTTATGCAGGGTTTTTTGGGGCTATATTATGTAGAAAGAGCAAATCAGTATTTAGCAGATGGAGAAACTGAGGCACAGAAGGGCAAAATTACTTTGTGAAGGTTGCAGGGGAAAGTAACTAACAGAGCCAGCAAGTGGAGCTAAATATCTTGTCTTCATTCCTTACCTCTTTTAGAAGCAAAAGCTGAGCAAATGATGTCACAAAGTGATGTCACTTTTTTTCACAAAAAAAAAAAAGTGCAACAAAAATTTTAGTGCTTTAGTTCAGTCTTCTGGCAACCAGCTGACACATCCTTGGCTTGATGAATTGGTGGTCATAGCTCAGTTCCAGGGGGACTGTTAGGCCTGACCAGAAGCAATATAGAGAATCAGTGGGGATGGGTAGCGTTAACAATTTTCCATTCTGGGAGTACCTCTGCTGGATGTGAGGACCTTTGCTGGGAGTTTTTTCCTGCTGCAGTCCTGCGTGAACATACGGTAGAGAATGTGAGTCTTGGCTCTTCTTGCCAGTCAGCAGCTTTCCAGTGCTCTTAGTGAGTACTAAAAATGTAAATAAAGGAGCTATGTTATGGCTCAGAATTACTCAGTGGCAGTTGTCTGAGCAGTTGTGCTTATGCTAGAATCTCAGCAAGTGCAAGTGCAAACACTGAGACATCTGGTGTCTCACACTTGCCTGGTCTGCTTGTGTATATGTTAGCTGCTAAACTAACCCTTCTCAGCACTGCGCAGAAGCCTGAGTTCCACAATCAAGTGTGCATTGAGCACTGAGGGTGCAAAAGAGAGAAATGAAGTGAAAATGTCAGTGGTTTGGACATACTGGTGCTGCCCCTGTGTTGATGAGGAAAAGCCAGTCTATGCTTGCAAAACTGTCTAAGGCCAAACACAGTCCAAGGAGTGATTTGGGGAAAAGTTTAGTTGTAAAAGTCAGTAAATTGAGCATTTTACTTGTAAGGCTTCCCAGCATTTTTTGCTTTTTGGTGAGGAGCTGGAACTTCAGAGATGTCACAGAGAGGAAGTTTCTTCCTATCTAATTTTTTTTTTTTTTGCTTCAAGGTTCAGACCTCTTTGAAAGTGAATTAAAGAAGTAGTTGAATCCTGAAATTCACTGCACAAATCTGTCCTCTGGGACAGGAGGGTTTATTTTTGACATGTTTTGCACCTTTCTGTACACTTCTGATCTTCCAAGGCATAAGCTGCCTCCTTTTCATTAGTTTTGAAGATGTCTTCAGTCAACACTCTTCTTGTGTGTTGCCCCAATTCTCCTTATTTTCACATAAAAAGACTTTTGTTTGTGAGCTCCAGCTCTGTCAGGGGCCCCTACTGCCTTGTTCAAACTAACATGGTGCTGAAATAAAAGGCTAGCAGAACATTTCAGCAAACCATGATACTATTGAACCTCTTGAGTAAGAGAGTGGTTCTGATTTTGAGGGAAAGTGGGCTGGAGACAGGTGGAACAATGCTTTATAGGAGCATTACTCTCCTGTCACCCCAGCTGATGTGATCTTTCTCCAAAGCCAAGACTTACACTTGAGGCACCTGGTACGATGGGTATGGTAGCCTAAGGTGGTGTTAGATTGCTCTTCACTTCACTGAGTACAACCTCCTGCCATGTCTTGTTTTCCACATCATGCACATTCTTGGCTGTCTCCACGTGTATTTCTGTTCTGCTCCGCTCCAGCAGTTTGTGAGGCTGTGTGGAGGTTCAAGGGAAGGAGAGAAAAGGACACAGTGTTTTCAGCCTCCTCGTACATACTGCTGGAGCAGGGAAGTGACACCTGCGTGGCTGAAAGGAGATGAAGGTGCAAAGGTTCACTGGGAGTGGCTGTAGCAGAACACTGCATTGTTACTGTGGATACTTTGGGATTAAAGTTTCAGTGCTTCCTGGCCATTGCAAATAACTGGAAGTGCCAGGGTGTATGCACCGTTTTCCTGGAATCCCTATTGCAGCATATTATCTTAGAGTACAGTAGACCAAACCAGAAGATATTCCTATGAGTTTCACTCTAATTCTCTGTCTGGGGCTTTGATTTATGTCTGTAAGTGTGTTTAAGTGGGGAGACCTTGACAGTTATCACTATGCCTATTTGCCCTGCTGTATTCCTCGAAGTTCAAGTCCCATGGTATGAATGGATATCTTCAGCTGCTATAGGTTACAGTTTAATGTGTAAATGCAGATTACAAGCTGCCGTGGTTTAAATGCTTAATTGTTGAGTAGCAGAGGACAGTGCTTAAGCAACAGATGCACATTCTGTGCTGTCTTGCTGAAGCGAGAGGTGCAGCCTTCAGGAGAGGAAGGAGCAGAGGGCAGACATTGCTTCAGCCATTGCATTTAAATCAGTTGGCCAATAAGAGTCACAGTCCTTAGCCCAAATGTATGTTAATTAACATTTCATAGTTATCTGTAGGATAGCAAACGGAGTGGCTGAGGATTATACACTTGCCTATTTTGCCACGTACACATCAGACGTGGTAAACACCAGGAAAGTGGTAGGGAAGATACATGGGAGCTTTCAAGCACAGTATGTGATAGAGGTCTCCTGCTGGAGGTCTGAGCTGGTGCAGTACACCCAGGTTGGCTGACAGTACTCTGTGGATGCTGACTCTATCTGGACTGTGTGGTGGGCAGAAGCTATGCAGGTGAAAGAGCTCAGATGTGGCCTTGCTGTATGACTGCTTGCATCTGGATTGAGCTCTGGCAGTTACTCCAACCCTTCAAGGGCCACTTCGGTTATCTGCAGTGTACCTCCACGGTAAGACTAGAGCTTGCTTTTTGGAATCAAGACATGTTAAATAATGATGATATTTGAGTGTAGGAGGAAGAGAAACGTGCTTAGTCTGCTTCTGTTTTATAAGCTTATGTTATTTTGTTATACTCTTGGCATAAGCAAGTTTCAGCTGAGCTGATGGAATTGGTCAGTAGGGTTGAAAACAAATTCCTTAGTGTTTTGGTTTTTTTTTTTTCTTCATGTAGGGAATAATTTGGGCTTGAGTGTGGGTTGTTTTCTAACTAACGATACACCTGTTGTGGCACTAGTGACAGAAACCTCAAAAGCTGCTTATTTAGAGATGCATGTTACATGTCCAGTCTAATGGGCAGGAGTGGAATTTAGCTGAATGAAGAATTGCAGTCTTCACTCAAATCTCTTGTTAAAGGAAAAGGTCTCCTTTTCCCAGCAGTCTAAACACCAGGCAGTAACACAAACTCCCTGTGTGGTGTCAAACTTACCATCTTTTTGTGGGGGAACTCTGCTGCTTTGGATAGGATGCAAAATGCCATCTGCCAGCAACATCTCTCTGATTAGACATCTCCAGCAGTATTTCCAGCACAGACTTCTTCATTTGAGGCTCTGTGGTGCTTTCAGGATTCTGGGATGCCTTTCCAAAAGTTGTGGTCTACTTTAGAGTGCCTGGAATAAAAAGGTTTGATGCTCTGTGTGTATATTGTGGTAACAGCACTATTCTGAAAATAGGGACTCAGATGAGGCATGCTTTTAGCACACCTTGTCCTTGCTGGTGGAGTTACCTTGTAAGAGTAAGGGAGGAGGAAAAGATGTCTAGCAATTCCAGGTTACTTTCAAATGTGGAGCTAAGTTCTGCTGTGCAGTGAAATCCAATAGCAAGTTCCTTATCCATCTTTCTTTAATTAACACCGAAATGAGAGTGATGTACTTCAGGGCTATGGGGCAGGGGTTTTATTTGTGATTTTTTGCTGTCACTTGCATCGACTCCTATTTTTTCCTGGATTCATCTGCCCTTAGTGTGCATTTGCTAGCTCTGATTGGAGCTGCCACTATGGCAATTATAGTATAAAATAACAAATTTCAAACTGATACAAGTGCTTATTTTAAACTTCAAGGTGATAAACAGAAGGGTGTGAACTGAGAATCTTTTCTTAGTCACTTAGCTTATAAAGGAAGTTATATACTCAGAGATGTAAAGAAGATAGCATGAAAACACATTAGAAAAATAATATTGCAGATTCAGCTCAATATACAGTCTGTGTGTGTATGTAAAACCTGAATTTTGCAGGCAGTATTACAAAAGCAGGAGCAGTAATACTTCTAAAACATCCCTGAAACTGGTTTTCTGTGCAGTAAGTGGTAAATATACAACAGAAGAGGGATGGAATTCATCTATGCTTGTACTCACCCTAAAGAGGTGCTGTGTGCAAGTTCCTGCTGCACAGGCCTGGAGGCTGCAGGCTCTGCAGCAGGAAGATTCTGCATCCTGCTTACTGCCCAGGAAGAGTAAAAAGAATGAGGCCTGGCTAATACACTAGCACCATCCTGCCCAAGCATCTTATTTGGCTTCTACTTTGGAGCAGTTGCATGTGCTCATATTTTCAGTTTCTAAATAGTTTCTAAATTTCAGCATAATTCTCTCACACACATGAATGCTTTGCCCATATATTAATGGCCTGCATCTTCTACCCGTGGCAGAATCATGGAGTTCTTGCTTCTTGGCTATTTCCCATTCAAGTGGAGTCTTAATAAGTTTACGTAGCAGTCATAACTCCAAATTCATAACCCATTGATGTGTGGTACTAACTGCTAAAGCATGCATGAGCTGGAAATCTTGGCAGAGTCTGGAGTGAGTTATGGAGGGCATTCATGCATAAAGAGCATTGTGCTAAATATTAGATGATGCTGCTCCTTCTTAGCAGCTCGTATCTGCTTTCCAGGTCTGAAATTCTTCTTCAGTTGCATTGGCTGTTTCTCCAACATGAGGTGAAAATAAATTAACAACAAAAAAAATTGCGTTTTTTTCCCATTTACTACTATGTCAGGGAGATTCCCTTCAGTGGTGATCACATTGGAAGCTTCAGTCCTTGGTCTGAAATTTAAGAAGGAAGCATGGAATCTGCAAAGAGGTAAAAGAAACTGAGGCCAGCAGTTCTTCAGAGACTGAAATAACTCAAGCAGAATAACGTAATTGCTCCAAGGGCTGGGGATGAGGGAGCAAGAGAAAGCTTTTTTTCCCCCCTCCCCCGTTCTTGGGTGATAGCTTCCTTTGTTGGAGAACAGATGAGCTCATAGCAGAGCCAAGAGTAGGCACAGTATGGCATAGGCACACCCCTGCAAGTGAATGAAGAGAAGAGATTGTTGAAAAGAGAAGAAAAAGCCTAAAAAAATTTGATCAGGAACTGAGATCTAATCTGATGTAGTCCTTAAAAAGCAACTGAGGAGCAGTTAGCATGAGAAGAAATTGAAATGCCATTTGTCTGACACACTGCTTATGTGTCTTCCTGTGTGCATACCCTAAGTGTTTGTATACAAGAGCAGGAAGCCAATCCATGTTTCTCTGGCTGGATTTGTCACCCAGAATGTACTGCTTGGACAGCCTGCTGGTCAGCCTCTGCAGCCTTGGCTCTGCTTCTTAGCAAATGAGCATGGTGATCATAGCATTTACTGAATAAACAGCTGAATACCATAGACTGGGTTTTGTTTATCTGTATTTGTGACAGACATCATCAGCATAGGGTGAGGACAGCTATGGCAGACATTCAAAGGTTCAGTTCAAAGTCAGGCACAAGTAGAGGCTTACATGTCTGTGGCTAAAATGGAAAGAATTCTTAAATTACTCATTTTATTATTGGAGTTCTTTGCTTAACAGGGCAATGTCAAGTTTTGTGTGTAAGCTTCCCAAGTTGTTGGTATACAGAAAAGAAAAAACAGGAAAAAGCAAAACTGGAACTAATTTGGTTTGCTCAGGCTGGAGAAGCTGAGATGGAATAAACTCTTGTCTGTAGCCATAGTTGATAGGGCAAGAAGTAATGGGCTTAAATTGCAGCAACTGAGAAAATTAGGAGATGCTTTCAAAAAGCCAGGATAATGAGGCAGTGGAATAGATAAAGGGAATGTTGTGAAGTGTCTGAAAGTACTTCTTGCTGAGAATGAATGAGAGACTGCTGAGAGAAGTGTAAAAGACACTGTGCTCCTGCCTTGGTGTGCAGGGTGACATTCTGATCTCTCCCAGATTTCTTTCTTCTGATTTCCTTCATTCTTTGATTTTTAAACAGTGGAGAGGAATTAGTCAAAGGCTTTTAAAATTGCTTGTAGGCAACCTTCCTGTCTGATTATTTCCTTGTACCTTACTTAATGTATTCATAGCCCTTATCCTTTTGGTCTCATTGAAATGTGTGAGGGTGCTTTAATATATCTGAGTTTAAAGTTACGGAATTTAGCTTGAAGTGTTCTTTTGGTGCCTTGAACTAAGCTGGCTGACACTATGCTGATGCAAAAATGTAGCTTGCAAACTGGCAGAGAGCAGGCACAGTAACTTCCAGTAGTGAAGTGCTAACCATGTAGAAAAGGTGGTGAAGTCCTAAATCATTCTAGCCCTTAGTAAAGTAAAAGTGACTTTGCTTTGTGAAGGCACTCTGAACAAGTTACTCTAACTCCTCCAAAAGTCAAGCATATTTTAAACTGGAACAAGTCCCTAAAGACACAAAATGTGTGGTGTGTTTATGTTTTTGTTTTTAAATAGTAAATCAACTGAGGGAATTTGTAGTTCCATAGTTAAATTTGTTCAAAGTCAGAATAGGGAATCCAGTTTTTCCATGCTCCTACCAATGGTAGGAAGGGATACCATGGGGGATGTCTTGTGATACTTGTGGATATTTCACATTTAGGAGAGATTAATCTTGCACAGTTGTTGCCTAGATCCTCCTTTTTTGACAAGTAATTTCTTTTCTTTCTGGTTTCATATATGTCCTGCAAATAAGATGACCTGAGCATTTTGTGGCAATCCATGTATCATATTTGGAAGCTTTCAAAGTCTCTTTAAATGACTTGTTGGAGTGCGTGTTTGGTTTGGCTGTTTTTTCTTCTCCCTCCTTTGAAAACTCCCTCAATTTTCTAGTTAATTCTTACCTGAAAAAAACCTACAAACCCCAAACACCCAAATTGAAACACTTTTAGCATCCAAAAGGCAGCAGTATGAGGAACATGGTTGCTTTACAGTTCTTTGTGTATTTTTGAGGCTACACAAAATGACCTAACTTGATTAAGAATTTTCTCCTTTTAATTGAGACAGTGTGCAGCTCTCCCACATTTCTGGCTAGTTGCTTGGGTCAAAAGAATAACAGCATGTTTTGTCTGCTTGGGTTCTCAAAGTTGTAAATCACTGGACCATTTTCAGTTGTACATTGAAATTCTCATTCCAGGTTCTCCTGGGGGAACTGCCTGTCAGCTTTCCCAACACTTTCCCAACAAGCCTGGCTCTGCTGTCTCTGCACAGAGGAGCACCATAGCATGGGAGAGATTTGCTGTGCAGATAGAAGAATTTTGTTCACTGTTCACAAGTTACAGTTTTGCTTCAGAACCTGGCTAGTTTCACCTTTGTGAATGTTTGGGGCACCCGACTGCCTCATTTCAAGTAATCTTTTTCCTGGCTAATTTTGTTTTGCTGTGAAGTGGCTTCCTCACACCACTTCCTTAGTGGTACAGCTGCATTCTTCACTCTCTTATAGACAGCATTTTCCCCTTAGCACTCAGCCTGATATTCCCACACTTTATAAATATGCTTGCAGTGGTGCCATAGGCTGTTACTTCTCATTTCTGGGTAGAGTTGCAAATCTGATCCAGATGGTGCTGTTTTCTAAAGTCTGCTGCTGAAATCTGTTTGCAAGATATGATCTGCCTGAGCATATGCCTGATGGGCTGTTTTCAGGAGATCTCTTTTCAGGACTCCTGGTTATTTTTGGGTTTTGCTGTACTAAAGTTGTGTTTCCTTAAATGCCTTGAGTCAGTGGGATTGGATCCTTTTGTTTGCTCCAGCAGCACAGGCCACATCTAAGAGCTGCTTAGACTCAATTGTTATTTTGTCATAATTATTTCCAAGAGCCTTTGTACTCTTTGAGCTTAATGAGAACAAACCACTGTTTTACAATAGGTAGTAAAATGACAATTAATGATAGCATTAGTAATAATGACTAGTTTTGACAGTAGGTCCAGCAATAACAGGGGATGTGGTTTCTCCTGATGTGCATGTGCTGACTGGATGTGTCCAAGCTACTCAAGACCCTTGCAACTTACATACTATTGTCCTTGGTTTCTCTTGTGGACTTAATCTCACACAATTGGTATTGCCTCCTTTGTCTTTTCTCTGCCCTTTTTACATGCTTACATTCTTTTTTCCTCAAATCTGAAGGGGGGGAAAACGTCATCTTTGGAGCATAGTGTGCCTTTGAGAAGAAAATACAAGCACACAAGCTATCATGGAAGGCCTCGAGATCTCTGACAGTTTGTTTTACAAAGTTCTGCTTCTGGAGAGCAGAATAACTCCCCCACACCTGTGAAGCAGAGTGTGTAGTGAAGTATGGTGAAGTCTGTGCTTCAGGCATATTGAGACTGGCCTGTAGAATGAGAGGGCACCCACACTAAAAGGCTCAGAACTCGAAAGGCAAAGAATTGCAATAGCACTGTCCCCACCTACCACTCCCCAAGAAGTCCACCAAAACACTTTTGATTTTTAATGGCTAAACTCTTGTGGGTGGTAGGCCTCTGCTGTTTTCATTTGTCACATGGTTCATTTGCTGGTCCACAATAATCAGTTTACAGGCTTACCTGCTTGTTCTTGTAGGTAGAAATCATGCTGGCAGTTCAGCTGGAGGAGCATGGTTGACATTGTCATCTTGCATGGTGTGCCTCTCATTTAAGTCCATAGGAAGTGGCCTTGAGGAGACTGAATAACTAATGACTGTGGGGGAAAGAAGATGCAAATGGCTTTTGTGCTGAGCTTTTAAATGACAGGGAAATCAAATCATTGTGAGAAACAGCACTTGCACAACAGATCTGTTTTACCATCTCCTTCCACAAATTCAGGGTCAGGGGAACTTAACAAAACCTGCTCTTGAGTGTTAGTACTATGCTGCACAAAACACATAGCATGGTGACCCAAAGCCTCTTTCAGACGACCTCCAGCTGTTGTTGACAACTACAGCGCAGACAAATGCTTTGATGTGCAGAATTGTTGAGGCAATTTGGCTTCTCTGTTTCAGTGGATATAAAACATCAACAGTGTGTTAAGTGCTTGCTAAAAGAGAGGCTGGAGCTCTCTCCTGAAACAGCAGGGTACTTGCTCTGTTACCTTACCTTAGTGTTGCAGCTTTTCTATAGTTCTGTTTCTATAACCTTCCAACACAGAATGAACACACACATCTTCAGACAAGATATTTGATGAGACTAGCCTCTAGAAGTGGTGACACCAGAAACCATTGGTATTTGTAGACCAATAACTGATTGTTTGGCAAAATGGATAGATATATAGGGCCGACAGAGGAGCTGTTGCTCGTCTGTCTTACCAAGACCACCATCCTACCAGTAACAAACTTAAGAACTTAATCTTCCGCTAACAAAATAATGTTAACTGAGGGCAGTCTTGAAATTTGTTACTTGGTGTGGTCTGACTTGTGTTTGGTTTAAATTATGTACATCCTCAAAAAGGGGAGAGCTTCCGAGTTCCCTGTCAGTATTATTGGCTTAATGAATTGATCAGCCACGTGAAAAATATGAACTATATTCTCTCACAACAGAACGCTCAGGACTGCACTGCTTCTTAAATAATTGGAACAAAAGTGACGTTTTTTTGTCTCTTGAATGCCCTTCCTATCAAGTTGCTGGGGCAAGAGCTGAGTTTTTTGGAAATTGTGGATGTGAAAGAAAGAGGGGGTGTGGGGGTGTCAGAGAGGGGTGCCTAGTTTGCCCTGTTCTTAGTAAGGTTTCCATTCTTATACGAAATCATAGTATTTTAGATATCTGTAGAGCTTGGAAAGAGGGGAAATGGAAAGAAGAGGTGAAACTTTGCTCAACATATGGCTCAATTAACTAATTATCTCAGGGGTTTGTGTCTTGGGTTTCAATCGGCAGTGTTGTTTTACTGTGGCTCTTGGTTTTGGTAGCAGATTTGCTCCTTTCTGACATAGCAACTGTCAAAAGAGTCCAGCATGGACTTGGGGTCCTTTCAAGCTGACACCTGTTGCCATCTTTATTTCCTCCTTTTTTTTTCCCCTCTCCCCCCCCTTTTTTTCATTCCTTCTTTTTACACACTACTAGTAGACTGTTAATAAACTAGTCTTGCCCAGTGCAAACAAAGTGACATCATGCAGTCAGGATTCATGTTGCAAACAGGAAATCAGAGTGCAGTTATTCCCACTGCTGCTTCTCCATAGTCAACTGTTGTAGAAGTTACAGCCTTAGGTTACATATTTTCCTTTGAAATATGCTGTACAAGATGAAGAGGATATCTCACCCTGGCAGAGGGTCAGTGACCAGTGAGGCATTGCAGTGGGTGGGTCTGCTCTGTTCTGCACAGCCTTTTGACACAGACTAGAAACTCCTGCAGAAGCCTAGGAGCCATTTTAGGAACAGGTGCTTGCATTTGAGAGCTTTTCCTTCCCTATCCTCCACACATCAACATCTCTGAGAAGTGATAGTTTGATTTATAGAGAGACAAAAAAAAAAAAAAAAGTAGGATGGGAAAGGGAACAGGAAAGAGAAACATCAGAGAGGAGGGAGGGGTAAAGAGAGAATTGGCCAAGGAAAGGGAAGTGGAGACAGACAGACAGAAAGACAGAGAAAGAACTGTTTCCCCTTTTATGAGGAAAGGAGCCTGCAAAACAAGATGACTTAGTTCAGCTGTGCAAGCCCCTTAATACCCATGAACTTGCAATTAAATGCGGAAGTGGCAGACAAGAGGCAAGCTAAAAGAAGATATTGTTGAGTACTCGGCATTGGAGGATGCAGGGGGAAACTCAGAAAATGGACAGAGCCCAAGTCATGAATAAGCACTCAGTTTCCTGGGATTCTGCTGCTGGTGGGAGGAGTGCTGGAGGTGCTGGAGGCCTCTGTCATTCAGAAACTCTGCAGTGGCAGAGGCCCTTTGTCCTTCTCCCCTGGATGCTGCCACAAAGAGAGGTTTTATTCAATTTCATGGTGCTGAGTCGACAGGCCTCTTTCTACTAAGCAAAGGGTTTCTTCCCCAGGCTGAGCTCTGGAAGAGTTTTGCAGCGAGGCTCTGTGAACCTCCATTGTTGTTTGCCTTGGAAGGACATTGTTTGCTGCTTGAATATTTCTTGATTTTATGCCTAGATAACCTCAACTGGTTCCTATTTTGCTTTGGAAAATTACATGAGCCTGATCAGTTTTTCCTGGATGGTTTTACAAAACAGAGACACCCTAAAGGAGTCAGGACTGTTACTTTGTGGGCTGGCCAGAAGGTTCTGAAGTGGTTTTTTTTTGGTTTGTTTTGGGTTACATGGTAAGAGTTTACATACTCTCCTAATGACAGTTTGCACTTAATTGTGTGTTTCTAGTAACCTCTGCTGACGTGTGAGAGGTAATTCCTATTTATTCCTGTAAGTCAGTTTTACTTCTTTCCTCTGTCCAGAAGGTAAACTCTTACAGCTGAAATGTCAGCTGAAGCTTTGAAAGCTGAAAGATGCTATGTGTGAGAGAGTCTTGGGATCCAGGGGCAGAGAATGATTTGACAGGATAGGATAAAGCTATGACATTTATTCCCCTGTCATACATATGCCTTTTTGAGTGTAAGAGTGGGAAAAGGATTTTCTTAATGTTTGTGAAGGCCTTAGTGGGATGCAAAGGATGCTTCGAGTTGAACAAACCTACAGATTTCACAACATTTGAGAGCACAATGGGGTTCTTGTGCTATAATCTGCCAAACTCAATGAAGTAAAGGAGAATAACTCCACCAAGGGCTCAACAGAAAAGGAACACATTCTTTGGGATCAAGCCTTATCTCATGAATCTGCAACAAGCAGCTGAAATACTCATGTATTAAAGATGTTTGTGTAAACTAGGTTTTTGGGTTTTTTATTACTCTAAGGACTTAAGCAATATTCAGATTATAGCACATGATTTAAACAGAAGTGTGTATATTATTAATAGGGACTAGGATGTGTCCCAGCTTTCACTCTGTAGAGAGCAAAAGTAGGTCATTCTGCCTCCTCTGTAGCGTTACAACTCCAACACCAGTTTGCCTTAGCATATGGGATCAGGCTGAGGGAAGCCCTTGAGTGGGACAGTGATTTTGAGAGCCTCTCTCACTGGTACTGTCAGCGTTCTGCCAGTTCCTTTTAATTTAGTTCTTTTCCCAAGGTTGTGTCTGTTGGATTGTTTGGATTTGTTTAGAAGGTTGCTTTGTTTCACATGTACACGGCTGGGTTTGAGAGGCTGAGCTGTGTTGGTGCTGCTGTGGAAGGGACAACAAACATCATTTGACAGGGAAGAGGTCCAGAAAGCTGATGCAAAGCTGGTAGTTCTTTTTGTTAACTGCAGTGCTGTGTGGATTAGGCATTGTTGTAAAGGAGGCATTGGGCTGCCTGATAGCAGTTGCCTGTGAATTGTCTCTACAGGGTGAATGTAGCTGTTTACTAACTGTTGCAGCAACAACAGAGGTCAGCCTCTCCAATCCAGCCTTGTACATGTGAAACAAAGTCACCTTCTAAACAAATCCTCACAGTCAAGTGCAGCAGCACAGGGCACCATGCTGCACTACCTACTATTGTATATAGATTCCTAGGAATTAGAGAGCTGTGATGGGACCAGCTTTGTGTGAATGGCTGATTCTGTGCCCAGCATCCCCAGCTATCGGCATGTGTTGTCTTGCACCAACAAGGTGCACCCAGGCATGGCTGGGAAAACCGATTGAAAGCATCACCTCTCCTATCAATAAAAGTAACTGCGTTAATCACAAACCATGAAATGACTGGAAATTTAGGAATGACGTGGTGTCTTAAGCCTGTTACAGCAATATGGATTGAAGTAGCTCCCTAAAAGTTTTATTGAACGTTTCAGGTTTGCGGAAGAACAGAATGCATTAAATACTATAAATATGTCCCTACTGCTTGTAGGCAACATCATCAGACGAATAGAATGTGAAATAAAGCAGTTCCCCCAAGGTCAGGACTGCTTCTGTCTCTCAAATTTTTTTTTGTGGTTAGGGAAGGCATTGCTGGGAATTTTCCTTAGTGTAGTCCATCTCTCCCATCATTCCCAGCTCTTGTTACTCCTGGCTGATTTGGTGATTTGGCCCTTCCACAGAGATTCCAGTCTAAGGAAAGCAGTGTCTGTTTATAATTTTTATTTCTTTCCTCTGTGCTTTAAAGCATATGGAAAAAATGTGGAATAAACAATACTGAATAAATTTACTCTGCACTGTCATCCCCATGATTTAATCACAAACTACTGGGGCTGCATTGTGCTCTGCTGGCACAAACCTTTTATCTCATGAGGCCTTTCAGGCTGCTGCATGAGTTGTCTTTGCTGCCTAACCCAAATCCCTGGGAAGGATTATTGCCCTGTGGCAGGCAGCCATTTGACTGTTTCTTGAAACACTCAATTCCAGTGGCTGGTTCAGGTTCTCTTACTGTGACCAATTGGCCTGTGGGTCTTGAAGCAGAAAGAGACTAGGGGAATTGGACAGTAGATGAGTGGGAGGACATGACCAACACTGAGGAAAGGAATGGGTCTTTAGATTCAGGTATGAGTAAATCAAAGACTGGTAAAGGAAATCTTTTTCTTCCTAGCAAGATTGATTACACATTGACAGCTGGAATTGACATGTGTCAGGGGTCTCTTTTCTTGCAGCCCCACACCAACAGGCATATGGTAGCACTGTAAGGAAGTTAGACAGCAGACAAAGTCCAGCTGTTCTTCACTTGTGCTCTCAATACTCTTTTGCCCCAGTGTAAACAGATGCTCCTTTCCACTCTTAATCAAGTTTCACTGGGATTTAAAAATAAAGAGGCAGGAATTATTTTCTTGGTTTGGGTAAGATTTCTTTTTCACCCTAGATCATAAAACTGGTAAGAGCCCAGTGTAAAGAAATATCACAGTAAGAACTTGCATTGTATTTTAGCAGGACTCTGAGTAATGTAGCATTGAATACAAACAGATGCAGCAGCTAAAATGCCCCTAGTAATGACACTAGCATTTTAAAACCATACACACACATGTGTTTTTAAATGGGGAAGCAAGAAAAGATGGCAAGGAAAGCTCATTAGTGTCAGCCAGCATCTTAGTAGAGTCTAGGGCTGAGTAAAATGATGCAATTACTAGATAGATTTTCCTCTACTGTAAACTGGCTGAATTCTCTATTGGATTCAGTGCACACATGTGATTCTGACCCACAGCTTCTCAGGAAGGAACTGTTACTGTCAAAGGCCAAAGCACAATCATAATACACAAGGCGAGAGATCCAGCACTGCAGGTTAGTAGGCTGAGTATCCTGCAGCCAGGATCCTGCTGTTCATGGGACTTTAGGGGTATGTCCCTTACTCATCCTAACTCAGTGTATCTGAGATGGAATAAGTTACACAATGTACAGATTCATTGGAGCTTGGTAATGCCACACTGTGATATGCATTATGTTTTTCCTGTGCTCTTTTGTGTTTTGTGGCTGTTTTGACTGCCTCACTTTATTCTGGGAGCTTACATCCTTTAGCTTGTGTAGACCTAAATAGTCTCACTGATGTGGGATGTGTGAATAAAATCTTCCAGTAGAAACATCTTAATGCAATTATTTCTAAAAAAGGTGATCCTTTTAGTGATTCCTCAGAATGGTTCTGCCTAGTAGTCCTGTTTGCATTAGTACAGAAGTTCAGGCTATTATGAGAGCAGAGGCATCCCTCTTCCTCCCTGCCTGAAGAGTGCAGGGTTGCTGTGTATTGGCTTAGGGAGTCTTGAGAGCCCAAATGGAAGTAAAATTAATCTTAGGTTCCCCTTTCGATAGATTTCTTTTTCTAAAGTGTGAATCTGGCTGCTTTTATCAGCACTAGCATCCTTTCTTGACAAATAAATAAATAATGAAATTGGTTGCCAGCAACATTTTCTGTAAGGATGAGTCAGCTGAGGGTGAAGTGAGGTATAAAGGGTTAAGAAAACAAACATTCCACTGCATTACATCTGGAACAGGTTCTGGAGTCACCTGGATTTTGGCTGGAAAACCATGAGCAGAATATGATTTGGTAATTTTGTTTCAGTCCTGAGTGAGCTCTCAGGTGTTCTTTGTTCTCGTGGCACATGTATTTTTTAACAATCTGAATCTTTCTTGAGTAGGTCTGTGCTGTTCTGATCCCCCCATAATGCTTCTGGAAGCTGAAGCACAGCAATGGGCTCACTTAGCTGTTGTTGGCTGGAGCTCCCTTGGCAGTCACTGTCGCTCATCTGTTGTTGTACATTATTCAGAGGCAGTTGAGTGGAGACAGTTTTATACAAGTTCACAGGAAGAAAATGAGGGCAAATCTCCAGGAGATGGTTCAGGCTGATAGTAAGTTCTCCCAGATGAGAGCTCTGCAGAGAGGAGCTGCTCAGAATGATTGCATTTCCTTCTCATGAGTTGCTTGTTACGGACACCATATCAAAGTGAGCCCAGGAATAATGCAGAGGAGTTTTAAAATCCTCATATATTCTTTGCATCTTAAAGACCTTTTGTAGTTGTTTAATGCAGCATTTGCAAGGTTTAAAGCTGTGTCTGCAAAGGTAATGATAAATAGTAAGAATGCTTAGCAAGACCCCAGAGTTTGGAACTGAATCACTGCTGCTCACAGGATTTATTTGTCTGAGGTCTAAAGAAGTATTCAAGTCTAGAGAAGGAAGGGAAAGCTGAAGAGCTAACCCTGCTTACAGCCTGAAATCACCAAGGAGGTTTTAGTGCTGATTTTAAGAGCAGCTATAGGGAGTCTAAAGGTGATATGTACATCATGTCCTGGTCTAAGAACATTACAGGTGAGATGTGTCTCTCTGTGTGGCTACTTAAGGTTTGGCGTTTTTTGTGTGTATAGCCTTTACTAACACATATGGTTATTTTTTTTTGTTGTTGAGATACCACAATCTCACCAGCAGCTTTTAGTGGAAAATATTGTTTTGGCTTAGCAGCCTTCCTGAAAAAGCTTTGTGAACTATTGGATTAAATGTCATTTTATAATTAGCTCTTTCTATAAAAAGGAATAAGGCATCTGAATCCAGCCAATGACCTAAAGATCTCATCTAACAGCCATATTTTGTATAATAACAGACTGGATCTTGCCTTTTACTGACGTTCTCAGGTGTGCTGCTTTCTCATGCAGCTGCAGGATGGTTTAGTTTCTGTAGCCTTCTGCATCCAAGATAGTGTAGGAAGTAAATATTTACTGTGATGCTAACACTGGCACATGCAGAAAGAGCTAACCTGTATAATTGTAATTTTATTACGTAGCCCCTGTAATTTACATTTTTATTGGTTGCAGTTAAATTAATTCCAATTAACATAATTTCACTGTGTCAAATTAAACAAGTATGATGCTGCCCACAAATTTTGGAGCCTTCTTCAGTCTCCCCATATAGTTTTTTCCTGCATTAATTTGTCTTACCAAAATAATTTCACAATTAATCATGCATTTCCAGGGGCAGGATTAAAAGAAGGTGTTTTGAATTCTAAATCATGTTATGGCCCACAGGCTGCTTCTTTAGATGGCTTTGATTTCATGCATGCTGATGTTCATCACTTGCTTTGACTGCTGTATGTTGCTGCTAGAGATGAGTAAGACGTGTTCTTTGCAGACTGATATCCAGGAGAGAAGAAGGAAAAGACAGGTCCTTCTCATCTGTGATTGTCAGGAGAGAGCTATTAGTTACTGAAAAGGGAATGTGATCTTGCAGTTACTGCAGCAAAAGAACAAACTGGACTTCGTGTGCTCTGTAGTTCAGCAGGAGAATTATGCAGAAGATGGGGTCACTATTCTGTGAATAAAATATTATTTAGACCTCTTTGGTCTCATAATTTCTGGATAAAACTTACTTTTTGTGTTTTCCTGTGTTCCCTTCATTGGATCAAGTGTGGTTCCCAAGAAAACTGTAAGTAATTCCTTTAGAAGGAGCTGTATGCAGCAGTCTTCAGCAGGCATAATTCAGCATGCAGGGTGTAACCAAATGACCTGCTTTGTAGTATTGACTGACTTTCAGTGTTCCACTCTTCAGAGCAGAGGGCTGGGAGTAAGCTGAATCTGTACTGAGGCATTAGGATGAAGAAGCAAGTCAGGAATGAAACCATATAGAAGGTGAACCAGAGGGTCATCAGAGAATCTTAGAGTGGTAGGGGTTGAAAGGGACCTCCACACATCATCAAGTCATGGACTGGGACTGCTCCTTTTTTCATATACTCATTAGGAATAGTGGAAGTGGCAGAAAAGAGACAGAGCTGAAGTGAATACACACACAACAGAGCCATAGCTTTTTTTCTTCTGAACCAGCCTTTCTTAAGATGCATACCAAGAGATGTGGCAACCTGGGAGTGTCCAGGCTTTCTCTATGTGTGCCACATAGCCAGATTTCCCAGGAAGGGATGGGTTCTTGTACCCCACTCCAGCTTGGCTTTGAAAAGGAAGTCCCATGCTTCCAAACCCAGAAAGAAGGTAGATGGCTTTGCTGTCCTTGAAGGCTTAAGGCATCACACAGTGCAAGCAATCTCCTGAGGAGCTACTGCCCTAGCTTCTGGCCAGCTGAAGGTGTTCTGTTGCCACAGCAGTTTTGGAATTGGTTTCCTGCATCCTTCTCTTCTGTTTTATGTGGCTAATTGCTGTGGTAAATCTAAGTCTTTTCACCCTGGAGGGTTAAAAATGGGTTCTCAAGAACTACTTTGTATCACGTGTCTGCATGGGGCAGTCTTTCTTTGTGATTTCTTGCACCTAGTAACTCAGTGCAAATGAGACGAGTCCTAAATCCAGGACCACACTTAGCAGGTAAGTGCTGCTATCCCACCCCCCCAGAGCTCTGGAGTTACTCACAGCTTGGCCAGCCTCTGCAGACAGGGAACAGTGCTGCTCAGAATCGGTGTCTAGGCAGTGTCTGGCACTCTAGCTCTCTCTGTCACCTCTGCTGATAGGTCCAAACGCTCTTGTAAGATACTTATCCCTCTGATGGCATAGCATATTTGCTGTTGATGCTTCTACATCACTTCAGCAGGGGTTGGAGTAGGTGGGAGGGGGGAGTGCACAAGGAGTGCTCATCAAACAACTCAGTACCTTTGCCTCCTTTCCTTCTGTTCTCCTGTAGAAGATACCACAGTGAGTTGTTGCTGAAACAGAAGACTGGGTGGAACCAGCCTCAGAGAGACAGCACTTGAGACTTACGTACATATATTTAATGCCACATCATAGAGTGTGGTATAAATAGAAGAGTTGTGATGCTGGAATATCCTGAGAAACTAACCCTAAATTAGAGGTGTGGTTCTGAAGCTGTTCCCATGCATGGAAAGAATAGGGAAAGGAGAGACTTCCATAACATGTGCTTTCCTCTTTAACCCCAACAGGACTGGGTAATGTGTTAGTGGAGGAAATGAAGTGCAGTGTAAAGTAACTTGGCAACTTGAGGGAGGAAGGAAGAGGAAGATTAATATGACATTGATCATTGATCCCAGTATCTATAATCTCTTTTTTCTGAGAGTGAAAGGACCAGCACAGTGTGAACTTCTAGAGCATACAGCTTAGGCATCTCTGGAAGAAGTCAGGCTCAAGCAGTGGTGTATCCTTTAAAATGTGATCTCTTTTGAAAAGGAAGTCATATCAATCTCTCTGGTGTGAATTATGGAAGAATCCAGAGCACTTACATTGATTGGGTAGAGATTATCAGAAGATTTTGCTCAGAGAGATTTGGTCTTTTCTCTGTTGTGGCAAATCCAGGTTATTTTTCTGTTCTGTACTTGGGCAAAAAAGAAGCTGCCATGGCTGCCACTTGTTTGTATCTGTGCTAGCAGATGCACATGCAGCAGGCAGAATAGACCATGTGTTTCTTTCTGTGCAAGTCCCCTGGGACGTAGAGAAGAATTAGGCCTAGTGATTTTCTGAATAGGATGTGAAAATTGAAGTAGTCCCTGTCTTGCTTGATTCAGAGGAATGATTGTGGCTGCAGAGAAGAAACTTGAGGTGTGTTGTGGTAAGCACATGGACATGACTCCTTTTAGGAGGTCTTCAGAGCCTCACTGTTCCCTGCTAATGCTTTTTGGGCTGTGATGCATTACAGCCTGAACATCTGGCTTGGCTTTTGCAGGCATCACTGGAGTGTCATTTTCTCCTGAAGTGTTAAATTCCACAAAACACTGTAATTCTAGTCCAGCTGAGAAGTTAGTGTCTGCTACAAGCTTCACACGCCTGCTTGCATAAGACTGAAAAGCAAACACAGCATTAGTTGTGATACTATTAGACATTGCACAGGTAGATAGCAATTCTGCCTCACTTCCTGATGTTTTAGGTGTGTCTGAAAAATATATCCCTGATTAGACACTGTTGTTGCTGTCTGATTTGTTTCACTTCTGTGTGGTTTTGGTGAGGGTGATGTGCTTGACACTTTTTCGAGACTAAGGCCTCCTGTTGCAGCAGAGCAAACACAGGCAGTAGCAGCACGCTTTAGCATTCAGTGCAGTACACCTGTGCTCTGTTGGAAAGAAAAGTTAAATTGGTGGTGGTCAGAAATCTCCCAAGTTGAGTATCTAAAGCAGTGGTGAATTCAGAAGAATTAATTTGTGAGCCACATATATTTCTTTGTGCTGTTGCCAAGTGAGGAAATATTAGGGCATTACTGTAGTAAGGTAATTTTTTTCTTAATGACCAAACTTGTCATTAAGAAATCATATAAAATATCTAAATGAATGTATTTTCAATATTCTTTACTGGCTCCAAACCCCTGAAGTGCCCAGTCCTCTCTTCCTTGTGTTGTAGTTGATTAACAACTATACAACAGCAGGAGGTATCCGCTTGTGTCTTCTATTCACACGTGTCTTGCCCCAGGTGAGAATTACCACTGCCTTGCTGCTGAGATGATAAATAATCAAATTACAAGAGTCTCTGTTCCAAAAGGAATAGCGAGATCAAAGCTGGACAACTGATGTTGAAAATATCAGTAAAGGTTTGCTCTGCTTAGATAATGCCAAGGTGATCAGCTAATTGTTCTAGTGAAAAACTTCTCTTGGCTGCTCTGCATCTTGCAGTCATTGAGAGAAACTATTCAGGTATGAAGGCCATCAGTTTTAGGGAAAAATCTTCAAATTATTTTGCCTCTGATGTTTGTGGAAATTGAATCCTTACTGAGGCAACTCAGAATGTTTTACCTTTTCCTATGTAACCTCAATTTACTATTTTTTTTTAAGTCAGGAGAAAAACAGAATTCTCGTGTACTTAGAAGTATAAAGTTGGGTTGAGCAGTTTTGTATGTGCAGCCCTTGCATTTGTGTTTATGAACATAATGGGATGAGAATGAATCCATTCTGTGAATCTTTGGGCCTCTCTAATTTCCTGTGGAAGTGATTTCCCATGAGCTGAGATGGATTTTAGTGAAGCAGGGAGAATGCTCACAACAGGGAATCACTTGAATGGGAGCTTTTATACAGGCACAACATGAACAAAGGAAAATGATAAGTTGACATAAGCATGTCTGTCTTCCTCAAAGGGTGATTTGATGTCATATTTACCGACAGATTCTGAGGTCAATTCTTTGCTGGAAACAATGGGTCTGTTATTCAAAAAATCTTTCAATAAACCAAAATTTTCTTAACAGCTACAAAATACAGAAATACAAAAAGATATTCAGTATATGTCTGTTTAAGTTCCATAGCTCACAGATTTAAAGATCAATAGAAATGCATGGATCTGTGGCTTGTAAGGCAGAGGAGCTGTCTGAATAGGAAGGACAAGCAACTTAAGAAGTTTTTCCCAGTCAGCTCCCAGTGCCCTTTGAGAATGCATGTAGCACTGGATGAAACTGCAGTGGCTGTGGGAACTTGGGTCTTACCACGACCTTCAGCTTTCTGTCCTGTCCTAGACAGAATCTGCTTCTGTTTGATATGAATAAGCCACAACTTGTATTCTGAAAAGAACATCACAGCATGTAGTTTAGAGATGTTTGTATGGGAGTCTGGAGTATGATCAGCTTCATTGAATAGCAGAAAAAAATAATTTGTGGGCTGTTGTGATTGACTTGCTGCTGATGGCACTAGCTGATAGAATGTACATGTGTATGGCTGTTCATATGTGGCTAAATGAAGTGTGGAACTACTTCAGCGTGTGACAGTTCACATTCTGAAGTGCTGCACTAACTCTGAGGACACTGCTGATAATGGCAACTGTAGTAACTTTTCTCCTGAGTTGTGAAAGAAGGAAGGGCCAATCTGATGAATTTACTGTGAGCAGCATCTCCTTGGTACTGAGTAGATAATGTCTGGAGATCCCACCATTTATTTCTTAAAGTTCAGTCCAGTTGTTTGGCAGGTGTATTACAGTGTAGCCATTTCAGAGACAGAAAGATGCTTTCATGCTCAGGGCAGTAAGAGGTGAAGGCAGTTGATGTCTTGTGCTGGTTTCCTTACCCTTCAGCAAAAGTGCTGTGAGTAATGGGGACAGGTTGGTGAAAGCAATCATGCAAGGTGTTCCATATTAGAAAGGAAGACCTTCAAGATCTATCAGAGTGCATACCTGGATTTCAGAGCAGGTTGGTGTCCAGCAGGTCTTCCTGATGTCACTGAGAAAATGCATACTTGGGATGCTGGATGCTGGGAAAATAGAGATTTCTGAGGTTCACTGGTCAAGTGGAAGTTAGTTTTTGGAAACTGCTGGCCTAAACCTTTGTTTTCAGGTTATTACTGGTTTATAATAAAATGTGAAGAACAAAATGTACAGATAATTATTAATGCTGACTTTCAATATTTTTGTTGTCATGGAAACAAGATTAGTATCTAGAAAATAGTCTTCACTTTGTAAGTGCATAGTAAGTACATGTATGTCTTGAAGGGCAGAGTCTTATTGTTGTCCAGCAAATACCTTTTTAGTGAAAGTGGAAAAAAAAAAAGTTACACAAAAGTTTGTACTAGCTCCGTATTTATATACAAAAATGTATTTCCTTACAAAATATGTATAGCTTAGGTCTTGATGGTGCTTTTAGTTCTGAAAGCATTCTGTAGCATATACTGAGAGATGAGAGACTGGATCCTCTGCAAAACATTTTGTCCTCCGCTGCTTGCTTCACACAATTCCAGTTTCATTCTACACTAACCTCATTAATGTGATTATGCAATCCTCATCTCTTCCCCAGAGACTTGTCCATTGTCAAGGGCAGCTGCATTTGCTTATTACAAGAACCTCAGTCATTAGTAGCATCAATACAAAGTGAGGCTTTTAATAGAAACCCAGATTACAATTATAAATCAATTCAAATTTCTTTTAAGTGCAGTAGCAATATATAGCTTTAGATGCTTTCACCCTAAGGGCTGCTGCTTATATATATAGCTTTGTAATTGCTTATCCCCCAAAATGGTTTTCTCTGCTAGGATGAATAAGTAGAATTTTGTGCCTTGGAAAGTCAAGTCTTACTTATTTTTGAAGATGAATGGACAAAACTGAGAATCCTACCTCTGTGGAAATTCTTGCATGAACAGTTCAGACATATTCTAGTGCATTGCTATGAGGCAGACTTGTTTGAAATTCATATCCTGACATTTAGATAGATCCTCTTATATGTTAACCTTATATAGTATTTTATGTTACTTATATAGTATTTTAGAAAGTCCTCTCATCCCATGGCTAATTTGCCATCTCTAATTATGAGATGAGTGGTTTCTAACACGAAGGATGAGCCGATATGGGAAATGGGGTAGGAGTTGGGGCTGTCCAGGAGCTAGGGTTCTTAAGGCTTTTGCATCATGATTCCATATTTGTTTAGGCCATGGTTTCTTTTTTGCCCTCTTTTTAAATTGTATTTGTTTTTCAAAAGCAGATATATTGTTAAATATAATTGATGCACAGAACATTGTGATGCTTATGAAGTAACTAGGACAACAGAATGTGAGAAGCAAGCAATGCTGTGTAAGCCATTGGTCTCAGTCCAGGACAGTGAATTGCTGTGTTGGGGGGGAAGCTTCAAGTGTCTCACTATTAACTATCCCTCTGGGTGAGAGAATTTTGCTTCTTGCCTGTTGTGGAAGAAGTTGATATAATTTCACCAGTTCTCTTCTGGCACCACATACTAATGGTGCACTGGAATTCCCTTATGCACAGGCAAATTTAAAATCCCCAGGGAAGGAGACCCCTCACATCAGAGCTGGATTCAACTTTCTAGGCATGTTTCCAAGATTCAAGTGTTACTGAATGCTTTGGGAAGAACTTGGAGCTGACAGTTCTCTGGGAGATGTTAATGAAAGGAAGGGGGTGAGAGGCAACTGGTTTCCTTAGGAACACAAAGACCTTCATTGTTCCAGTTCTGCATTCTTATATTGGTTGCCTGTAATATTTTAGATTGATTTCAAAATACTTTCACGTAGGGTGGACTGTGGTAATGAAGAGATTTGTGAGCATTTGGCAAATGCTCTGTCATCTGATGCACATTGTGATTAAAAAATCCCCAGATTGTTTTGTGTATCTCGGTTTGATTATCAGAACAACTTTGAACAAGGCTTCTCGAAAGTAGAATTGATTTCTCTAGGGACATCTGTGCTGATCAGTTGGTCATCTTATTTTTAGCCAAATTTAAATAGCATGCACACTTCTTCTTTCAAGTACTCTGAGCACTGGTAATTTTGCTTGCACTTGTCAGATTTCCTGTGGCTTCTTTTGTGGTTACTGAAGTTATAAACACATTGCTGTTGATAAGACTTAAAATATAGAGAGAAATGCAAGTGGTCTGTGAAAAAGTCTGCTGTGTGCAAAAATACTACTAGGAATATCGCTTGCAATGGGAGGCTTACCTCAGCCTCAGTAACTCCCTCATTATAGTTACTGCAATGTAAAATTGATGCTTCTGGGTCAGTGACAGCTTATGTTGCCATGTGATGCTTTGGTAACCGAGCCTATCTTTGTGAGGGAGGCTTTCAGCTCCTCATATTTCCTTAGTGGGTGAATACTGAAGAGAGCTCTGTTTAATGTGGCAACAACTTTGGAGGCTCCTGGGAATCCGGGAGTTACAGTCTGATCATGTTATCTAGCTCGCAGAAGGGAGAGGTGCTGAACTGCCAGGCACACTGATGAGACCGTAACTTTGGTGCATTCTGCTTCCAGATAAATGTCCAAAGCCAATCAGGCATGTCCAGTGCTTTTGTTTTATTAGTTAAATGCTGTGAATGCTGGAGATGGGAAGCCAAAGCTTCATGAACTTTAGATTTTAGAAACAGAACAAAATCCTTTTTCACCATCTGTAGTGCTTAATGAATAANTTTTTTTTTTTTTTTTTTTTGTGAGAAGGTTTGTAGGTAGTGTCAGTCATAATGGTTGCTATGTGAGAGTGAGGGCTGGAATCCATCTCCGTGTTGCTATGTGACATCAGTGTCACACTTGATACCTGAGCAGTAAAATCCTATTTTAAATGCTTTTCCAGATTTCGCCCCATAAACAGGACCTTTATCAGGCATTTTACAGTTGGAGCTCCTCAGGAGCCAGCATCATGGCAGTCAGCACACACAAATAGCTTCCTTCAAGCTATGAAACTGGGCCTTGGGCAGTATCTGCAATCAAAGGAACTGTTGGCTATGTTATGCAAATGTCAGCCTGACAAAAGCTCATACTTTTTGGTACTCCCATTGTGACTTGAAAGAGACATTGAAAGGATGGATATAGTTTGGTCTGTGACTTGTTTTATTATTTTTGTGTAGACCTATATGAAAAAGTATTAATTTCGTCCCTGAATGGTTTCCTTCCAACCACTGCCACGCTTTTTCATTACAGGCAGGCTGTCACTTCAGTCTTTGTTTGCACAAACAGATGTGCTCCTGTAATCTGAGAAGTGATTCTAAACCAAGTCACTACTCTTGAGCAAACCTTCTTCAGCGGTGGTTCGCAGTTTAGCTTAGATCAGCTGGGAACAGTTTACAACTAACCTGAGGTGAGATACTTCCGTAGAAATCGAAGTGTCTACATAGAGGTTTGCACCTGCTTAACGAAATCCCTTTAAATCAGCAAAGTCAAAACAATGTCCTTTGCCCACATTTGAAGACTGATGTTTCTTCAAAGATGTCACTTAAAAGAGTGGCTGTTCTAGCTCAGTTATTGTAACTGCTTCACTTCTGGCCTCAGTGGTAACTGATTTCTTCACTACCAATTGTCCAATACGTATCCAAGTCAGATCAGTGCATCATTAAATCTGTATCTTTGTAAAGCATTGCCCTTAGGTTCCTCAGAAACCAAAGGAGTGAATTTATGTTCACTGGATGAGCTAAAGAAGTTTGGGATTTTGGTAAGTGCTCAAGAGTTCAGTGGCTTTTACATAAAACCTGTTTGGATTTTCCTCAGTTGCAAAATTTGGCTAGAAATGGCATGAATTATTTTTATATGGGCGATGTTGCTGTATTTCTGCAGTTACATTTTTAGCACTGAAGCTCAGAGGTATGTGAACTAAGAGTGAAGAGGAAAAATAAGTGAACATGATGCAGCCAGAAACAACGTGAACACCATGCAGTCAAAAATAATGTTGACCACAGGCTCCAGCTGAAAAATGAGTCCTGGTGACTTTTTTTGGTCATTAGGCCATACCTCCATTCTCTCACTGCTTTTGGTTTCTGAAAAAACTGTCCTGTATCTACTTGAAGGTGTAGTTGATGACAAAATTGGCTTCACTGGATGTGGATGCTGGGTCATCTCTGAAATTATTTGGAAACCTTATTCAAAAAGATGGTAAAAAGATTCACAGCCAGAAGAAAATACACCATGTAACTTGCATTGTCATGGAATTTCAGCAATTCCCCAATACAAAGTAGAGTCATTCCAGTAGCTGCTATTACCTCCGAGCAGCAATACCTGCTTTTATCTCTTCTGTTCTTCATCTAGATCATAGATAAGATATTTCCGTCTTCATTGCAGTGGAACAAGATGTGAATGGAGTTCAGTAGTACATTATCCTACCACTAGTACACTTCATGGAGAAATGAATATAGCTGCCTCATGGTTTTAGCTGCCAGCATGTTGATGGTATCACTAAGAGCCCAGGGATATTGTTAAAACCACTGGTTTTAAGAGCAGCTGCTTTATGTAAAGAAGCTGCAAATCTCTGAGATGCTGTTTGTTTCTGGTGTGTATTGTGTAAAGGGGTTGAGTGTTTTGCAGAAAAAAAGTCACTTCCATGTCCATGCAGCCAGTTCTGAATCAATCTGTCAGTACCGAAAGAGGGCTTACAAGAGCCAATTGTAAATGTGTGTCCTACAAGAACTATCAAAACAACAGCTCTGTGGTTAGAAGGGCTGGACTCTAGTTCGGTTACTTGTGTGTAGTTCAACTTTGCAATCCTCCAAGGCCTACGTTTCATGACAAGCTTGCTTCCTTTTTTAGTTGTCCAGCCTTTATAGCCAGTGCCCAGTTTTCACAGGTGCTCACTGCCTTGGCTTGTGTTCAGGTCTCTTCTGCTCTGTTCTTCTTTCTCTGATGATAATTTCAAGGCAGCCCTGCACAAGAATGTCTCATGTCACAATGGTTTCTCTGAAGGGTTTAGCTTATTCATATCCTGTTTCTCTAATGACTCTCACCTTACCATCCAGTATAGTTCTTGCTGCTTTGACAGAGTTTAAAGACAGAGCTTAAAAGCATCTATTCAAGTGTTTGCTCTTTTAATATTAATACACACAAAATAGGTCAAATGTGGAAAAACAAGGTAGCAATGCAGTAAATATAAAACTGTTCATGGAAATCTAATATTTACTGGAAAAGAGAAAACATAAACACCCCAGTGAGGACTAGATTATAGGTGCAGTGGCTAAAGGAGACAGAATAACAGAGATTTAGTCAGTTTACATTTTCTTAGCGGTAAACTTTTCACCTCAACAGCATACTTAGTGCCCCATCGACTTGATAGGATTTCACCTGTATTTCACACATGAAAGCACCTAATCCACACCCCTGAACTGGATGCCAAGTGCATGGAAAAGAGATGCCTTGAGTGTTATAGGTTATGATGTGAATGTTATGTCCAGAAATTCTCAGAAACTCAGGGAGTATGCTGGTGAGATGAGCAGTTTGTCCTTGCCCTCTTAAGCTTTTTTCCCTAAGCAACTGCTCCTTGCCACCATAAGAGATAGGATGGAGTGGCTTTATCTCAATCTATACAATGTTCATGCATGCAAACAAATGATGCTTTTCCACTTTATAAATGAGGAGAAGTGGGTGGAGAAGTTGATTTACTGCAGGTGGCTTGTTCCAGGTTACAAGTAGCAACGTTTATCAGTGGGATTTAAATTTAGGTGTTGTTAGCTTGTAATTCTGTGTGTAAATTTAAACAACACTGAATAGGCTGTGACTGGAGAACAATAAAAATTAACCCTTGATACTGAAAGACAACTGCTTTTTCATCAATGCAAAAATATTTTTCTCTGAACAATCCTGTGAATTGTGGCAGGGAGTGAAGTAATTCTCTTCTGCTGGTCTACTCATGTTGATTTAAGAAGCTGAGGTCCCTAGAAACAATACAGAAGAAACACAAAGGGTAAGAATAAGCTGCACCCTCAGGAGACAAGAAAAAGAGAAAAAAGTATCTTTATACTTCCTGTGAAATTCTTTCCCCAAATAGAAGTTTCCGACAACTGAAGAGAGGGGATTAGAAGAACTAAAGATGCATATGTGTTTGTGTATTTGTTAATACAAAATCCCATAAGACATGGTTTAAGCTAGAGGTATTTTGGTTTCTATAGAATCAGAATCCTTTTTAACCAGTTGTAGGCTGCACTGGTAGTCTGAAATGGAAGTCATGTCCCATGGTGTTCCCATGTCTAATGTCTTTCTGAGAAAGTGGAGGTAGGTGTTGAATACTTATCATGAAACTTGGACTTCTTAATGCAGAGGCACCAAGACCAAGAGGAACAGGCTCTGCCAGATCTTTACTCCAGAATATGGTCTTGTGTCTTTCGGTTTCACTGAAACACAATTGAGCCAAGTGTTTCTTCAATCGTTTAAAGACACCTTCATGAACTGATGACATGAAGCTAGTGTGGGTTCTTTCCTGTCCTCATGAGACCTGTGAAGAGTCTGATCCATCAAGAGAGCAACTGCTTTCTGATAAAGTGTTGTATTTGTTTTCCTCTTGCCACTGATCTAGAACAAAACGTTCTGTCACATACTGTAAACTCAAACCCAAGGATGCTAGAAGTGGATTTAATAAAGAGTGAGAAATAGTGGAGCATAGAAATCTTGGCAAGGTATTTGAGTGTGTTTCTGGACAGTGCTCATATTGCCACCATGCCAAAGACAGTAATTAATTCTGGCTTAGGTAAGAATTTAAGCAATTATTTCTGAGACAACATTTATCTGTCTTCTAAATTTTAAGCAGGGATTCACTGAAGTCACTCCAATGAGATGTAGGCAGTTTGCACTCGAGTGCTGCCTGGTGCTAAGATGGTCTGTGAAACACTGAAGAAAAGTTAGCCTTCTGTTCACCTCCCTCACCTCTTTTCAAATCTTTCTCCTTCACTCATATTTTCTATTGTTTCTTTTGCTGTTTCTGGAAAAGGCTGAAGGAAAGAAGTTTGAATTCTGGGAAGGAAATTGCCACTTGTGCTATGCCTCCTTTTAACAGCCCCTTTTGGGTAATGGTGATTTCCATGTGAAACACACATAGACATCTTGAAGTTATTTTGCTACAAACAGGGGGCTTTAGTATCTGTAAGATGTCTTTGTCTATGCCTAGCTGTACTATGATTTCAAGTTCCTCTTATAACTACCTGAAAAGACTTAGCATCTACCTATTTTAATGTGATTGATGTTCTGTTTGTTTTATAGAAGGCTTAGAAATATTCTCGTGTTTTGCTTAGGGTTTGCTTGAACCAAGCCATCCCTCCTTTACAAAGTAATAGTGATTTCTTAAGCTTTTGGAGGAAAGATAACAAAAGCAAGAAGCACTTAAACCAGATTTTTCTGCAAGAACCCTGTGGTTCTTTTGTGGCTTCAGCATTCAAATCTGGAAAAAAAAAATCTCTGAATTAAATGGAAATTATTATTAAATAAAATAATTAAAAATAGAAGAGCATCTTCTATGCTGGAAGAAAGGCATTTCCTAGAAATTGCTCTACTTCATTTGGGGAATAAGTCTTAATATTATTTGTTGTAGTAGTAAAATTAGAACGTAATTTAATTAAAAGCAACGGATTTTGAAGGGACTGCTAGGGTAATGGGAAGACTTTGTAGATATGAGCCTGCAATTAATAGTCTAGATTCTGAATAGTCATTGCTATTAGCTTCTTGCCTTCCATGTAAAGAACTACCAGCAGCATAATGCAGAAGGAGGACCTTGGATCGAGGGCCTTGGGTTACATCTCAGAAGACTTCTGGCATCCGTGCATGTATGGTTCATTCGTTTAAGAGTTCTGCCCTGAAGATAAAGTTTGCTTTGTGACAGTTCTTCTGTAATTAGAAGCATTGCTGGTGGCTCCAGGGCAAGGGGTAAGATTAAGAATGAGGTACCAGCCTGCCTCTGTGTTCAGTAATTGACAAGGCATCAGGAGCGGAATGATGAAAGCTATGTAAATTAGCACTATGATAATGAACCAGAGATCCCATTAGTAGGGAAGGACCTGTCACCTCTAAGGCTGAGGTCAGCTCTTAATTCTGCAGAATGATGCCAGTTCAATCACATGTGCATTTCAAACAGAGATTGGTCCTTTATTACACAGTGCCAAGGAGGGAAGAGCCAACCAATTAAGCGAGAGTCAATATGGAGAGTAAGAGTGACTTGTGTAGTCTGTGGTGCCTGTCTGTCCATCCATATTGTAGTGCTCGAGTAGCATGGCTGAGGTACAGTGCCACTGTGCTGAGCAATTCCTAGGTTTTCTTTGGAAGAGAGTGTTTGCCTTTGATCAATACAAGTGAGCTTTCCTTGCCTTTCTCTCGGGAAGGTCTCCCATTCTGATGGAGTTAGGCAGAAGCAGCAGCAGCACGTTCTGTCACACAATTTTGTTTTGACATAAACGTGTATGGTGAATACTTGCTGAAGATCCCCCACTGCAACCAGCCCACCTGCACTGACCTTTGAAACTGCATGGTTGTGCTTAGCCTGACAGTAGTCTTCAATAAATAAAGAGGCTTTATGCAGTTTCTGTGTGTAGCAAGGAGTGATAAAGTGCTTGGCTCTTGCTGTTTTCTGCTCCAGTTGTTAGAAGTCACAACACAAGAAATAACATACAGACTTCTGTGGGTAATCACATCTTGCTTTATGTTGCTTTCCAGAGCAGCAAGTGAAGCCAGCAAATGTTTGGATTCTGCTCTGGAGAAAGGCAGTATTAGAGAAGGCAGAAGCCGTTTCCCTCTGAGGTGTCTTGCTTGGCCTCAAGCACTGTGCTACTGAGGTTGGGGAAGCCAAGAGACAAAAAACCAGCTGCCTTGCTAAGCATCCTGTACAAGGGGATTGCAATGCTGACTTCTTACAGGCACTCAAAGCATGACAGACAGTATTTTCTATCAAAACCGAGACGGTAGCAAGCATCAGAATTGAAGTGTACACCGACTCCTAGATGTGATGGTGATGTGCTACAAGTTGTGAGGCATTTCCAGCAGAGTGTGCAGGCATGAGCATTGGCCTGGAGGAGCTTTTGGGGTGATTTGGAGGAGAGTTAGAGAATAAGTAAACAAAAAACCCAAGTTGTGACATCCTATGCAGATTACTTCCTGCTGTGGTTTCTCGGTGTTTTGCACTGGTGTTTGGTGTCACCTACTTTCTGTCAGTAGTGAGTAGCTGACAGCTAGAGCAAGCCACTCTTCTTTGGCATGACTGTTTGTGTCTTCAAGAATGTCACTATTAAAACTGTTGTATTGCTGCTTCAAGGTTCAGTTTAGTGTTCTGAAGACTGTTTTTTGGTTTGTTGTTGGTTTTTTTTTTTTTTTTTTTTCCCTGTTATTTCCCTTTTTGCTTCTCTTCTACTTCCTATCTTGGAGACTAGCAGGGGATATCTTCTGTCTGGATGAGCTTTCCTCCCAGGACATCCAGCACAAGTTACGCCTTTGGCCACACTGTGGGTATGGCATTGCCCAGCTGGGCCCACAGGAAACTGCAGCAGTGCAAACATTTTGCAGAGTGGCAGGTGCTCCTGTCTGCATTGACTTCCCTAACATACCCAGACTAAGCTGCTCCTGTGCCAGCTGAGGTTTGTATTAGATAAGATAAAGCCAGAAGGATGACTTGGGTCTGGCTGTTGATGGTAATGACCAAACCCAGTCCCTCAGTGTAGGTAAGATCTGAGTTGTCTCTCCTGTGCTTAAATGTGGAAAGCAGAAACCATGCATCAGGAGCTGTGACTCTCTGCCCAATGCTTTTCCCCTGTCTTAACAAGCAAGAACCCCAGTGTACTCTTTGGGGGGAAAAGAAAAACCAACAGGGAAAATGAAACAGCTAGCACAGTATGCAAAAAATGGGGCAGTTAAGTGCAGATAAGGTCTCTAGATTGCCAAGAGGTAGATACTGTGCTTTGTTCATAGCTCCACTGCTAGCTGCCTGTAACTTGTTTTAGTTTAAGGTGTAAGCAGGCTGCCGTTTTAACAGAGAAAACCAGGCAGAATATTGAAGGGAAAGCAGCTTTCTGTGCTTGAGTAGATGGAGAAGGTTTGACATCATCTGCTGGAAATTTTTGAGAAAACCCCCATTCCCTCCTTGTCTCTGAATGTCAAGCTATGCTGCTTACTTACATGCCACTTACTTACCTGCCACTCAATTAACACTTCTGCTGCTGCACGCACCAGCAGGGTGTTAGCCACAGGATGTTACAGTGAAACCTTAAACCTCTGTTATTTACTTTATACTCCAAAAGTGTACACAACAGTAGATTAGTGTAGCAAGTTCTCCTGCTGCTTTGGGCTTGATGCATGCAGAATAGTCAACTGTCTGGCTTTACTGGGCTGTACTGGGTTTCAAAGACAGGTTGTAAATCTAAATTCCAGTTTAGACAAAGCTTTGCAGCCCTATCCTCACCGTCTCCCCAGTTTAACTTGAGTATCTTAGTATGCCCTAGTGGAGGATGGATGCTGTCCAGGGTGAGTTGTAAAAAACACAGAGCGAGCTGTGGGTGCAGAAGCTTAAGCAGCTCTAATCTGTGCCTCATTTGCTTACGTCTGTTAGCAGCAATGCTCAGGTGAGTGGGCGATCTGGCAGTTCAGGAAGCTAAGGTGACTGTAAGGGAATTGCTTCACTTTTGTGTGCTTGTGGTTGCCTGCTTGAGTCACCTTGGCTGGCTGAAGTCAGGCTGCAGTTTGCCTAATCATATAAGCAGCAGTGTTGGTAGAGGGCAGGGGATAGGATTGTGCATCCCGGAACTGGATGCAGAGATTTTGCTTGATGTAATTGCCTGTGGGATCACACTCTTGTTTCCCTCTTGCATTGCTTCTTTAATGCCCAGGCTGTAGAAAACCACAGGACAGCTTTCAGTGTCAATAGATGAAAACAGGAAGAAGAGCTGTTTCTATTTTGAACAAGTGAGATTCCTCAGAGTAGGGAGAGCAGGCACCTCTGCTTGGGCCGTTGGCAGAGAAGGAAGGGGTGCAGTCCCACTTCTACTGCTATCTCTTATTTACCCTCTGTCTGCAGTGCTTTGAAATACAGTCCCTTGGTATGTGGCTCAAATAAAAACAAAAAAAATATATTAAGGTGATAGTTGAAGGAGCATTTGGAATTCTTTTCTTGGGAAATAAGAGCTGAAATAAACTCTCCAGAAAAGATGCTGCCTCTGTACACTTTCAGACTAATTTTAATAAGCACTTCTTTCTAAAAATCTTTTTTATCTATTGTATTTTTTTCATGGCAATGACTGAGATGTTAAAACTCAGATGTTTAAATGCAATTTATGTGCATTTTGCTTTTGAGTTGACTGGTGCAGTTGTGCTTAGGTATGCAAATTGGANGCCCTCTGTACAGTCAGCTATTTAGACAAAGTAACTTTGTGAAAATACATCCACAAATGAAGCCTATTTACAATCCAGGATCTAACACTTTTATTCTGTGTAAGTAAAATTGGTTACTGTTTTAATACAAAACGGAGTTAAAGCAGGCATTTATTTAATTGGCAAGACTTGAAAGCTAGCTTTATTTATGTAGGGAATTCCGAGTATCTGAATGGATGCACCACAAGTCATTGGCAATCTGAGACTGTTGCTTTTATTAAATTCTGGGGTGTTTTTCCACTCTAAATATTTTATTGCAAATAAAAGCCCTGCTATGTGTGAGCACTCAGTAACTGGCAATCAGCTGGGTTCACAGATGCGGTTAGGACTCTTGCAAAAGCTAAATTCAATCCAGTGTCTAAACATGGTGGGTGAAGTGTTAAATGAGCTATTTGCTTTGGCCCAGTGTAGGCCTGGTCTAGCAGCATATTTACAGGCTTGTTCTTTGGATTGGTAGAGATGGGTCATTGCGGGAGGCAGTGCCAACAGTGTCTGAGGTGACTGATGATGGACTTGGATGAGGAGTGGCTGTCCTGACTGGATGAATGGCAGGAGTATCTGCTCCAAAGGGAACTCCTTGTGTGAGTTTCTTGGCTAGGCAGTAGGTGTTACTATTCATCTTGTGATGAAAAGACAGCTGAGGGGGAAATACTTGAGGAAAGAAAATGGCAGCCTAAAAAAATGGGCAGCTAAATGCACAAGTCAGTGCACCAGCACCTAGGTGGTGTGGTCAACTTTGTTTTCCTAGCAGGGACAATTTCTGTGCCTAAACAGGGCTGTTGAGCAAAGCTGGATCTAATCCCAGCTCCAGATCTGCAATTATGAAGTATCTGCATTAAAAACAGTTTCAGTTTTCAGAGGACTGCCCTGGTGACAGGGTCCTAAGGTGCCTGAATCCTGATTCTTGCAATGCAGAGAAGAAACCTGTGGTGTTACTGGGAAAAGGACAGGTTGCAGAAACTTGACTTGATGTTCTTCATGTCTCCCAGATGAAGTGAACTCAAATTCTAGCTGTTCCTCATTTAAAACTGTCATAAGACTTTGAACAAACTGTTTTGATCACAAAGCCACTTCTAGTAAAATGAACATTTCAGTAATCTCTTAAGTGTGTCCATCTATTTGCACCTCTGTAATGAAAGTGCAAGCAGATCCCAAAGCTACATTTTTAGCTTTGCTGTAGAATATGTGTAAATTGGAAACACAACTGCCAGCTCACTTTAACAGCATCCTTCTAACATAAGACAAAGCCTTTGACTCCTCCATTCTAAATAGCTCTACATAAAGATAGCCTCTTACTACAGCCTATAGTTGAGAGCCCTCTGCATCCCCGTACACAGCCAGGCAGTGCTAGTGAGTCTGCACAAAAATTCACAAGTCAGAGGCCGTGGGGATGCTGGAGAGGGCACTCTGCTTGCTGGAGCCATTCAGATCAGGGCCTACTTCACTCTCTCTCAACTTCCCCTTTATGTTTAAAATATAATGGCCTAATTCTTTGCTCTGATTCAGAGGAAGCTGGGGTTTAAGACCATGTGTGATATGATTGTGTTCTGTAAGAACATATGTGCAGAGAAGAAATGCCACAATGAGAGGCAGCTTTTCTTTAGTCTATCACAGCAAAATAAATGTAGGGAAGGGGAACTAGGAAACCAGCTCTTTGGCTGGCTTGGGGCAGTAGGACAGGCAATATTTTTAGACTGTGCTCATGTCTAGCTCTCTGACCTAGCAAAATGGCATCATTTTCCACTTGTCTGGGAAGGAATGGGACAGGTCACTGTTGAGTATTGGATGCAGTGAGGAATTTAGTTCTAGCCAGGCTGGTGCTTTTTTTGAATAGCTCAAATAGATTAAGTCTGTAAAACTGGGCAGAACCTTTGACTTGATTAAGCCCTCTGAGAATGTCTGAGTGCTCTGTGGACAGAGGCCAGGTCCAGACTACTCTGTAGCCAGGTCCAGACTACTCTGTGATTCTCTATGGAGGTTAAGGAAAAATAGAAAGAAAAAGCAAGGCACATAAATGACATTGTCTGCCTTCAAGGGAGATTATGGTTTGGTTAAACTTTTGTCATCGTTTTCCATACTTGAGGATAGCTTCCTGCTTGTTTGTTCAGTGTTTGCTTGCTACTTCATTCCAGTATAGGAGGGATGGCTGGAAAGCAGTGTGCCATCACCATGAGCAGCTGCAGTCAGATGGTGCATGCTTTGCAATGGTGCAGACGTTGTTAGATTGGGCTCAGTTAGGCAAACTAGCTCAGATCAGCTACTGTACTTAGAGCAAGCAGCTTTTCATCAGCTAAACTGTTCCTGCTCAGGGCTAGTGATGAAAAATGTGCTTGTGAGGTTAATTTCTCTAATTCCTCTTTTAAACCAACATGTGAAAGACACTCTTTCTTCCCCCCCACCCCCACCTTTTTTTGTGTGTAAATAATTGCAAATACATTAAGGCAGATTTGGTGAGGTGCAGCTGTGTGTGCAACCCATCTTTTCCTGCATGCAACCAGCTGACGGTAAAGCACATGCAAAGTGGCAGCTCTGAAGCTGTGTTCCTTTTTCTTCTGTGGTAGGAAGTACAAATCATAGATTGGTTTAGGTTGAAAGGGATCTCAAAGATTATTTAGTTCCAACCCCCTACCATAGTATCTTTCAAAAAAGACTCCAACTCTAAAATTAACATATTTTTTACTAGTTAGATTTAGGGAAATGTTGAAATATTTTCTGCCATGTTACTTGGAAATACCCCTCCTGAGGTGAAATCGTGATGTAACTGAAATGAAACAAAATTAAATACCCTGGTGTCTTTAAAATCAAAGCTGAGTGAAAGTGCTTGAGTGCTCAGAAAGAAAAGGTGTGTTCAATGCTATCTAATTTTCGCAAACTTTTTCCCTGTGCTTATGGAGAGGTTTGCTGGCTGGTCAGAGACCAGGGGCCTTTCATTCTTATTTACAAAATTTAGTCAGTTATGAAACTGCAATACAGACAAATATTTACACTGTAGTTAAAATACAGAAATGGAAAGCTCTGCAAGTAGGTGCTGGCGTCTCTGAGAAGTCTTAGGGCATGGCCTGGCCAGCAGTTTGTAGAAAGACAATGCATTAGAGACTACACTTTGCTTTCGTTGATTTCTGGGGGGGGGGGGGGTGGGATGTGTCACATTGCTTTGTGGCATTTATGTGGAAAAGACAAAAGTTCAGATCAGCGTCCTTGAAATTCATTTTCCTTTCCATTCATGTGTAGAAGGTTAATCCTTTAGCTCACAAGTAAATCTACCCCAACTGCTGGTTTTATGAGGTGGGATAATTCATAGCAGGGAGAGTCTGACATGCTTTTGGCTTCTTGAAAGTAGCCCAAGCTGCATGAACCACACTTTATCTGGTGTGCTCTGGTAGGATGGGGAGAGAGCCACTTCCATGAACATTAGCCCACCCTTTAGCAGAGAAGGCTTGGGGCAGTTGAAGTTCACTCTCTTCTCCACCTTCCTCCCCCTTCTGGGATTCTCCTCCTTTTCACCAAATCACATATTTTTCCATGCATTTGAAGTTCTTGGAAACCTTTCACAGGCTACAGAGAAGCAGCCCCTCTCCCTGGACTCTGGTGGTGAGAATCCCAGAACGTCAGGGCCTTTTGTGGTGGTTGTGCTGCCTCTACAGAAAGCTGCCTTCCACATTGTCACACCACAGGCACTTAAGCAGCTTTCTCCCAGCAGGAAATGTCAAGCTCCAAAGGCCAGGAATGCTGGCGCTTGTGTGCTGCACCAGAGCCCCAGCTGCTGATTTTGAAGGAGGAAAAGTTTCATAAGAATTTACAGCCCCAGCCAGGAAGCCCTTGCAGACGCTGCTGCTTGTGAAGAGCTGGAGGGAAGCTGACTGCAGTTGCTACACAGGCAGATGCCAGCTGAGTCTTCTAAACTGGAGGCAACTTTGGAATTTGAGTCCTCTGACCCATGACTGCACCTGTGTCTATACCTGCATGAAGATTCTCAAATGCAGTTATTACTACTTGCTGCCAAAATCTGGTGGCCAGTGTGCCTGGAGTCAGGAAACAGGGACAGTATCAGTGGCGTTTGTAGTAGCTTCTGTCAATTCCAGTGTTAGTTTTCTGGATAGGGCACCTGTGCACCTCAGTTCTTCCCATTTGACTTCAGCTATGAAGACTCAACTTTTAAGTGTATGAACGGATCTGATAGAAATTCTTCTGAGGACTAGGGTGAAATGAAATTATGATTGGGTTTTCTGTGACTCTGAATTGCATCAGTTGAGAATGTACAATTCAGTCAGCTTGAACTCTTGGGTACTTTAAAACTTTAGAATCAAGTACAAATATTTATACATTATAACTCAGTTTGAGAGTTTGATTTGATACACAGCCTTATAGAAACCCATCATGTGTTAAATCCATGCACAGAATACTGTTTGTTCAGCTTGCTAGCCACTTATATACCCTTGACTGGAGATGACATCAGCTGAACATCTCCTTGAGAAGGTACCCACAGAAGCAGTTGAAATTCTGTCTTTAAGCAGGTGTATGAGAGTCTAAGTACCTATCAACTGGGACAGAGAAAATGTTCCCAGTGAAACAGGATCCTGGGATTTTGTTACGTTTGCGATGTAGATCAAGTTTATGGGTCACCTGAGATCACAATTCCTGGGCCTAGTGTAGATTCACAATGTAACTTAGAGCAAGTGGCAGCAAACATGCTGACAGTAAGCTGAACTGCTCTGTGTCAGTTAAGAGAGTCAATCTAAGCTTGAAAATCAATCCTGTTTCAGTATCATCACATAAACTCAGCTGGAAGATGAAGGTCCAGGTTGTCACATGGATCTAGTCATGTGCAAATGAGTGAAATGGTGTGGATTTATACCCTTGCATGCTTTGGCAGTCACTTGAGGCAGAATGTTTGCCTGACAGTCACTTGAGACAGAATGGTTAACTTTGTGCCTCTGAAATGATCAGCTTATTGCACACATGCAGAAACTGAGTGTGTCAACATCTTTTAAACTTTACTCTGTTCTCTGTGGTCCTTGCTTGCTGAGAAGAGAACACTAGTAGAGTCCTAAACTGGACTTAGAGAATGTAAGTAAAATGGTCAAATCCTGAAGTATTTACGTGTTGTTTACTGGGCCATTACTCCTGGAGCAAACATATGTTAAAGTGACAGGAGGGCTAAGCAGACACAGACTTGTCAGGCTTTCTTTTCCACATAAAAGAGGAATGAAGCAAACCACACTACTCAAACTATATTCTGAAAACCTTTTAAAGAGTTCTGTAGTACAGTAAGATGCTCAAGATACTCTCAGATTGTAGAACAGGAGAGAAAGACATGAAGAGGCCAGTAAAAGGGAGAGTATTCCAAAGGCTTGAGAGAATTAGGCACATAGCTTTCTTAAGCTCCTTTGAAAATCTAAACAAATACATTTTCTGTTGACATTAAAAATGGGCTGGAGTCATAGTGGGATAGATATTCACAGAAGGACATGCTTAATCTGCCAGTCTGCAAGGGAGAGGGGAGGTTTTTAAAATCTACAATAATGAGAATATTGAAAATTATTTTAGGGGTAGTGTTGGAAAGGACATTGAGCATGAAGAAGAACAAAGAGAGACAGGGTACAGATGATATGAAGAAATTGGGAGAAATGCATCCTGAGGTATTTCTGAGGTGAAAAACTAGCTTTAATTTGGCCCTGAAATGAATTTGGGTCATCTGGCCTGCCTGAGGATGCAAATGTGAGTGACTGAAGGGAGGAGGGGAGAGGTCAGGGCAGTGGCAGAGCAGACAATGGACCCCTCTGCAGCACCAGCCTTTCTTTCACTTCACAAAAAAGTTTTTTTGTAATTCAAATGAAAACAAACCCTCCTTAAGAAAGTGATCTCTCTGGAGCCTGAAACACAGCGACTTATTTCACTCTCACTTCCCTTTGGGTTCACCTTCCTTCATCAGTCAATGCATGAATGAATTTGGTCTGACCTTTTTTTGTTGTTGCAGAATTCCAATGTAAACGTCAGCACAATGGAAATACAGATATAGTCTGGGATCTTTTTGGTGCTTTTTCTGTAAATTACTTTTTCTGGGAAGTGCTGCTAAATCAATTACTGGTGATGAGTCCCAGAACACTACCGTGCTGAGAATGTCTGTGTGCATTAATTCTGCATGTGTCACCTTGCAGTGCCCCCACATTCATCCACACCGAGAGACAGTCACTGGTTCACTTGCAGAAATGATTCAGCAGCATTCCTTGTCCTGAAACTGGTACGGACAAGGAGGGTGGTCCAATCTAAACTTGTCACTCAGACTCTTTTTTGATGGAAAGAGAATGGCATTTCTGGAGGGCAATTCAGCCTTTCTTAAACATCACTCTTAGAGTGCAGTGACTCATCCTCTGAAGTTGCCTACCCATTGCTTTCTGTTGTAGAGGAAACTTGTATCGCTGTCTTGGAGTAGGCTCCAATGCTTAGGTGGGCACCATTAGATGAGGTGAATCCTAGCCACAGTGATTTGTTGACAGAAACCATTTTGTGGTGGACACATCAAGAGTCTCAAAGTAAAAAGCAATTGGAATGTTTGACTCAATCAAGCACTGCTGAAAATCTCAGTGCCAGTATTTTGCAACTGTTTTTCATTAACATTACTGTTATAGACAGTTTAATACTCAGTGGCAAACCAGATGTGAGGTAAATCACCCAGACATGGTCGTAGCTGCATGAGCCTTTAAATGTGGAATTGGTTGAGGACAAACCAGTTTGATTTTTGGCAATGTCTGAGGCATGTAGCTTACATAAGCACCGGCTGCTTCTCTTATGGAGTGTATGAAGAAATAATGCAGTTTATTCAAGCATTTTATTCAGACATACGCTTCTAAACAGCTACATTTCTGTATGCTTTCCCCATATTTCATTTGGTGTTTTTCAGCATTCACCATATGTGAGACTAGGAAGTGGGGAAGAGGTTTCAAATTGCCATGATAATTCATTAATGCCCATTGATGTCTGTTTAAATTGTCAGTGGTGATGTATTTGTTGCTTATATATCTACACAGTTGTGAATAAAGCCTGTTGAAAGTGTGCCTCAGATAAACAGATCTCTTCCCTGTGATTCATCTAGTTTTTGCAGCTGAAGCTGCATTTGTTTTCTGAAGGTCTCTGCAGTTACACCTGAGATGCAGTTCACTGTTCTTGCCAATGGTCCTGCAGTCCTCTGTGGAAAGAGATGATTCATCCTGTACCGTCCATGCTTTTGTGTGTGTGAGATGGTTTCTACTCTAAATAACACCAGCAGAATGAAAAAAAAACCAGGTTTCCCAGTTTACAGTATATGAGGTACAGCAACATACTCTAAAACTAGTGGAGTTGCTTCAGTCTTGCTCCATTTTACAAGTGTAATGCTAGTGATGTCAAAGGAATTGCTTCCAGTACTCTGACAGAGATTTCACAACTGAACGCCCCAAATCAGGACCAGTATTCTACATGTAGGTACTGACTTTTGTCCAGGGATCTAAGAGATGTTTGAATACTGATTGGCTCTTTTTACACAGGAGTGGCTTCAGCTGTCTTTAAAATCCAACTCTCTTCTAGGATGGAGTTCAGTAGACCTTGGCTAGCAGTGCACAGTATTGCAGATCACTCCAGCAACAGTAGAACTGGAGTAGGCTCACTTCCACCTGAAGTAGTAACCTAAAGCTGTGCTAGCACCTGGTGAATGATCTGTGTTCAGGTATTTACAGCATGACTAAAGGGAAATGCTGAAAGACTTAGTTTGCCATAGAAATCAACACTTAGTTGTTATGAAGTTGTGATGGGATTTATCTTGTATAAATAGCCTGTGCAGTAATTGCTGTTTTATTTTGAGGTTATTTATTGCATTGTCTTTCAAACCTTAGTGCAGGTGAGAGCTGCAGTTCACATGTAGGGTGCAGGATATTTGTTTGCTGTCATTTGTATAGAGCTTTAGTTTATGAACTGTGTATCTGGTAGGAAGCAAAAGAACACAATGAGGATGACAAGGCTCAAAGCTAACAATTGAGTAAGGATGCACCTGCTCTTACAACAGACTTCAACAAACATCCATTTTAAATCGTCAGGCTATTTTGGTAGAACCCTGTTCCCACAGGACTTGCAAGCTGCTTTGCTAAAGACAATGGAGATTTTCTGATGCTTTGCTTGTACTGCAGTAGAGTCAACAGCCACAGTTAGTGGCAGCACTTAGTCAAGTGATGGTGGGGCAGGTTAAAAAAATAATTTCAAAGACACTTGTAAACTCATTCAAATCTTCATGACAAGTATTCCTTGGTGTTGTCAGAGGCAGAGTGATGCATACCCTCTGCTCTAATTGCAAGGTGGAGATGTTCATGATGGTAAGACGAGGAAATCCATTGTCCCTGTCATAATTTCATTTTTCACTCTGACCACATTTTCTTGACATCAAAATGTGTGCATGTGCAAAAAGCTTTAAACAATTGGTCCCACAAGTGTAAAGTAATTCATTCATTTTAGCACTTAAAAATACAAGGCTCATGTAGATCCCTGCACTGTTTTGAATCAGTCCTGATCACTGATGAGTTTAGCAGAATTGGCTCACTTGTGTCTTGAGAGCAATATGAAATTGCAGTCACTGTTCAGAAAGCAGCCTTCACAAGGCTGTGCTTTCAGATATTGTTCCTTCTGGACATGGCAACCAGTTGCCTCATCATTGGTTGTCTGTTTCTGTTCTCCCTTTCATTTCCCTCATGGTTATGCACAGTTTGCCTGCCTTGCAGTTTAATCAGAATCTCTTGCTATTTCTGACCATTTGAGGAAGTATCTACCTCAGACATGAATTTATGAGAAGGAGCGTGAGTGAACCATCACTGCCTCGTCCTTAGTATTTGCCATGTCTTACTTGTGATACATAAAAGGTGTTAAACACTAATTTTCCATAATGAAGCAAAGGTTACAAGTTAAACTTCAACAGGGGCTATTCAAAAGCATTTGGGAGAAATGCCAATTGCTACAGCCTGTTTCATCTGAGAGCAACTCACTTGCCTTACTCTCCATGCTGTTGGGGTTCAGAGCTGCAGCAAAGACACTCAGCAACGAGGTTTTGTTGTAGCAGTAGGTTGTTAGCATAGTGAACTGAAGAGCAAAAACACTTCCATGAAAAAGGGGCTATTAAAAAGTACTTATTTATTAAAATGGACTTTTAAACTTAAATTGCACTTCAGATTTGTAACATGTTTGTATTAGTGTTTATTGGAAGGATCTTACCCAACATGACATGGTGCAGAAAGGAAGCATTTTCCCCTGCTCACTCCAATTTGTCTTAAATTTGCTTGAATCCTGCAAGGCATTTCTACACTAAGAGAAACTCTAAACAGTGTTTATGTATGACATGAAGAGCATCAGACATGGCCTGCTGAGTTAGGAAGCAGCAGACCTCTAGGGCAACAAGTCACAGTGCACAAATAAATGTTATGTTGGTGCAGCAGCAGAATTTTAAACAAAAACAAATCCTCTGTGGGCTGTTTTCCTAATGGTTAGCACATACACATGGATGATGAGACCTTTGCAGACCTCTAGCAGGAGAGCAAAAATTTATCAGCCTGGTTTCTCATTTTTCCTTACTTTGTGCCAGGACCTGGTTTTGTTCTGCACCACAGGCTCTATCAGTCCTTCTTTACTTTTCTGTTGTGCAATCAGGGGTCCACCATACAGCTTAGGTTGCTCAGGGACCTGGCCCAAGTGCAAGCACAGCAGTTTGCAGCAGCACTGCAAATGGCAAGAGAGCAAAGGCAGCATCTGTAGGGATAAGGGAAGTTATCTGCCATCTTCTTATCTATGTGTTTTGTGAATATTTTGACTTTATATAAGTCCTTACCAGCAAACAAGAAGCAGACAGAAGGGAGTGCAATCTACTTTAGTTACCTGTTCACCTCTCTAGCTCTTAAACAGTATCTTACTGATCTGCTGTGTGATTGTTTCAGTGTAGGATGTATCATAAACCATTGTCCTTCCTGGAATCCCTGATAGTTTGTAAGTGTAGGAAACCAACAGCAGGCCACAGCAGAGAGTTCTGCTTTTGTTTGTGGTGCAGAGGTCATCGCCATCATCCCACTGTGCCCTAGGAGTGATTTTCAGAGTCCCGAGGCCCAAGGGATGTTTTTCAGGAACTCTCAATAGCTTCCATATATCCCTGAAGGATGAGTTCACTTCTGCAGAGATCAAAAGTGTTGCAGATGAAGAGGCTTATACTGAGAGGTCCCTGGAAGTTCCCAGTGGACAATGCCTAGAACTACACCCCTTGAATTCACGTTTAAGTTGTGCAGTGTGAAGATGTTGGAGCAGCCAGAGAGAGCATTCGCCTCAGTAACTTTAGCTGGCCAGGAAAGCCTTTAGCTCTTCAGCTACTTCCTCTTTAATAGCAATATGTTCTGGAATAGATATGGGCATGGCAGATTTTCCACTATTCACCACCACCTCGTCTCTTCTTTTCATTACCTTTGGCAAAACCTGACCCAAATACCTGTCTTATTTTCCAGATAAATCAGTCTAAAAAAGCTCATGCCTCTCCCTGTAGATGTGTTTCCCGAAGACACTTGCATACTTCTTGTACAATGGGAACTCTTAGAGCCTGTGGGAATTGTACAATGGGAACCTCTTAGAGGGATGGTGTTGGTATGGATGAGCTTAGAGCTTGGTAAAACTGCTAGTACAAAAAATCCCTTCAACTTTGATAAGCAGTGACCTGAATGTCTGAACGGCATCTCTGGGACAAGTGCTGCTTTTTCCAAGCTAGAAGCAGTTTGGAAAGAAAGTAATATTGTCATGTGAACAGGGCATGCAACTCTAGCACTCTGAGCTGCTCGTTGGTAGCTTCTCTTTATCATATTTTAAATATGAATGGCTGTGTTGCAAAACTGTCAGTTTGCACTTGAGAAAGTATTGAAAACTGGGGAACAGATAGCTCTGCATCCACTCAGGTTTAGTTTTCTTTTTTTTTTTTGTTTGTTTGTTTGTTGTTTGTTTTGTTTCTTTTTTTTTTAGGGGATTGCATTTTGGAAAGTAGGCTACAGAATTTATGGGACCAAACTCTCTCGTAGCTGTCTTGTTTTACTAAAGAGACTGCTGTTCGTGCACATCAAGACAAATCAGAGCCTGTAGGAGACTTGACAAACTGTCTACAAAGTTGACTGCCACTTTCCCTCATGTCTTTCATTCTTTGTACGTTCTCCCTGCATCTATATGCCTTTTGCATTTTTTGTTTATATTTTTTTCTCTCATTGTCTCCCATTCTCATGCTCACATTAAATGATCTTTTCAGACAAGCATCACAGAAAAGCTGTTTTTTAGATTAACACAGGCTCTGCTTCTTTATTGACTAGCCTGTGACAGCTAATGTGATTTGCACTCCTGTTTACCAGCTTTCTATTATTAGACCCACCATACTGGGACTAATATGCAGGTAACTCCTAGTCACCAGTGGAGCTGCTAATTGGGTAGATTAATTAATCATTACAATTGGATTTGTTGTCTCCAAACAGCTATGTGATTAAAGAAAGGAGAAGCCTCTGCTTGGTTTGTCTTTTGAGAATGAATGATTTAATATGATGTACTGCCTCATAGAAATCAGATGCCTGATTATTAACGCTGGGGTATCACACCCAGTGCTGAAGTGGGAGTGCAGCAGCTATTGCTGTCAATCCTCCTGCCATTAATCATCACGCCGAACTCTTCATCTCAGACAGTTCCTGGCTGTTGCCAAGGTGCTGGGCAGTATGTTAGCATTGCAGTAGTTCCTGGCCAGATTATTGGCAAAGTGGACTGGCTGGTTCTTGCAAAAAGCCTCTTCTGCCACTGGCACACGTGTCCTGTGCCTTTAGCACAGGAATCTGTTCTTCATGGAGCCCACATAGCCTGCTCCAGGCTTTCCATATCTAGCTGGACTCTGGCCAGTTCTTCCCATTTAGCAGTACAGGAGGATAATGTGGTTATGGTCTTTGAGGTTTGTTCAAAAGCAGGCTGAGAATCCAGAGCTGCAGACAAATGTGGATTCTGTGTGCCTCCTTAATTAATCTCTTTTTTTATTGGTGCCTGTGCGTAAAGTGTGAATGGCTGACAAGTGACAGAGAGCCATGGCTAAGCAGAAACAGAGATCTGCCCTTTTTAGTGCTGGAGGTCAATCAGAGGGACATGTTCGTTGTCTTCCAAGCAAAATTCCAGAGGCAGAGAATTCCATAAGCTCTAAGTTTGCTTCAGTGACACTGCTTCTTATCAGGTTGTAAGCTGCTGCCAATCCCAACAGTCAGAAGGGAAAAAGAAAAAGCTGAGTGTGCATCAGCTGACAGGGGCATTGCTCAGGAATAGTTCAACTTTTAAAAGCCTTTTATTTTCAAGCTGTAACAAAGCCGCATTGTGCCATAAATACAAAGAAATTACCTGTTTCCCCTCTGTCTCAGGTGGGTAGGAAAAGTTCCTTTCTTCCTTGTTCGCAGCACTCCCCAGGGCTCACTGCTTTGTGTAGGAGGCAAGTTAGAAACTGCTAGCAAGAGCAGAGGGGAAAGCCCTCTACCCTTCTGTGCATGGATCTCATGTTCTTATCCTTCTCCGGTGCCCTTCAGTCTCACCTGTGGGTGTTTGCACCTCTCTTTACCAAAGTCTGTGGAAGGGCTCACTTTGGAAGGGCCTTTTAGCCAATCGTTGCAAAACCAATGAAGACTGAGATAGAAATCTCATGCAGTGGGCTGTGCTAAACCCTTCCCACTGAATCCAATTTGTTGTGGGTTGTTCGGTGTAAATGCAAGTAGGTCCTAACCTCCAGCAGCCAGTTATGCTTTGAAAGCTGATATTTAGATCACTGTGCATTTATATCTGCCTGGAGGTTTTTATTGATCTGCTTGTGAAAGCCAAAGTTGTGCAGAGCTGAGGGAAAAGGAAACATGGCTTAGGTAAAAAAATGCAGGTTCCTTTTGTCTGTTTGTAACCGAATGAAACATGGTGAACCAGGTAATGTGTCCCAGGCTTGCCCTCATGGTTTCCATTTCCATTCCCTGTGCACTGTCTCTGTTGAACTTGTCCACAGCCCTGGTTCATAGCTCTGCCGTGCCTCAGCTCCAGCAGCATCAATGTGCTTTTGTTGCTCGTTGCAGTCCTTTCTGCTGACATACATCTTGATGTGCATCAGACACGCTGCCTCCCAAAGCCAAAACAGCTGCACCTCAGAGAGGGGGAAACCTTCAAAGAGAAAACAAACAGACCATCTCTGTACTGTCTGTTGGTACTAACAGACAATTAAGTCTAGAAGTTTTGAGAGAGTATTTATTGCCAGGCAAAGCCCAGCAGCTTTGTAGGAAATGTCTTTTGTGTGGCCCTAAGCGCAGGTCTGAGTCTAAGAACTGCGGTAGTGATTTGGTAAATGTTTACATTCTTTCAGTCTTAAAGGTCATCAACCACACTGTGTTAATTAAACTGTGAAATTAAAGTGTATCAAGCCACTTGAACATAATCTTTTCTATCTCTGCAGGCATTTCTCCACCGGATCCGCCAGAATGCTGTGGACAAAGCTGAGAAGTACATAACAGAGGAGAATGTTAAGGTATTTTTTCTCTCTTCCTCATTTTCTTGGAAGGGAAAATGATGTGTAATGAAGGGCTAGGTTCAGGGATATAAATACCAAATACCCTCATGTTCTGCTGATGCTTATTATTAAACAGGATCCCTAAGGTAAAGAGGTTCAGGTTGACAGTTACCCATCAGTCTATTTGCCCGTTCACAGAGCTGTCATCTTTCAGCAATTTTTTTATCTCACCAGCTAATTTCAGTAGAATATGACAACAGTGTTGTCAGAGACGCTAACTTTTGGGCAAGATTTATGAAGTGATGGGTAGACAGAGAGGCCTTTTCAGTGCTTTTGAGAGGAAAGGCAGGGAATGGACAGCCCTTGTCTATTTTGCTTGACAGTATTCAGTTAGCCAAGTTGCATCTACTGTCCTTTACAAACCTAAAATTGATAGGGCTTCTAAGAAGAAGGTAAGAACATTCCTTTGTATTCTAATGGGAAAGAATTTGTGTTCTTGTAGGACTGTGTCATGTGAGACCCTTGTATGGGGAAGTTCCTGAATAATTTTTGCACTTGAAAGAGACAGGGACATGGAACACAGAGCTGTGAGGTACTTACTGACTTCACTAGCACCTATGGTCACAGGAGACCTTGTCGTTAGATATTTTCATAAATACAAGCAACACTTCCTTGCAATAATTTGGATTAAAACTCCTTGCACACGTATGCTTACAAAACCAAAACCTCTTTGTACATGCAAGTGAGACTTGATGATCGGTGGGACAGAGTGTGGCTTGTTTGCCATTACTTACTTATTTGGATTCTGTTTGGTCTTATAGCTCCTAAATCAGCAGAAACTTTGCCCTTTACTCTTGTGGGAGCAGGGCACAGCAATAATAGGTATGTCACAGTAGCCAGTGCTGCTGCAGCTGACGTGTTTCTCCAAGGCCAATTCTTCCATTTCACATTCTGCTGGTGTCTGGATGTATGGAGATCCAGGTAGGGCTCTAGATCCTGGTTTTGCTATTCATTCTGCAGGCTAGCAATGCTGTAGGGGGACTGACTGGCATTAGAAGGGGCCTGGACTGGCATCAGAAGGGGCTGGTAGCAAGATGGCTTGGCAACTTTATGGAGCTAAGCTTCTCTTGGTCTTCAAATGTGGAACTCCCAAAAATGTAAGCATCTAGAGTCTGAAGTGAGTTTTGGAGCAGCTGAAGGAAAAGTAGACAAGTGATTAGTGGCAATAGGTCTCATATGCAGAGAAGTATGCAAAAAGTAAGCTTTGTATGAGAAATAAACCTGCACAGCTATTTGCCAGTTTGATGAGCAGCTGCAGATGTTGATGAATGTTATTATTCTATCATTATTCATATATCATCAAAATGAATATTAATTATTAATCATGTAGTGCCCCCAAAGCCTGGGTAGAAGATTCTGTATTTTCTCTGCTGATTTAAATGTATTTGTATTTGAAGTTTCATCACATTCCTCTGGGGAATTACCACTTCATTTTTGTGTCATTCTTGGAAGTGCCTCGGGGGTCTTTTTGGGGCCACTGTGAGACCTCATTTATTCTTATTATTACAATACCCAGCTTCCAATAATGACTTCTCTTCAGTAATAAAGGACCTATGCCTGTTGTTGGTGAAATAGAATGACAAAAATACATTGTTTTCTAATGAGGGTCAGTTATCTCCCTCTTGTGCCATCTCCTTCCTCTACTCCAAATAATTTAGTTGTCTTTCCTGCAATTGAAAGATATTTGCTCTTTCTTTCCCTCTCTTTTCTCCCTTCTTGCTAGTAGAAGCAGAACAAGCAAGGTGGTGTTGGAACTTCTGATAACTGTCTGCTAATGTTACATATCTTGAGTCACTGGAGAGCTGTGAGGTGGCTGGCAGCAGCAAAGATGGCAGCACAGACTGTCTAAATGCTGTGGTAGCTTATGTAAGGAGAAAACTCTCTTCATGCAGCAGAAATGTCTAGAGGAAAATACAGGGTATTCTGGCAGTCATTCACCTCTGAGCAAAAGGAGGAGGTGTATTTTAGGATAATTTGGGTTATTGCTCCCAGTATTACTTCTGCAGATTTCTCCTACAGCTGGCACCAAGCACTGGAGATCTCAGTAGTCTTTGGCTGTTGTATCCCCTTCCAGAAAGGCCACACTGAGTCCTGTGCCAGGCCCAGATTTTACAAGCACTCCAGTCACTAACAGCTGCAGCAATGCTATTAAAAAAAAAAAGTGACTCTTCTTACCTGTGAATTCTGCAAGCAGAGCTCTGCTGACTACCATGGAGTTCATTAGATTACACAGATACTCCTTGCATCAAAAAATACCCCCCAAAGACTTCTCCTGAAGGATAAAATCATCCCTGACAGATGTTTTCCTCTTCCTTGTTAATCCCCTTTTGGCATGGCTTCTGGCAAAGCCATGCAGACAGAGGCTACCCTATCATCACATCAATTTCAGCCATGTGACAGAACCATCCTATGCTCTGCTTGAAATAGCACAGGAAGATTTCTGGAAGCAATGAAATCATCCTAGCTCCCTATCCTTTATTTTGGTTTAGAGCCCATCACTGCAGGTTTGGTTTATTAGAACCTTTTCTTTTATTCAGAGCTAGAAAGTGGCTGTGAGGTGCAAGTATGCATTGATGATGGTGTATGTACCATACCTTGACATTCCTCAAGTGAGAGGCGAGCAAGGACAAGCAGGATGCAAAAGGCCTTTCTCTGCACATACAGTCACCTTGCAGGAGGAGTTTGAGAGAAGTACCCTGCCCATTCTTGAGTAAGAGAAGGTACAGAGTTGAACCTGGTAGAGAGAGGAAGGCTCCTTGAATTTTCGATTTTCTCTACACCTGCAAAACCAGGTAGAAACTGCTTTTGAAGTGGGAATTGAGATTTCGTTCCCATCTTTAATAATTAGACTGAATTTACAGATGCTTTCTGAGTTTCTGCCACATCACCAGGCTGAGTCAGTGTGACATCTGGTGAATAAATTCCAGTGCATAAAGGTGAAAAACTTAGTGTTATGGCAAGGTGCTTTGGGAAGTGTTGAAAAGCCAAGAAGATGAAGGCTGCCTCTGTCAAGCTGCACACTTAGGTTCTGAGGAGCGTTATCCACTCTCTGTGCAAGACCTGAAAGGCTGCTTCTTCCAACGTGAAAGCTACTTTTACTGCAGTGCTCAGCATCTCTTTGCAAGGGGCATGGTTACAGCAAAGTGATAGGAAATGTCTGCAACATGCATATTACTGTAGAGTTCAAGATTTACTCTGCCTCTTCAGGCTTTCCTGCAGCAGCTGTCAATACTGTCAATGTGTGCAAGATGCATATCACTGCAGAGTTCAAGATTTTCTCTGCCCACTCAGGCTTTCCTCCAGCGGCTGCCAATGCTGATGGCTGTGTCATCATGGGTCAGGACTCCTACTGCATCTCATATTCACGTTTTCTTCTTGTATTTTGTATGAGAATGGACATACAAAGGATCTGTGTTTACAGCAGCTAGCAGCCAGGCAGTTTATTCCTCTTAGCACATGTTTATTGAAATCACCAGGCATCATTTAGCTGGGAGATTGCAGTTACCTTCTAGTACGGGTCTAAACTAGGAGGCTCTATCCCATTCCACACACCTCTTAAAACCACAGAGATCAGTGAAAGCAAACTCTAAAATGCATCTTCAGTGGTTTGCAAGCATTTTATACTATTCTGTACTCCATCAATAAAATCTTAGATACCATGAAGTGGAGATTTGGTCCCGTGTTTATAGGGACATCTTTGTGCCTGATAGCTTCAAGTCCCTTTCTGAAAGAAAGGGACTTCTAATGCATTGGAAGTAAGGGCAAATTACTTCTTTCTTCTGTCTTCTGCAAAATGAGTTTTGTCCTTGTGATTCTGTTCACCTGGTTGGTCTCTAGAAAGTCTTCCCTAAACTTGAAAGAGGTTGCTGATGTTCATCAAGCTTAGGCATCTGGAAAGATAACTCTCATTTACAGCAGGTACTTCAGCAGCAATAAAAATTTCTGTAGGGGGCCAGAAAAGGGGTAAATACAGTGTGATTCATTCTGTGTGAGCCTGTGCTTTAGAGCCTATTGAGGCAAGTCTAGAGCCACAATGTTTTGGTGTTGCTACTTGAACAAAGCCCTCTCAGAGGTGTAACAGCTAGCAATGTTTTTCTCTTTGTATTTCAGATCTTATTTTCTAACATCGAAGACATTCTTGGTGTTCACAAGGAGTTCCTGGCTGCCTTGGAATTTTGTTTACAACCAGAACCTCAGTCTCAGCATGAACTGGGAAATGTTTTCTTAAAATTTGTAAGTACAATGACTTAACGCTATCTTGAAATGCAGTTTCCTGTCATAAGCTCCCATGCCCCTTAGCTAGCCCTAATCTCTGAGGCTAGTGGCAATACTGTGACAATGTGTGTCTTGTATGAAAGTTGTAGGGTGGGAAAGAACTTGTGAATGGGTTAGAACAATGGAAACCACATCAAACTTGGCTAAACAAGGACTTATTTTTAGAAACTCTTCCTTTGCCCATTGAATATTTTCCTCCTTTTTTTTTCTCACCTAGCTGATCACATGTTATTACTGAGAATTTGTCTGCACAGGTTTCAGATGTTTCAAAAAAGCAGTAAATGGATAATTTTGGGGTATATTTTAAAATATCAAAACACCAAAACCCACAAGGACTGTACATCATTTACAGTAGTTAGAGTATGTGCATACTTTTGGTAATGGAAAGGTAAAGCAAGATGTCTTACTGTGCTGAAGTACAGCACGAGGTGACAGCACACAGCCTTTTCCTATGGAATAGGTAAGTACCTGCTTTTTCTATAGCTCCAAAGGAAATAAAATTTGGCTTTTGACTTCATAATGCTAGCTCAAGAAATCAAGGGCTACAAAATGCCTACAACTTTACAGTATGAATTCAGTCTGCCAACTCTGGGTTGTTTAGTACATTTTGACCAGTTACTTTTGTATCCTCTGGCTTCATGCCTGAGCTGTATTTGTAAGATGCTCCAGCATGGTCCAGTCAGGTGGGTACTGTTCTGTGATCCAGGAAAGCACAAATGTGTACAAAGCATCATGCAGCTGCAGCTTATGATCCTAATGTTGCCTTTTTACTGAATTTTTTTTTTTTCCTTATACCTGTGAAACTCTTCCTGTAGATTTTTGGTTTGCTTTGAACCTGGCCTGGTTTTCAATTGTGTGTGTGATCCAGTGAGTGATGTGTGTATAGAGCATACTGTCTATGTCGGACCAGTTATTATATACACCTCTTTACAAGGTGGACTCATTTAAATGCAAAGTTACCTGATTTACATGTATAATAACTTCTGCAATTTACATGTATAAGTTCTGCATTTTTTTCCACTTGGAGCAGCCCTCTTGAGACGTTTGAAAGCATCTACATAACAGCCATTGCTTCCAATTCTTGTTAACTGCATTAAGCCACGGGCCAACTTCCTATAAAAATGTGTTCTGTGTTACTTTCATAATCAAAATTCCTGCTTTCACAGTTCATCAGTTTGAGTGGACAGCAATTAGCCATTCATCACTCACAGAGCTTTAAAACCACCTCCCCTTGTCCAATTGTTAGTTATGCTGTGACAAGTATTAAAATAGTGTTGTAAAGTGTTACAGTGAGACTATGCCCAAAAGTTATACCAGGTGTGAGGGCTGTCATCTGCTGAGAAACACATTGGTGAACTTTAAAGCCTTAGGCGCCCACTAGGAGCATTGCCTACCAACAAGATGTGCTGTACTGATGTATGAGTATTCATTAGGGAAGGTACCAAAATTAGAAGGCTTTTGAGTGAAGCTGTCAAATTGTCTACTGTGTTTGAGAGTGCTGCTGAATAACTCTGAGTGTATTCACTGGTAGTGCTTTCTTGGTTTATTACTGTTAGTTAGGGAATGTTCCTTATTTATCAAACTTGCAATGATATAGAAATTATGAAGCTGTAATGCACAGGGATGACTACTGGGGAGATTTTACCTTCTGATCAAGGCAGTTTGACTGAGATCAGCTTAGAATCATAGAATGGTTTAGGTTGGAAGGAGCCTCAAAGATCATCCAGTTCCAACCCCCCACCCATAGGTAGGGAAACCTCCCACTAGAAGAGGTCACTGAAGGCCTCATTCAGCCTGGCCTTGAACACCTTCAGGGAGGGAGCATCTACAAGCTCCCTGGACAACTTGTTCCGGTGTCTCACCACCCTCACTGCAAAGAACTTCCTCCTAACATCCAGTTTCAGTCTCCCGTCTACCAGTTTAAACACATTATCCCTTGTCCAACTTATGCTGTTGTCTGGAGTGCACTGCAAATAATGCACACATCAGCTGTTTCATGATCCCATAGAGAAGGAAGCAGCTTATGCAGAAGGAAGTAGAATACATATTCGATGGAGACTGTGTAGACAAAGCTGTTCTTATCCATAATTACTGTATCAAAACATAGGAATGTCATTAGTAGCATTGTGGTACCTCAAGTCTGAGTAAGGAAAAGATTACCAAGAGAGAAGGAAATAATGTGTCCTTGCATGCAGACAGTGCCTAGGTTCTAGAAGACAAACTTCACTCTGGGTGGCTGGGTCCAAAGAGTGGTGGGGAATGGAGTTAAATCCAGTTGGTAACCAGCCACAAGTGGTGTTCCACAGGGCACAGTTTTGGGGACACTCTTGTTTAATGTCTTTATCAATGATCTGGATGAGGGAATTGAGGGCGCCCTCATAAGATTGCAGGGTGGGAATGCTGACCTGCTCTGAGGTAGGAAGGCTCTGTAGAAGGACCTGGACAGGCTGGATCAGTGAGATGAGTCTAAAAGGATGAGGTTTGAGGACCAGGTCCTGTACCTGGATCACAACAACCACATGAATGTGCTAGGCTTGGAGAGAGGGAAATGGGATTTGTGCCCTGTCAAAAGCTTCCATAGTGAGTTCCAAGTGAGAGACAAGGAGATGCCAGTGACAACCGTGATTCAGAGAGAGTCTTTGGTTCCTTTTTGCTCAGGCTTCCAAAGCTCCATTTCCCTAACTGAGGCTGTTCTAATGAAGTAGAGATCTTAAAATCTCCAGTGCCTCAGAAGCAGTACTCCCCACAGTGTTTCTGTAGTGCTGAAGCCATTTAAAAAAATAATATATTGCACAACATTTTGCCACCAGAAGAAGATTTTGTAGCACACTTGAGGTTTCCTGGAGAAAAAGCCAGGTGTTCTCCAGAGATGGGCTCCTGCAACGTGGCTGCAGAGCTTTCTTCAAGAGTGCATGTTGCTAGCCAGTCCACCCAGGGAAAACATGAGTCAGGTATTTCTTTGGTCTGTCAATTTGGACAAGAGTCTCTTGTGTTGCAGTGTGCTTAGAGAAAGTGCCAGCAGAAGCAGCCTCAGTGCAGCTTTTTCATTATCATGAAATCACAGTCTATCCTCAGGGGAGTTGGCAGTGAGGAGGTGAAATAAAGCCTGAGAATCTTCAGTGTATCACTGTTTCTTCTGTTGTGATCACCTGGCAAGGTCATTCTTCATCCTAATTATGAGCCCGGTTCTTGTCAGCAGCTAGATGTTAGCACAGGTACACTGCTTTAGAAACCCAGTGTTAAAAATGCTCATAAATTTGGTGAACAGCTTGAGAACTCTTGGAGCACTGTTGTTTCCAAGCACTATTTCATAGTGGTGCTTGTTTTCTGTAAATTGCCTTGTATCCATACTTGATAGAGATCCCCAGGTTCCTCCTGTGGAGTTCCACCAGATTCCAGTGTTATGTCCTGTTCATGAGATCTATTTATCTTAAAGTTCTTCTAATCTACTTCTTGTTTCTTTTGCTGTTTGACTTAGAAGAGCCTTGCTCAACAAGAATTCACTGCTCTTCAGAAAACAAGGTGCCACTTGCAGTTCTTCTGACTCTAGGATCAGAGCTGATCCGTTTATAATAATGCCAGGGCCTCCAGCTCAGGATTCAGATCTTGAGTTAAACACCTAAAGCAAGCAGGCAGATTTCATGAGGGCTCCAAAAGAGCAATTGCTGCACAGTGATTTTTAAAAAGTACTGTAGCAGCTGATGAAATGCACTTGCTCTGACATTCAGGCATGAAAAATTGTTTTCTTTCAGAAGACATTCCTTATGCTGGTGTACTCCATTTGATCAGATGATCGTTAGAAGTTCATTGGCTCATGCTAGGTGTGAGAGTTTCTTCTGGAACTGTGGTTCAGTATGACCATAAGAGACAATAAAGAGAATGCTTGAGCATTCAGGCAAAATTGAATCTGCAGCCTTCAACAGAATGATGCCATAGCAGAAGTCTTTAACATCAAAGAGCATACACACCAAAGGTGGAGTCATCACACCTCATCAGCACAGGCTCTTTTGTGCAGGTTGTGAAAACTTGTGGTGTCTGCAGAGCAGAAGGGCAGAGAAATGACAGATGCTTAATTTCTGATCTTGCCATATTCCAGAGCTTTGGTAATACAATAGCTAGAAACGTGCTCATAGGAAAGGTGTTATCTTCTCATTTTTAGGAGACAGTTTTACTGTCAAAGTCATCAGGGATCTCGTTGTGTTGAGAGTGATATCTTCTGTTTTGTATAGGCTTTTATGTTGACAGAATTGTTTCCAGCCTGAGCTGAAACAAGAAAATGTCATGGCTTGTTAAAAATATGTCCAAATAAAATGGTTACAATTTCCTAAATGTCTTAACTTGCTTTCTCGAGTCAAAACTATTTTCAAGTTTACTCTAATTTGTGGGCAGTTCTAATGGACCCAAAATAACACATCTGGAGAATAAACTATTGGTTAGAGGCTTATTTTAACAAAACTAAGAACAGCACACTTACTTCTGTCACTAAAATCAAAAAGTCTAGCTGTGTATCCAGCAGATTTGCTGAGTAAGAAGGTGCCATTTTTACACAGTCCTATCTCTGACCATAATTGCACTTTAATGTAGAGTAACTGCAGGTTCAGAATTCCTGGGCTAGCATCTGTAATTATGTAACTGATAATTTCCTCACCAGGGGATGGGAGAGTCCAGGACTGAATGTCACCCAGAGAGGAAATTAAACACTTTAGACACTGAGTAATTTAAAGCATAGTTCTCATATTTGTGGGTCTCGTACATGAAGGACAGCTGGAAAAGACTTGATGGAAGCACTCTGTGTGCATAATTACTTTACAACCATGAGCTTTAGCAAAGGGATTTTGTCATTATCTAAATATAACCACCCAAAACTCCAGGCACTATAACCTGCAGTCAGAAACCTGAGCAATGACATTTTGTGTGCGTTGATGTAACGGATGCTGTTGTGTTAATGGTTACTATTTTTAGTTTCAAGTGTGCTGCTTCTGTACATCTAGGGAGTTGAAGAGAGTTTAGAAGAGGAAATGCTACAGAAAGTTAGATATGTCTTCTCATTCTGTAATTCTTCAGTTTCTATGGTTGAAAACAATCCCATGCCTCTCAATTGCCTCTTCTCTGTTGTTCTGTGGACTGCCTTTTCCTGCATCTAGTGGTCAGAAACCTTTGTTTCTGTTCTGCTTCCCAGTACTAAACTCCAGTACTAATATGAACAGCTGCAGATGAAGGATAAAAATGTCAAACATCTGTATTCCAGCTCTTTGCACCATATTCCTTGTGGCAGCTCCTTTTATTTGTTTCATACCATTGTCCTTGGACATACATCTATTTATTCTCAGAAATGTAAAGAGGGGAAAAAATGTTATCATATTAGTGATAGACCAAACCCAAAAGCATTTTACATTGTTAGCATGTACATCTAGCCATTAAACATCTGACCAGAATGTCAAATTCTTCCAAATTAAGAGTAATACAATTTCTTTTCCATGTGGCAGTAGTGAAGAGAATGCCCAGTGATTGCAGCTGTATTCCCATGGAGTCATCTTGGCAGTAGATTTTTGTTTGGATCTCTATGAACTGTCTTGAACGTAGTTAGATGCTGCAGATACCTTCAGCTGACACAGGAAGCTCTACATCTATGAAGGGTGCTGGGAGTCTAATCAAAACCCCCTAAAAATTAACTTCCTAGTTCTGGGGAGATGAAAAGGTTTAGACAGAAGGTTTTTAGACCACGATCCTAAATAGAAAATTGATGTGAATGCCACAACAAACTGGAGAGTATTGTCTACATGGCACAGTGCCCTAAGATGCCAGCTCTGGAAGGCTTTTATTACCCCTGGCAGAGTGCCACACTAATGCATCTAAATTACTTTTGATATGCTAAGTAGCTTGTCTGAGTACCTCTGCATGGCACTGCATTGTGGTGTATAGAAGTCAGCCTGAACCAGGAAAGAAACCACTATTGTGAGAAGCACCTGAACAATTACGAATCTTTGGCTTCTGACTGAAGCCTAATACAGTCTCTTGACCTCCCTTTTATTGCAGTGAATGCGGTGCTGGAATCTTATAACATAGCTGCTGAAAGTGCAGCTCCTCCCAACAGCATCCACAGAGTCAGCTTGCTCCTTGCCTGGGCTGCTCAGGCATGGCAATACTGCTGCTGCTTTTGTGAAGCATTTCCATGTTTCCTGGTATCTGATGTTTGCAATGGGTTTAGCATCTCTGATCACTTCAGTTAGAAGAAGTTGCACTGTCTTTGTTTCTGGAGATCAGTAAGGCAGAACTTGGTGCTGCCAGCTGGCCCTCGTTTCTTAACGTGTTGATTTCATTCCAGGGCTTGTGCTGGTGGGTGTGACATGTCCTTGAGTAAGTACCTCAGTTTAGAGGTGAAGCTACCCTTCCCTTCCTTTAATTTCTATACTATGCTTCGGTATTTATTCAGTTAAATTCTTCATTTAGGGAAAGTGTAATGGACAGCTGACCCATTGCTGAGTGTTGCATCAAAATAGTGAAGTCTGCTGCTTGTTTCAGAACACAGTGAACCAGCCAACTCACTGGGGGTTCCCCCTCAGCCCTGAAAGGAAGGTGGTTTCCAGCTGGTTGCTTTATGTTACAGTTCCCCTCCAGATCTCTGAGTCTCTTCCAGGCCTTGGTTCTTTCCAGCCACTTCTGTTTCTTGCTCCTGCAGGAGTGGTCAGCAGAGCTCAGAAGTGTCAACCCCTCTGCTCCTCATTTTACTCTGTACCTGGCTACTCTGTTGGAAAATCACAACACACGTGCAGGTATCCCTGGGAAAGCAAAATCCATTCTTTCATCAGAGAATCTTTTATTTCAGTGATGCATTAAGACGAAAAGTTCTATAAGTCTCTGTGCTCAGAAAGCTGATATTTCACTTAGAGTAAGTTATGGGTATGAATTAGTGGAACCCCTCTGTACGTTATTCACATCAGAGAAGTATTATGCACCTCATGTAAACTGAAGCCCAAGTGCCACTTGGAGTGCACACACCTTTGTAAGGAATTTGGTATCACACTGATAAAACAGTCACTCCAGTTGTGTCTGAGTCAAGAAGTTACTGTGTTTTTCTTTACAGAAAGACAAATTCTTTGTGTATGAGGAGTACTGCAGCAACCACGAGAAAGCACTCAGACTGCTCATGGAATTGAACAAGATCCCAACAGTGAGAACATTCCTCCTGGTAAGTGCCTTCTCTAGCACTCTTGACATAATGATTTGACTTTGTGCTGTACTCACAATGACCCTTGGTATCGCAGGAACCTTGAGCATTTTGCAGACACTGCCAATTTCAGGTATGCAGCACTTGGGATATTGAAATCACTGATGAGTTTGGGCACACCAAGCAGCTCTGGTATGAGTGATTTCAGTGAAGAGAGGGAAGATTTATTTATTTTAAAAGGAAGCAGCAGAATTCGAGCAAAGATTGTGAAAGGAGTAATGCAATAAGTCAGCAGCAGGGCTATGACTAGCTCCCAGTGGATCTGCTTTCCTGCTCAGTTCTCTGACCAATTCACCATCTGCAGACCCACCAGGAAAAATGTGACCTATTTCTGATGCCCTTTTCCCCATGAGTCCAGTTGCAGGCAAGAAATGTAGTCTGGATGAATTGTTTTGACTGCGTCATTGCTTCTTGTATCAGAAGTTACCCCATGCTGTAAGAGTGTCTGTGCTGGGGAGGGACTGTGTCCTACAGCCTTCAAATGTGTCTATAGTGGCTGGGCTGGGAGGAGAGACAAGCAGCAGAGTGCCTTCTGCCCAATATTCCTTAATTTTCTTTCTTTTCTTGGATGTTTATCCTCCTAGCCTCAGCCTAATTCTGCCTAATTTTTGGATGTCTTTTTTCCTTAGCCATGAGTGCATAGTATTTGGAAGGAGATTGGCATGTAGGTAAGGGACTAATTCAGCACATGTAAGCTTTTTTACTTAATAAATGCTAGGACATAAAAGAAAAAGGCTTTCTTTCAGGGAACCTGCTCTTCTTCCTACCCTGCTATTTCCTTTTTTGTCAAAGGTCTGCTCTTTCCCAAAATAGTATAGCAAAAGAAAACTTCGGCATGAATGTCTGTCACAAGCAGGGCCAGAGCATTCTTTTAGCCACAAAATACAGGCTTGGAGGGAGCAGTAAGAACCAGCACTCCTGCTATTGGGTAGTCAGAAGCTCTTTGTCATGTCTGAGTTTTGACGAATCTTGCTAAACCATTAGTTTGAGACACCAAATAATCCTGTCCATGTTCTTGCGTTAGGCTGGATGCTCCTATTGAGGGAAACAAATGGGAGGGAGAGACAAAAATGCATGTGAACACCATCCTGCCCAACAATCAGAGAGTTCTCCACTTCTACTGGATTGGCAAAGCTTCTTGCCTGTGTTACTGGCAGCAGCTGGCAGACTGATTACCAGACACACAGTAAGCTGCTGTGGCTTACTGCAGCACCTGAATCCAAGAGACTCTTAAATTAGCAGGAAATATGTGAGGAGTGGCGGCACTGAAGTGTCTACTTTGCTGTGGCTGGTGTAATTTCTTCCTGGCCTCCCTTCTCTTCTCCACTGCCTCCTAAAGCCAGTGCTATAATGCCACCATGCAGGGAAAGCTGCATTAAAATACAAAGCCTTTCTTGTGAGAATAGATTTGGCCTAAATGTCCCCTCGCAGCTGCTGAATACAGAATGTGGGAATGTGTTTGAAAAATCAGTAAGTGTTAAAGGGCAGTTTTGAGCCCAGAGCTAGAGAGGGGGCTGAAAGAAAAGATAGGAAGAACTGAATCACCCAAGACTTGGAAAATTGGACAGGGAGCTTTGTGAGCTGGTAGCCAACACTACAGATCTAGAATAGCCTGGGGAAGGGTTATTTTACAGATGATTGTCTGTAGAAATACCAGTTAGGAGTAATGAGATTTATGTATGATGTCTGTTAAACATTCCTTGAAGAAGAGAATTGCTGAGTTACAGCCAAAACCCCACTAAATTTCAGAGTGTGTCTGAGCCACGGCAAACTTCTTGCAGGAGAAAATGTTATCAGTGATGCCCCAAAACAAGCATATCTTAGCTGAACTGAATTTAAACTTAGCTTCTATTGTCAGGACAGGTTTGCAAACAGGGTGATTTCTGGAGCAAAGCTGTCCAGGTTCATGGTTGAATCATCAAAATACAGACTCGTTTATCTCAAATAGATTTGAAGTCTGAGTTCACTACCCGTCTCTGGCAGCAGCCAGTAACAGAATCATCAGGGAAGTGGGTAAAATGCTTGCAGTAGGTCAATGTTCCTTTGTTCATCACAGATTATTGCGACAAATTACAGGGCAAGTAGATTTTTAATTTTTTTTTTTTTTTTAATGCCATACTGAATTCTTATACTTTCCATGTCAATGCTGAGAAAAGAATTTCCATAATCTATGGAGAAGTTGATCGTCACTTGTTTTGAGGCAATATGCACAAATGGCTCTGTGAAATGATTCTTCTGGAATGCAAGGCCACTCCAAATCTGTGTGAACTCATTGTCTGAGAGCTGCAAGGGTTGATACAGTTGCATCTTCAGTTCATCAACCTAAAATGTATTTGAACTTGGATTTCTTCACTATATCAGTGCAATACTTGTCCCCTACCTTACTGTGTTTAAACAGCAGGAGAGCAGTGGTTTTTTTTTAATCATAGACTCAGTCAGGGTTGGAAGAGACCACAAGGGTTATCTAGTTCCAACCCCTCACACTAGATCAGGCTATATAGAGCTTCATCCAGCCTGACCTTAAACATCTCCAGGGATGGGGCCTCCACCACCTCCTTGGGCAGCCCATTCCAAGGTCTCATCACCATCATGGTGAAGAACTTCTTCCTAACATCCAGTCTGAATCTACCCATTTCTGGTTTTGTTCCATTTCCCCTAGTCCTATCCCTACCTGACAGCCTAAAAAGTCCTTCACCAGCTTTCCTGCACACCTCCTTAGGATAGTGCGAGATCACAATAGGTCATCTTGACGCCTTCTTCTCTCCAGGCTGAAGGGAGAGAAATGCCCTTCACCACTTATCTGTTTGAAAGTCATGGAGCTTCAGAAAATTAACAGTGAAACCCATTTATTTATTTATATTGAGTATCAAAATGAATGAAACCTGATTTCTTTAGACTTCATTTCCTCTAGCATCTGTTACCTACAGCCTTGCCTGGATAGTTTTTTTGCTGGGCAAGCAGCAGCAGCATGTGCTGTAACTGGCTGAGAACTACATGTGCGCTGGTTAGCCAGCTAATGCACCCATGCCATTTGTCCAGCTGTGTTTAGCCAGAATGCTTTGCCAAAGAATTGGTGGGTGAGATGCAAATGACTCATTTATTTCAATTCTGCTAAGATTTCCTTCAGACATAAGGATGAGAATAGCGTTAATTACATGATTGCTAGTTAGTTGGCTTTATTTTAGCTGTTCAGAGTTTTCTGCACCAACAGTGTAAATTGCTTAGTCAAGGAAGACAAATGTTTGTATCAGTTGTGGGAGTAGACTGAGTTCTTTTAGGTGATGGAGCAATGGTGCATGTAGATTTTCTGGCTGTAATCCTATTGTTATGACAATTTTTTTGTCATCAGCTGTACCATGTTTCCCTGGGACACCGTTCTCTACAGCACTTGTTCTTTTGCTGATGCACAAAGAACTTTGCTTGATGCCTGTACTTCAGTGGTGAACAAAGTCTCATTTCCTGTATACCAGGTGTAACAAAGTGCTTTCTGACCATAGTGTCTGTTACATGAATGCAGAATCATGTCAAAGAGCATCTAAATGCTTTGTGTCTGAGGTAACAGTGGTTTCTTTTTTTGTTTTATTATTGCAGGGTTGCATGCTTTTGGGAGGCAGAAAGACGACAGACATTCCACTAGAAGGTTATCTGCTAACTCCAATTCAGAGAATTTGCAAATACCCACTTCTGCTTAAGGTAAACCAAAGGAATTATTTCTCCAGATGGTTGTTTAATTCATGGAGTGACCCTGCATTTTCTTTAGCCCTGATTTTTCATGTCACCTTCCTGGTTTGCTTTTCTGTGGAGAAAATGGCTTTTAATGTGTACAGGCAAAAAGCTGTCTGATGCTGACAGGCTGCTAAATCTTGTAATGGTGTGAGTATGCCAGGCTCACAACTTAATAACTAATGCCTTTTGACTTCAGTTCTCTTTAGATGTGTACTAGGGCTTGTGAGCACTATTCTAGGCACTTCCTGAAAAGCTGTGTTGTGTGTGATAGAATTGTATCAGTGTTTTCAGGGACAGAGTGGCTCTGGGGACTCTAACTGGGATATGTCTTTCATCATGAGGACTCTAGTTTGAATGTGCTCGGGTCAGTAATGATCAAAATCCTGTCTCATCTGACAGCTGTTTGACAGCTTGTTTGAAAACGCTTTGGTTGCCTCAGCTGAGATCCCAATAGGCAGGTGTCATTCAGAAAACACTACTGTAATCGGCACTAATTGGCCCCCTTGCCAGTATTCTTACTGTACCAGTAAAGGCCCTAAAAAGAGTTGATTTCCTTCTGATCCTTTGGGTCAGGGCCAGGTCACATGCCTGGTGGGGACAAGAAGAAAAGAAGAAAGCTGTATCTGGGAGAGTTTGCATCGCTGGTGGCCTCTGTGGCTAGCAGCCATCAATCTTCAGTGATGTCGGTCTCTTTGCCAATCATTTGTAACATTGCATTTACTAAAAGAAAATTAGTTGTTAAAAGCTATAAAAAGGAATTGCCTTTATTTTGAAAGAATGATGCCTTCCTGAATTGTGGAGGAACATAAGAGTTCTGCAGGTCCTGCGCTTGGGCCACAACAACCCCAAGCAGCACTACAGGCTTGGGGAAGTGTGGCAGGAAAGCTGTCTGGCAGAAAGGGACCTGGGGGTTGTAATAGACAAACAACTCAGTATGAGCACGCAGTGTGCCCAGGTGGCAAAGAAAGCCAATGGCATCCTGGCTTGTATTAGAAATGCGATGTCCAGCAGGAATAGGGAGGTGATTGTCTCCTTGTACTCTGCTCTGGTGAGGCCATACCTCAAGTATTGTGTTCAGTTTTGGGCATCTCATTACAAGAGGGATGTGGAGGTGCTGGAGTGAGTGCAGAGGAGGGCAAGGAAGCTGGCAAAGGGCCTGGAGAATACATCTTACAAAGAGCAACTGAGGGAGCTGGGGATGGTTAGTTTGAAGAGGAGGAGGCTGAGGGGCGACCTCATTGCTGTCTACAGCTACCTTGAAGGGTTGTTGTGGAGAGGCTGTTGCTGGTCTCTTCTCACAGATAAATAGTGAAAGAGCAAGAAAGAACAGCCTCAAGCTGCAACTGGGTAGGTTTAGACTGGATATTAAGAAATATTTTTTCACAGCAAGAGTGGTCAAGCACTGGAATGGGCTGCCCAGGGAGGAGGTTGTCACCAACCCTGAATGTGCTTAAAAGTCGTTTGGATGTGGTGCTTGAGGATATGGTTTAAGAGTGGACTTCGTGGAATGGGGATAACAGTTGCACTTGATGATCCTGAGGGTCTTTTCCAAGTGGAATGTTTCTGTGATTCTGTGGTGAGCTGTGCTCTTGGTCACAGGCTGACCACTCAGTGTGTGGACCAGTAGTAGTCATCTTTCAAACACATCTGGAGATCTCAGCTCTAAGCTGTGCATGTGAATGTTTTAGAGAAGTCAGAGCTTTTTCTCAAGTGCTATGAGGATGGTGGCTATGGAAACACAACTAAAAGCAACAAACCATTGTTTACAAGGTAGCAGCATCATCAATGCAATGACATTTTGACATTGTTCAGCTTTAATTTCCCCATTCCTGTGTACTGTAATAATGCAGACCTTTTAGAAAGGATGAGATTCTGTAGCAGGCTTTCCAAGAGCTACAAATGCATCAGTTTATCTTGCTTTTCTTTGGGAATTTATTTTGCAAGGGGATAGTAAACAAAAGGCTAGAACAAAAGACATATTTCTAAGCCATAATTCAAAGCTTTCCAAGTTCAATGGCAGCTGAAGTCATTGGGCTCTGTGGATCAAATATTGGTTTGTAGAAATAGAGGTGGTTTCCAGTTTGGCAAATGGGTGTGCACTTGTATATGTCCAAGGAGTGGGTGGCACAGATCAGCTTTCTTTGGAAGCCAAAGCCAAGACTAAGAAAGGCTAAGACTGAAACAGTGTTTCTTGCCTTCAAGCCACAGTGGAGCAGAAATAAATTTGTCCTCTGACCCCAAAGCTGTGTCTGCCTTCTCTGGGGTGGACTTCTGTCTTGGCCAGCCCCACACATGCTTGTCAAACAAAGAGCCATGAAGGGAATGAATGGGAGGAGTGGTGACAAGTTTCTTAGGGATTTTTTGTTGGTTTGGTTTTTTTTAAATACAGGCTGACATAAATTGCACACTGTTCACTACTCGGTATTTCTTGGACAGGAAAAAGCTGAGAGGGATTTAATTTTGGTGAGGCAGCCAGTCCGCTTCAGTCAGTGAGATGATGCCATTGCTAAGGTTGTTCAGCTCAGAAAATACCTGTTACCAGGTAGTGTAAGTGATGCTGATTCTCAAAGGCAGTGAACTTACAGTGATTGCATCCCATTCAAGACTTGCTTGATACATGCTAGCAAGAAATTACCAGTGTGGACATGAGAACAGCTAAGGGAATACACAGGCTGATTCTGTGAGTGCTGACCAGAAAATGCAACCCTCTGAGCCAGAATGAAGGAAAAAAAAAAAAAAAGAAGTAGAGTTAAAAATAATACAGCCCTTAAATTAAATGTTTGCTCTCCCTCTGCTACTGAACTGCAGTTCCTGCTCCTGAAATAGCTGTTTTGTATTCATGGGGATTGGATCTTCTTTTACCTAATTCCCAGGACAAACAGGTACTATTGTGCTCCAGTTGATGAGAAAAGTCAGACTAGAGCTATCCTACTTTCCTCTTTTACTTTAACAAAAGTTTGTGAGCATCCAGATTTTTTATATGACCTTGTTACAACATATATTTGCTAGAACATATATGCTTGATATGCCTGGTACAGCATAAGCAGGTGATATAGCTGAGGTTTGAGAAAGATAGTATGAGCCAAGTAATTCAGACTTGTCTGTGTTGGAAAGCCAATGTAAGTGGTAGGGTAAGGCACATCTTTGAAATACTGTGACTGTTTTTGTTAATACCATATGTGACTTATTTTTCAGAATAGTCACATCTATCATGGAGTTAATTTGGGTCAGTTAATAGGGAATAGTAGACTGGAATATCTCCAAGTGCACGTATCCTTGAAGTATATGTTGCCACTACCAAGTGCCATTACCAAGTGTGACAGCCTGCAACTGGTGATCTTAGCTTTTCTCATCCTCTGATGAAGCTTTTTGAACAAACAAATCACAGAGACTGGACAATGAATCAAATTATGATGATTGACAAATTACAATTTTCTTTATAATTTTTATTTTTTCTGAACCAAATGTTGCAGCTTTGGAGTAGCTGACTGTAAACCAAGGTGTTTGGGGCTTGGTTTGGGTTTGCTGTTTTTAAAATTTTAGTTGCTTTCTGTCTAATTTACAAGGATTCTTCTATATGATTTAAATGGAAAGCCTCAAGCTTAGCCATGGTGTTCCATAATCTTGTTGTGCAAATAGAGAAGTAACCATGCTAATATTTTTGTCCCTAATACTGTTTTTGCCTGAGTTAGGCAGCATGCAAAAAAAAATCAGTGAAGGCTTTGTCGGGCCGTATGTTAGTTTTTTTCCCAATCCAAAACCTCTCTAATGTGAATTCTGCTTCTTTTGGTGAAGTTTCACAGCAAGAAAATCACAGGCTCACAGGATGCCAGGGGTCGGAAGGGACCTGAAAAGATCATCCAGTCCAATCCCTCTGCCAGAGCAGGACCAGACAATCTAGTTCAGGTCACAAAGGAACACATCCAGACAGGCCTTGTAAGGCTCCAGAGAAGGAGACTCCACAACCTGTGCCAGTGCCTGTGATCCTTACAGTAAAGAAGTTCCCCCTTGTGTTGAGGTGGAACTTCTTGTGCTGCAACTTAAACCCATTGCTCCTTGTCCTATCCCAGGGAGCAAGTGAGCAGAGCCTGTCCCCCTGCTCCTGACACTCAGCCCTCAGATATTTATAAACATTTATTAGATCCCCTCTCAGTCTTCTCTTCTCCAGACTAAGCAACCCCAGGTCCTTCAGCCTCTCTTCATCATGCAGTGCTCCAGTCCCCTCATCATCCTTGTACCCCTCCCCTGGACCCTCTCCAGCAGATCCCTGTCCCTCTTCAACTGGGGAGTCCAAAACTGAAGGCAGTACTCAAGATGAGGTCTCACCAGAGCAGGGTGGAGAGGGAGAAGAACTTCCCTTGATCTGCTGGATACACTCTTCTTAATACACCCCAGGATCCCATTGGCCTTCTCTGCCACAAGGGTAAGATTTAAGTCTGTTAGGCCATGCAGGTGTTCTGAATATTTGTTCACTATGAGCTTCTTAATAAAATTTCCTTAAAAGTGAGAAAGGGGCTGGGACTAGTCTTGAAGAAAAACAAGCTGTGCTTGCTGTGGTGGGTTACCAGCAAAGGCAAACGTGAGCACAGACCTCGAGAGCAAGCACTGTGGGTGTGACTTGGGACTGCAGAGTGTGTTTGAGCACTGGAAAGCCTGCTCAGTGATTGTTTCTAGCACAGCGTTTTGGATTAAGGCAGCCCTGTCTCGCTGACAATAATTGTGTGCATCTGTATTAATTAGTCTGAACCATACTACTTAAGAGTAGAAGCAGCTGTTTTGTAAACCAATCTGAACAAAAATAGCCTTTTTTCCCATAATAAAGAGCATTTATGTCAGCGAGAAGAAAGCCCTAAGGGAGTGGTGATCATGAGTTAATCACACCATTGGGGGTGGGGATTAGGAGCAGTCATTCCTGTCTCCTTCCTCCCAACATGGGAGGAATGTGCAGCACATGATAACCGCACCCCTATGGGCTCCTGATAGCCCAGTGGGTGTCACAGAGGTTGTTTCTTGTTTGATGTCTGTTCTCTTAAGACTCAGACTCCAGCCAGAAATGCACATTCCACCTCTGATCCCTTAAAAATATCTCATAATGTACACAACTCCAGGGACAATTTAGGGCAGTAATTATGTATTGCATCATGTGATGGAAGAGTCATTGGCCCTCAAAGGGGGGGAAAAAAAAGCCCTAGATTCAAAAAAAGCTGAGTGACCAGATTCAGAGCCTTCTTAAAAGGGAAAACCCAGCAATGAGACACACACAGAGGCCTTAGTAAATGCAGTGCCTGGACTTGGAGAGGAGAGATGGGAAGCCAGTGGTGTGGACACAACAGGATGAGGAAGGGTTAACACATTCTCTCCTCTGTTCCTCTCAGAGCTGTTTAAGTAACAGAACCTTGTAATTGGCCAAAATGGAGTATAATTAATTTTGAGGGGGTTAGGTTTTTTTTTTTTTGGTAGTCCATGTAGTGTATGTGTGTCCCTTTTTTCTCTCCGAAGCGGTGTTGTTCATATATTCATCACATTGCCTGGTTGAAATCCAACCTCGGTGTAGCAAAACATTAAAAACCCTGCAGAGCTGGAAGGAACGCTGCCAATTTATAAATCACACTTCTGTCGTTCACACTTCTAATATCAAATCACAAATAACTGGTAATATTTATAAAACTGGAAACATGGTTTTGTTACATTGTAATTTAGCATGTGTCAGAGATTTGATGGCAGATTTAATGTCATCTGTTTTACTGATTTATCCTTGCTTGTCTAGTCTTTACTCTGCAGAAACACTGACATAAATTTCAAATTATAAAAACATACAGAGCTAAAAAAAGAAAAAAGTGCTATGATTGGCAGGTACATAGAGCCTGGTGTAACATTTATTTTCTGGTTAGTTTAAGTGGAAAATAAATTTCAATGCAAGCAAATATTAGGTGCAAAATACAAAAATGAAACTCCTGGAAACATATTGGCAAAAAGTTGTGGGCTCGGTGCTTTTTATAGGCACATCTTGGAGCTGAACTATTTATTAACAACTGTTTGAACTGATAACCACAGAAATATGTTTTCTTTATCTCCATGATCCTGAGGTGTTCAGTAGGTAACCAACGGATGTGTCTCTGAAGCTGCATTTTATGTATGTGCTGGTTGGTTTGTAGTGCAAAGTGAGGCAGCCTGGCAGGCAATGATTGGCACCAGTCAATGCTCTGCGTTAACATTCACTGCACGAAATCCATGCTAAGCCATGCCTGAGTGTCCTCAGGAGCATCAGGATAGGAGGAAGGAACTTTTGAAATATAAATACTTGTAAATTTCAGCTGTGAAATGTGTGTTTGGCTGTCAGTGTGCAGTATACAATCATTTTTGTGCAGTAGGCAGACATGGGGAAGGATGGCACAGACTTACTTGTTTAACAAAGAGCAGTTAAGCAGAATAGCATCCTTTTTTCTAAGAAGTATTAAAATCATGTTCACATTTAACACACCCCTCCCCCCCATCAGCTTCCTCTGCCTGCGTTGTTCACTCACCATACCTCCTGCCACCTCTGTGCATCTTTCTGTGTAATGTTCTTTTGGCTGAGTTCTCTCCTCAAAGGTTTTTGTTTGAAGTTTGGGGAGTTAAGCACAATTAGCAAACAGACAAATGTGAGCAGCTGATATGTCTGACTTCTTATGTGATTTAGTTCTTAGATTTTGTTATGCTTGGAACTCTTTTAGCCTTAAGCTGTTTAAAACTGTTTCTGAAGTTGGAAATCCTTTTGCTCCATTGCATAATCAAAACCTGACATGCTTTAGTAGATCAGATGTAGCTGTCCTTCCTTTCTGTCTTCTGTTCTGGGAGACACATGGATATCTGTGAGTGCTCTGTGTTACTCCTTTTGTAGAATGAGTTGTGTTCTGTGTGTAGGTGTTACAAGAGGCACAACCTCAAGCTTGCAGCTATGAAAGAGGTATGAAATAAAAGGAAAAACTGGTGCCCAGAGGACACAGTTCCCCTTTCTGTCATAGTTCTTTAAAAAGCATAGATAATATTTTTCCCCAGTATATGATACAGAATAACTTTGTGGGTTTTTTTTTTTGTTTGGGTTTTTTTTTTTTTTAGGATAATGGTGAAGATGACAGAGTCTGTGAAAAATACCAGCTTTTCTGTTCTCTGCTGCTGGTTGGTCTGAAAGATTAATGAGTCTGTAGCTAGAAAGTAGATGAGTTTTATGAATTATTTTAAGAAACTCTTTGCAAGAAATAGTTTTCTGCAAGTGGCAGCAACCTCATTTCCTGGCCCTGTTAGTGCACATGTTGCAATGCATAAGATAGTAATTCCGGACAATGATGTCTGAGCTTGATGGAGCACAAATCAGCCATAGCCAAGGTTTGCCATCTGGTCTGTCTCTCAGCTGCTTTTCAAAATGTTGTCAAATGCTCTCAGAGTTTACACATTGTAAATCTGTCACTAAAATAAGTAAGTACCCAGAGCTCCCTGACTATTTCAGAAGTGTTAGGCTCTTCTCTTCTGGGGCATGGCAGGCAGAGCAGCATGGCTCTTCCTCACATGGCTGAAGACTTGGCAGTGGTGGGACAAGTTCTTTGCCTGTGCTGCATGTGCTTGTTGAGGCAGCATGGCTGAACCAACCAGCACCCTCCCTGCCCTTCCCTGCCTCTTCTGCAACTTGGGTGGGACTGCAGCTAGCAGGAGTGGGGCAAATGCTGTGTTTATTGCAGCAGTGTCCTGCTGTCAATGATGAGTTCTTTCTGTGCCTTGGTGGTATTTTAGAAAGGGATGTTTAGACAATGCTAGTGTACACATATCTGTTTCCAAAGCAGCATGGGTGACACTTGAGCTGAAAACTTCATTGATTTTTAATAGGAGTCATGTAGCAAAAATTCTCCACGCTGTGTAGGAAACATAGAGCAGAGGCTACTGTCACCATGGTGCAATACTGCTCATTTGCCTTTTCTTTATGATCACTTATTTTATTAAATATAGTAAAGCTTTCATAGGGATTTTCATATGTACCATGAAGTTCTATTTGTAGCAGCCAGTCTCTTTCTCCTGTGTATATGTTATTCTGTAAATCAGCCATGGGTTTAAGATCATTAATTCCTTTCTCTTAATGATCCCAGCTGTCATCTCTCTTCCCCTCTCATCCATCTGACAAGAGCCATTCTTAATCTCCATTTAAAATTTTCTGAAAAGAGAAATTGCAGGTATGAATAAATTATCAAAACATCAAATGTATGCACAGAACATTTCAATGGAAAAACATCAACATTCCCATCCATTCCTTTGGATCTTGCTGTCTGTGTTGGAATGAGCACCTCTCATTGCCATGTTTTGATTCTGAGATATGTCTCTTCTGTTACTTAAAGGAGTCGCAGTGGCCAAGTAGTTTAATCTGAAGAATGAGATTCCACTTTAAAAGATTCTGCAAAACTAGAGAAGCCAATAAATAAATAAAATATTTTGCATATCTGTGATGCTGGGTCTCAGGATAGTTTACTCGTGCTAGTGATTTAAGATTTGTTCCAGCCAGTGGGAGGAAGCATGAAAGGGGCTGTGCAAAGGCAGAATCAAATCTGTACTATGTCTCCTTTCAAATATGTCTTCCGATTTTGCTACTGAGTACGTCACAGTGTAGTTATTCATTCTACAGTTACTTCTGATGGTAGAAAAGTACAACAAACTTCTCATATGCTAAAGGTGACTTCTGTCTAAAGGGCTTTGGAGACCACATCTATGTATTAATGCTAGGACGTAGTTTCTTGGTTTAGCAGTTCAGAGTGTTTGGATTAGCAAAATGGTTGGATTGGCAGCTATTATAGTCACTCTAAGTTAATGCAAACTTCAGCAGCACTTCAACTTCAGCTCACATCCCTCCCTCCACTTTCTGATGGGCCATGTAACTTCACCATAATAGTAGCAGTTCATTTGTTCTACAGGCTGTGTGTGAACCTAACTCTGTTTAGGAACCATGTTTCTATTGCAGTCGGTGTGACCAACTCAGGCAACCAAGCCCCAGAAATGCTCAGGATCATACCTGAAACCAGACTATGTCAGTGCCAGGCACAAAGATCTGGAACCTAATGTTAATAAGGCAAAATTTTGTGTGGTGAAGACACTCTTGCGGAGGTTAACATGATGAAGCAAAAGACAAATCAGACCACAAATTAAGCCTAGTTGGAGCCCATGACAGGTGTTTTGGGGTTGCAATTATTTATCTTGGACAAACAGCAACTGTCATAGGCTGTCTTTGCCCTTAGCTGTGGGAAATATGGGTTGAAACAATTTAGCTATGTTGAGACCACAGTGCTGTGCAGGCTCTTTGGCTATACTCAGTCTTGTTCATGCAATTTCATGCAATTCAGTAGCAGCTTTCTGTTTAGGCACAGGACTTCCTAACAGCTGAATAATGCGGTGAGACAAAAAAGAGTGTGGCGAGAAAGTAAAATATTCCAGGCAATCTAAAAATGTGGGTCTTAAGCATCATATTATGTATCAAGATGAAATTACGAGCCTTAGTTAAGGTTTCTTTAATGTATTTTTATCCAATTGTGGCTGACTATAAAGTACCAGTGGTCTAAAAATGATTAATTGTGAGTTGACAGTGGTTACCCCACTTGCCAAACTGGTTAATGTTGTCAGGTCCCAAGTTTTCCCACTGCTGTTTTTCTGTGGGCAGCATTTAACTGAGCTGTCATGCATTGAATCAAGTGGAGTCTCTTGGAAAGTCTTCAGTGCACACATGTTCGTTCATCTCTGTATTAACCTCTACAATCAGAACATGTGCTCCAACCACCTAAACATCTGAGGAGGAGTCTTGGCTGAACTCCTGCTTTCTTTCTCACATTGCCATTTGGGGAGCCATCACTGCTTGTGGTGGACCAGTTTGGAGGCTAAAACAGTGAACTGGGTGCTGAAATATCTTGGTTCTGTGAGTAACTTGCCATTAGACAAGTTACTTACTCTTCTGTAATTTAATTTCCTTCTGCATCAAGTGCTTGTTATACTTCCTGATACATAAAACCAAGATGCAGCTGTGACTCCTGACTTGCCCTGTGATCTCTGCACACAGACTACATGCATAGAGCTGTAGGCTCTTATTGGCGTGCGGTGTGATGACATTGGCCTGCTGCTGAGTGCCTATCCAGGCACTGTCTTACTATTTGGCAGAACTGAGGAGAAAATAAGATGAGAAAATGCTTGTGGATTGAGATAAAGACAGAGAGAGCCCTTAGTAATTGCCATTACAGGCAAAACAGAATCCATTTATTGGCAATTCAAATGCATTCGACAGTGAGAAAACCATCTCCCCTCCAGCCTCAATTCTTTGCCCCATGCTCAGCTTCACTCCTGCATTCTCTACTCTTCTACTTTACCCTCCAGCCCTGAGCACTGCAGAGGTGTGGAGAACGTGGGTTGCCTCTTTCCCTTTTCCTTTTTCACAGGCCTTGGTGTGGGTCTGCTCCACAGGGCTGTTTTTTCTCATGTTTTGCCTTCGAGGAGGCTTCCAGGAGACCTTGGAGTGGCCTTCCAATATGTGAAAGGGGCCTACAGGAAGGCTGGAGAGGGACTATTGACAGGGTCTTGTAATGACATGACAAGAAGGAATGGGTTTAAACTGGTGGAGGGGAGACTGAACCTGGAAGTTAGGAGGGTGGTGAGACACTGGCACAGGTTTCCCAGGGAGGTTGTGGCTGCTCCCTCTCTGGAGGTGTTCAAGGCCAGGCTGGATAAGGCCTTGAGTGACCTCTTCTAGTGGGAGGTGTCCCTGCCTATGGCAGGGGGTTGGAACTGGCTGAGCTTTGAGGTCCCTTCCAACTTATGATTCTTCTCTGGTTATAGATCTAAATCAGCTGGGTCCTAAAGCTTTGTGTGGGTTGGGATTAGTCTACACCAGATTATTTCCATCAGTTCTGTGGGTGGCATGTACAGCATGGCATTCCTGTAAGGCCATAGCTGATGGGAAACCCTAGTCTAGGGCTCTAGTGCTTACTGTTAAGACCTGCTGTAAGCCCAACAGGTGTGAAAGCAGTTATCAGAAACAAGGGACTCGATCTGGCATTGCTGAAATACAGGATGCATGCTGCTGGGACTGGTATAGCATCTAGGGCCTGGCTAGGTCAACAGTTCTTCATGTGCCTTTGAAGTGGACAGTGTCTTTTTTATGTAGTCTTCAAATTCATTTGATCTTGACTCACACTAGAGACAAACTCATGTGGCACAGCAAAGCATTTGCCTCAAAATCTCTTAATTTGGCATATTTAGCATGAGCAATTGCTTTGTTTGTTTGGCAGCATTCATATAATATGGGAGCCCTGCACAGATGAACAGCAGAGAACAGCATCTACTGTAACATGCTCACAACAACTCTTTAATTTTGCAGTGGTTCTGGCATTTTCTTATGGGACTGAGCACTAATGCTTGTACCCTTCTAGATTTACATTGTGTTTTCTTTTTTTTTTTTTTTTTTAAGGAATTAGCTAAGAGGACTCCATCTAAGCATCCTGATCACCCAGCTGTCCAGAACGCATTGCAGGCAATGAAGACAGTCTGCACCAACATCAACGAGACCAAGAGACAGATGGAGAAACTGGAAGCTCTTGAACAGTTGCAGTCCCACATTGAAGGATGGGAGGTATGAAGTAGGACTAGCAAGCTCCCTGGAAGCAGTTTGCTGCCACTCAGTTCAGCAGGCTGAAGTTCAGTGACTCATACTGTGTACAGGGATTTATGTGATGTGTAAATGACTGTTGAAGGTGTGGGTGGAATCACTTAGATGAGTTTAGAATTTGGTGTTTATTTTGGGTGTGCAGACTGCTGCTAAATTGTAGCTGAACAAGTGGATTATTTAAGGAAGGTGGGAGAGCTAAGAGTGGATCAAAATCTCAGATGAACAGATCTTATTTGACAAACAAGTAGATCTAGAAGATTAAATCAACACTGATCTAAATGACAAATTTCTCTTTCCATTCCTTCAAGCCTTTAGATTTCCTGGGAGCTATAAGTTAACTCACTTAGCTTCATACAGACTTCCTGTATGAAAGATAAAGGTTAGATTATCAAGCTTTGGATTGAAAGCAACTGGTACTTTTTTGCTTACTCCAGTTAAGTTACTCATGGATGTGTTTATCAGTAGGTAGATCTCTGTAGGTAGAAGCATTTCCTATGGAAAGGAGAAAAATAAGCAGTGGAAAAAAGGAGTATGTGAAGCTTAGGGGAAGAGGAAAGCTAGAGAAACAGCCACTCAGTGGAAGTACTGAAAGTCAAGATGGTATGCAAAGGGCTGACAGATTCTTGTGATGACTTTAGTCCCTTGAATCAGTGGAACTGGAAGCCTCTGGAGATGCACCACAGGGAGTCAGTGGTGTTAAATGGCCTCACAGAGAGATGGCGTCGGCGTTTAGCTAGAGTGACATTTAAAATGTCAAAGCTGATCCTTGCCAGATGAGGATTTCTTAGCTGAGGACATTTTGTTAGAGGTCATGTAAACTTCCTCGTGTTCAGACTCCTGGGTGCTCTCCATGACTCTCTTTTGGGTTGTTTTTTATCTTTTCTGTAGGTTTTAAACTTTGCTCATTTTTTCCCTGAAGGACGTTCTTGGCATCCAGCTAAAAACATGAGAGCAACCCAGATATCCAGCTGTGTAATTTTTGGATAGCAAGCTCAGCAAACAAAAGTCATAGAGTGTTCTGTGAAGCAAGACTTCTTGAAGCAGTTAAAACCATTTCACGTTCAGTGCAACTCATGGGTCACCTAGGCAAGAGGCATAATTTGAGCTCTGGAGCCTAAAGCATTTGTGATACTGTAAATGAAGTGATATCCCAATCCACTGCTTTTTTCTTTCAGGGTCTTAACTTACCTGCAGCAACTTTGTGGGGCTAAAAACCCTTTCAGATTTGTTTATGTGTACTGTTCTGTAACAAAGTCACCTCAGGGGCGTCCCTCAGGGGTCAGTGCTGGGACCAGTGCTGTTTAATTTCTTTGTCAGCAATACAGACAGAGGAATCAGGGCACCCTCAGCAAGTCTGCAGATGGCACCAAGCTGTGTGGCACAGTTGACTTGCTAGAGGGCAGGGATCTATCCAGAGGGACCTGGAGAGGTGGGCCCAGGCCAACCTCATGAAATTAAACAAGGCCAAGTGTAAAGTCCTGCACTTGAGTTGGTGCAATCCCAAGCACAACTCCAGGCCGGGTGGGGAATGGCTGAGAGCAGCCCTGAGGAAAAGGACCTGGGGGGTCTGGGTTGGTGAAAAACTCAACAGGAGCCTGCAATGAGAGTGCAGCCCAGACAGCAACTGTGTGCTGGGCTGCAGCAAGAGCAGCTGTGGATAGCAGGGCAAGGGAGGAGATTCTGCCCCTTTGCTCTGCTCTCCTCACACCCCGCCTGCAGCACTGTGTGCAGTTCTGTAGCCCCCAACACAAGAAGGAGATGGAACTGTTGGAGCCAGTCCAGAGGAGGCCACCAAGATGCTGAGAGGGCTGCAGCAGCTCTGCTATGAGGCCAGGCTATGAGAGTCGGGGCTCTGCAGCCTGGAGAAGAGAAGGCTTTGAGGAGACGTTATAGTGGCCTTCCAGTACCTAATAAAGGACCTACAAGAGGGCTGGGGAGGGACTGTTCACAAGGTCCTGTAATGACAGGATGAGGAGTAATGGGTTTAAACTGGCAGAGGGGAGATTTAGGTGAGATATTAGGAGGAAGTTCTTGACAGTGAAGGTGGAGAGACACTGGCACAGGTTTCCCAGGGAGGTTGTGACTGCTCCCTCCCTGGATGTGTTCAAGGCCAGGTTGGATGAAGCCTTGAGCAACATGTTCTAGTGGGAGATGTCCCTGCCTTTGGCACAGGGGAGTTGGAACTGGATGATCTTTGAGGTCCTTTCCAACCTAAACCATTCTATGATTCTAAATCACTCTGCTCAAAATTTCAGAGAGGAAGAAGTGGTTTTCCTTCCCAGTAAGCTGTGGAAAGTTTCTGAATTATTCTGGTGACATATTAAAAGGAAAAAAACTAACTTCATACAGCATGGGTACAGGCCACTGCTCAACATAACAGCTCTCCATTAGCAGGTTTTCTTCTGTACATGTAACGAAGTTTGAAATACAGTTTTCTGCCTTTGCAGTGCTAGGGATCTTAGTAATGGTGACTTGAGAGTAAAGTACAAGCTTTGTAAGTAATTTGCTTTAGTTCTTTTGGATGTATTTCACAGCTCATTCCTAACAAGAAGAGATCTTAATTTCAGCCTGTGGAAAACTGCAATTGCTGGATTAAATAAATTTTAGTTTAACAATGTGGTGCTGTAATCCACAGAGTTGGCTGCAGGAGGTCTGTAAGGCAATTGTATGCCTATTTTTAGTTTATCTGATGGAAATCTCCCCTATGAAATACAAGATTTCCCTTTTCTGTTACTGTGGGTATGGTTTCTGAACAGTGGTGCTCTCTAGCCTGTGAAGATCAACTTACTTAGGACCAAGTATTGTATGATTACAAGGGATGTAGCCAGAATCTGTGGAACCAGCCCACATGAAGCTTGGCATTAATTTGTTCACTTAATTTGACAGGCTCCACCTTGTCTCACGTTTCTAGTCAACCAGACCAGCAGTTTCACTGCTTTTTATGGCTTTTCACTTCCTTCCAGCTGTCCCAATGGACCATCTCTGGTCTGATCTTCATCCACTGTCATCAGTGCCACCCTCAATAATGCTGTCAAGGAAGAGCAATGTAACATAAATTTGTTTCTGCAAGTCTCTTGCTCTTGAGAGTCATCTGTAACTTCACTAGGAGTGATAGTTGTGTTTTAGAGCAGTTTCTTCAGTTCAATATTCTACCAACAGCTCCACCCACCAATCTGTCTCTCTAATACAGCTGTCACTATCACTGTCACACAGTGACACGCAGTCATGTGTTGGTGTCATAGAATAATACAATGGTTTGGGTTGGAAGAGATCTTAAAGATCGTTTAGTCCCAAGCCCCCTGCTAGGAGCAGGAACACCTTCCACTCGATCAGGTTGCTCAATCTCTTTCTGAGACCACTTATAATGAGGGGACAGTTTGAAGTAGGGCGAAGCTGCTGGAAGCCTCCAGCTTAATCAGAGGTCTGTTCATCGAAATGAACTCTGCTCAGATTCATTATTTTGGAATGCACAGAATCCTTGTAAGGTGTATGTTATGGATTAGTCTCAGGCAGGTCAATTTGGTTCTGGTTAATCCTTCTGGGAAACAAAGATTAGCTTTAGAAAAGAGGAAAGATAAGTAGAGGATGGGTCAGAAGACCAACTTCTGCCTGCAGTATTTTTGTTTGCTTAGTGAAGAGCAAGTTAATAAGCTGTTTCTGTTAATTATATCTTGATTTTTCTGTGGGGAGAGAGCTCCTCTTCATGAATCCTTGCGAATATTTTTTATCAAATACTTGCTGCATATCCTCAAATTTTCCCTAACTGAAATGCATAAAGAAGCAAAAACCCCATCAGAGAACAGTGTGAATTGTAAGGTATGTGTTAGTGCTTAGGCACATCAGTCTGCTCTAATGTTCAATTCTACCAGCTATGAAGTTTCTTTTTCCTTTGGTATTGTTTTATTGGTCATGCTTCCCTCTCCTGCAACTTGGCTGCTCATAGGAAAATGAGAAAGTTGGTGTTGTCTCTGAAAATACCAAATAAATCTTTATCCTGTTTCTTTCTGATGAAAAAGTTTTCCAATCAGTATGAATAGGAAGTAGCTGGGTCAACAGCAAACAGGAAATGCATCAACAGTGTTTAGATACCATCATCATGGGTCTGATGGAAAATTAGAGATTGTAAGATTTTAAGGCGAGAAGCAACCGTTGCAATCATTTGCTTTACTTCCTGCACAAAATAGGCCAGATAATTTTACTCACTGATTCCTGTCAGTGAAAGTCAGGCTCCAATTACTTGCTGCTAATACTGTGCCTGTTGCTTTTTCTGTCTTCTTTTGGTAAATGAAGCCTTTATCTCCAAAAGCAAGCTACACAAGGAGCATGCTTTTACACTGTACCACCAGTTGGGTTCTGATCCTATTTGTGTATGTGCAAGCAGGCCTTTGGGCTCATAATTCTGAGATATGGTAATTTCTCCTGGAGATAGTAATTATCAATAGGTCATTTTCAAAATAACATGCCCAGGCAGGTTGTGGCTGCTCCCTCCCTGGAGGTGTTCAAGGCCAGGTTGAATGACGCCTTGAGCGACCTGTTATAGTGGGAGGTGTCCCTGCCTATGGCAGGGGGTTGGAACTGGATGAGCTGCTCAACCTGAACCATTCTATGATCCTATGTGCTCATTTCTGTAGAGTTATTAAGAAAATCAAAACATCTCAGTATCTGAAGGGGGCCTACAGGAAGGCTGGGGAGGGACTGTTCACAAGGTCTTGTAATGACAGGAAGAGGGGGAATGGGTTCAAACTGGCAGAGGGGAGATTTAACAGGATGTTAGGAGAAAGTTCTTCACAGTGAGGGTGACGAGACACTGTAACAGGTTGCCTGGGGAGGTTGTGGCTCTGGAGCACCCTAGATGTGCTCAAGGCCAGGCTGGATGAGGTCTTGAGCATCCTGATCTAGTGGGAGGTGTCCCTGCCTATGGTGGGGGTTTGGAACAGGATGATCTATGAGGTTTCTTCCAACCTAAACCATTCTATGATTCTATGGAACTATTGCATTTAGGTAGCTCCTGCATCATTCTATGCAGAATGCATAGAAACACTTACGTGGAACACACAAATTGATGTTGCTTAATTGGCAGCCTTTAAAAAATATCTGCCTCCATGTTAACTAAAAGTCAGACATGGACAGCACAGCTGGCAAGGTTCAATTTAGAGAATGATGTAATCCAAGTTTCATTCACACCTTTAGAGTGACTGCACTGCATTTAAAAACGCTGATTTCAGTTCAGTGATTTCTCCTCAACAGCTTGATGGCAGGAATCTGCACCTTCCTTCACACTTAGGCAATGTCTAAAGCTGTTCAAACAGATCTTTCTGGGGTGACTTTCTAGATGGAGCTGGATTTCACATCTGTGTACAGAGAGGTCTTCAGTTTCTTTTAGTGGGGTGAACTGAGTTTTGTGAAGGTTGCCTGTTATTTGTGAATATAGGGTTAATGGGCCCTTGGAAATAAGCAGCTCTGCTGATAGTGGTTGCCTTGAAATCCGGTCAGTTCTCTTTGCCAGAGAGACTTAAGGCAATGGGTCATATCATCTCATTTGCTTCCTTAACTAAGTGCTGGCTGTGGAAGAGAGTTACTGTTACTCTAAGTCATTCTTCCTTGCAACTCAAAAAGAAATGCAGAAACTAATATGTAATCTAGAATCATAAAATGTCAGGAGCTGGATGGGACCTTGAAAGATCATCTGGTTCAGCACCTCCCTGCCAGAGGAGGATCACCTGGAGCAGACTTGGGTGGTAAATCTTTCCAAGGCTTTATTGATAGGATGCTCTTGAACCTTCAAAGTAATACTGAAAGAATTTAAGCCTAGTGCCTAAGGTATTGCCAAACCATCTCCTTTGGTCAATGGAACAGTGGAGATGCAGATTCCCAATTGCATTCTTTCAGAATGTGGGAATGCTTGGAGTTTGCCTGTCCTGAGAACAACCTGGGACAGTCCTGTAGTTGTTCATTTGGGCCCAACTGCTTTGGCTCTAACAGGCCCCATTTGTGAATGATCTGAACAATATGGTTGTTTTTCCTATGAATAATATGAACAACAGTGCATGGACCAAATGTTTTGGAGTGATCTGCTGTGGTTTTCAGCTTCTGGGCATCCACATAGGTCCAAGTGTTCTGGCACTAAACTCAGGTGCATGCAGTGTCTTACACATAGCAGCAGGAGGTGTCCTGGCCCCAACCTCTGATTTTCATGGCTACATTTGTAATTGAGTGTTTATTAGAACTCAGAAACACAACCACCTGTGTACACTTCCAGGGAAAGAGTTGGAGAAACATCACCTCTGAGGTGATTTTGCAGAGAGATGATTAAGAGTGATGTATGTCAGTGTTTGGGAATTGCTGCTATTCTTTTATGAGCATTCCTAAAGCCCTCACATGAGATATTTGCAATGATAGCTCAGGATATGAAGGAAGATTAATGGTCTTGAGAGCCTCACAATACAGTTGGTTTGAAAATGAAATATTTCCTCAGGAAAAAGTCTCTCAGAGTTTAATAGGGCAGATTTATTATAGCATATGAGGATTTAAGGAAAATAATTATAATCCAGAGAAAATGTGTGGTGTTTAGCCTCATTATGAAATGGAATACTTCCTCCTTATGACTATGTTGGTTAGTTCAGTTTAATGACATGCAGATAAAATAACAGGGTGGTAGTAAAAATCCTTTGCACAAACAAGCTAAAAATAGTATCTGTTTTCTATGTTTTAGGGGTCAAATCTGACAGATATCTGCACCCAGCTCTTGCTCCAAGGGACTTTGTTAAAAATTTCAGCAGGAAACATCCAGGAGAGAATGTTCTTTCTGTTTGATAATCTACTGGTCTACTGCAAGAGGAAATCCAGGTGAGTCCCTCTGTCATTGCAGTTTTAGAATAGGACCATTCAGAAGTTTTCTAAGTAGAAAGTTTGCTGATTGCTCGCTGCATTCCCTGTGCCTCTGTAGGGCTGAGTCACAGGTGTGATTTTCCTCTGTTCCTCTATTGCTATAATTTAGACTGGAAGGGAAGGAAATCACTACATGATAAGATAAATAGCCAGACAGTAATGGGTCCCCACCCTGAGAAGTGTGCAGTCTAAAGACAAAAGTGGATACAGTGCAGTAAAAACATTGAATTCTTATGTCTGGAGAACTTCCCAGAGTAGATGGGTCTCCAGGAGCGATGTGAAGGAGGAGACATTGCCAACTTCCAATGTGAGGTTAGTCCAAGCAGAAGAGCATGACGTGAAAAATTATATAAAGCCAAGAAAGGGGAAAGTGGAAGACTAAGCAAATATTAGATGCAGGGCACAGAGTAGTGCAGAAGAGGTAAAGCTTAACAAGTTACTCTTCATGTGCTCTGTGTTACTTCCGTTCTTAACCCAGTAACAATTTTTGCATCATTCCACCTTATAAAACTTAAGCATTATTAACACCTACTGCTTATTAAAATAGCTTTGGCAGTGTGGAGTGAGATTTGCTTCTGCAGCAATCACACTGCTTTGCAGTTCTTAAGCTTTTCACCTTCATGGCTCCAGTCTCCTTCTCATGCCTTGTGCATTTTTTTTACACTCCGTGTTTCTCCTCCTTCCTTCCCTGTAACGTCCTCCCCCTTCTTCAGCTTGTGCGTCTTTACTGATGGTGGTCAAGTAGAATGGCTAGCTCAGAAATTAGCAAAACCCAGAATGTTTTCTCTGAAGAAAATATTCATATCTCAAAATTAGGGTTTATTGACCAGCTTTTTGTTCCATGGGAATTTTGGAACCATGAAGTTTGGAAAAAGTAATATCAATAACGTTCAGGCTTGTTGTGTGGGTATTGCAGGAACAACACAGCACAAATAGAAATTGTGAAGTAAAATCTACTTTAGAGATTATGAGAATACCATTTAAACTTAAAAAACATTATAGAACTCAGGTAATACTAAAAGATATATAAGATTGAGTGAAGCATTCTGACTGAATCAAGAAAGGGAAAACATTCCATTTTGACATGTTACCAGATTTGTTAAAATCCCAACTTCCACATGAAACAGAGTTCAAATTCAGTATCTAACCTTTTACTTCAGAGCTCTTAGAAGCTGGTTTGTAGTGTTTGTAGTTCAGGTTACCCTAGCCCCTCCTGTGCTGTCCAGGCATTTTTCCCAGAATGCTAAGATTTAGAAAACAAAATGTTCTGCCACCTTTTAAGCAGCAATCTGTTTTGGTACAGGAGATATCACCGAGCTACTCTGTGATTTGGCTTGGTTGTGGAGGAGGCTGCTGTAACACTTTGATTTTCCCAAAGGATTGATATTGTTTATCTTTTGACTAATAGTGTAGCTTGAACTGATAAAACATCCAGAGTCTGATTTCCATTAAAAAATAGAATATTTTATTAAGCCTGCTGGGAATTGCCTAATATAGAAGATATATTTAGGAATTGCTGAGTGACTCTAGTTTTGGGTATTTCTGCTGTCTAGCTTCTATTTATAATGAGTTCAGAATGGAAATTGATGTCTCTCTGGTTGTGCTGGTGTGATCATTTGGCCAGCTGCTTGACAAACAACTGACATGTTAGTGGGAAACACCAGAAAACTGATTGTGTCTGTTCCTAATTTGAAGTTGAGTTGGTTCTCATCCCACTTACGCTGTGCATATCTTGTAGAAATCAGTGGAGTTTTTCTTGATTGAAAATTGCAGTCAGAATTCAGGGCTTGGTCTTTGATAAGTAGTCAGCAGCGCAGCCATTTAAATTTGGGGCATGGTATCTTTCCACAATAGCATGAATTAGAAGCAGTCTTGCTGAGACCAGTTTCAGATGTGTTTAGAATGAGAATTAGATCTGTGCTTTTAGATCCATGACCACAATCTCATCTTTTGCTGAAGCTTAGGGAAGTCTGACAAAATGATGACATAGATTTTCAGGGCCGAGTATTGTTTGGTGTTTTTAGCAGGATCATAGACTGCTGTTTAAATTGAATCCTGATGTCAGGAACAATGTTTCATGTGGGGAAATGGGCTGAGTATTTGAAGGGTTTCACTGAGGCTGCCAGTCGTGCTTAGGAAATGATCTAATAGCTCCAGGAACTCAGTCCCTGTCGGTCTCATCAGATGTAAATATATGGGCACCACTAAATGTACATTTGTCACTGAAGTCAGTTGTAAAAGGACAAGTAGTTCAGAAAAACTTGGTGATTCTCCTCTCACCTCGGTTTGTCATTGATATTTCACTTTGACAGAAATTTTCCTCCCCAGCTGTTTTTTAGTGCAATATTCTTTGACTCTTACAAGCTCCTGGCAAGTTGCCACAGCAGTCCCTTCACTATGCAAAGTTTGGCGACCTGCCATCTCAAATGACCATCCTTTGACTGCTTGTGTTTTGGTTCACATAGCAGAGTTGTCCTTAAATATTAAAGCTCAGCAGGTGTCAGCTGGATAGTTTTAAACCTATTCTGCACATAAAAGTGTGTAACTAGCAATGAAAAATGCTTTCCTGAAACTTTTTAAAGGCACTAAACCAGGAACACTGTAGAGCTTATAGATAAGGATGCAGACTTTGATGCAAAATGGCCACACAAGCGCCACACTCAGTGGCATTTAACACAAGTGACAGACCATGTACCACTTGCCTCTCCCTTCCATGTCCTACTTCAAACTTGTGTGCACATCACAAATTTGTCAAAGCTGTAGGCAAGCAGTGGAGGCAGATGCAACTTTGCGTCAGGTGGTAGTGCAGTCTTCCTCCCAAAGCTCAGCTGTGCTGGCATTGCAATCATAATCCAGAATGCTGGATGAAGGCAGTCCAGTCTCCACACAACCTTCCAAGCCAAGCTCTTTGTCACTGCACTGGCACTGCTGTAGGCTTACCCAGTACCGACTGCCAGAGATGTGGTTGAATACCACAAAACACTATGTTGGAATCCTTTTTTAATAGTCCTGTCTCAGATTGAGTTCTGCATGTGTATGTTACACTCGTATCTCAGACAGTGATCTCCATGTATAAGTTGCACTCTTTGCTGAAGTGTTGCTAACAGTCTACATCCTTGTTACAGAGTTACTGGGAAAAAACCCTCTAAAAGGACAAAGTCCATCAATGGGTCCCTTTATATCTTCAGGGGCCGAATAAATACAGAAGTCATGGAGGTGGAGAATGTGGAAGATGGAACAGGTAAGAGACCAAATGCAGCCTTTTTAACCACACAGCAAGTCCAGATCTTGTTTTGGAAGTTGGTACCAAACTACTTGTCCGTTTCCTTTAATGAATCTGAAGTAAGCTATGTAGCTTCTGGTGCCTTCACTATTGGACTAAATTACATAATTGAAAGACTGGACATATTTTCTTTCAGGCACTGGTCCTTCATTCTGAAGTGAAGTTTGTGTACCCAGAATCTTGTCTATTTTTTCTCCTAATCCACATTAATTTACTAGAAGATACTTTATCTTTTTTTCCATCCTTTCTTTTCTTCCATTTTAAGCCTCTACAGCTATAATAACAGAACTTGTGGATCTTCTTCTCATTTAAAGTGCTACCAAATATTTGTCTTAGCATCAAATCAGTATCATGGAATGTGGCCATGGATATGGGAATGGCAGATGTGTTACAGTTTTTGTATTCTCACACAGGCAGGAAGACTATGTGAGTTTTTAATTTTGTCCACAAAGACCACACCAGCCTCTGTTCCTATACTATAATAATTCAGGAATTAATATAATGTCCTTTGAACAGTTAGCAGTTAAGAGTTCTTGTGTCCTTACAGCTTAAGAATTTAGCATGTGCTCAGAAAAATGAAAAACTATAACCTGGACAGATATCATGGACTTTTCCACTGTTGTTGTATTTAAAATGTTTTACTTGTTTTGAGATGAAATTACAAAGTGCCACTCATAGGACTGAAACATTCAATCAATTTGAAGTTCATAGTATTTGTACTTTCAGAGTAGTAACAACCAGTCACATAGACAGTAAGACTGATGCGTGGGCAACACCTCCAAACATCAAGCTCTTCAAAGGAGAAAGTTTTAATTAAGGTGTCCCTGGGCTGATTTGATTAAAGTAGCAGGTCCTCCGTTCACTCTGTGCATTGTGCTTTGGATTTTTACAGCAGATTACCACAGCAATGGCTACACTGTGACAAATGGCTGGAAGATACACAACACAGCCAAGAACAAGTGGTTTGTCTGTATGGCCAAGACTGCAGAGGACAAGCAGAAATGGCTGGATGCTATAATTAAGGAAAGGGAGCAGAGAGAGAGTAAGTGGAGAATGTATTTTTTAATGCACCAAATCAGCTATTATATGTTGGTGAAATGTATATGCATCAGAGAAAAAAGGTCAGAGTTAAAATCTACCCTTAATGATAATGAAAAACAAGTATTTGTGAATGTGTACCTCAGTGACTGAATGAATTTGTGCCAGTATATTGATGAAATAAGTAATTGACCAGAGCCAGTTTCCTTGCATTGAATTACTATGGGGGAAAAAAATACATTTAATTTCATATTTTTGTCTTTTGTTTTTATGTAAGCTAAAATTTCTTGTACTTATCAGTAAACAGCTTGCAGCTGTTTTTCAGAGGCAGTCACACAAACTCCTTCTCACAAACTCAGCCTTCCTGATCTTGAAATAAGCAGAACAGCTCATGAAGGGGAAACTCTGGAAATACTATGCTTAGACTGAGAACAGTGACACATATATGCAGGTGCTTGTCACTTTCATAGTTTCTTGTGGGATGAAATTAATACTAAGCTTATCTTGACACAGTGTTATCCAATAGGAGCATGCTCAACAAAGCCACAAATTGGAGCAGGTGATAAAAATTTGGAGTTCCTTTAAGAGTAGGAGCTGTCTTCCCAGCATCCCTATTCCTATTTAATGGGAGCAACAATAGCTTATGGACAGAGAAAATGACAGTTACTTAAATTTGTGCCTGACTTTTAGATGTACTTCTGTCTCCACAGACAAAATCATTAGATATGGTTGCTGCTGTAATAATACAGAAAGAGGTTGGTCTGAGCCCCTTATTAAGCAGTATATTTTCAGAACTTTTACTTGCTAAACAATAGTGAGGTCATTCTTACCCTGTACTCAGTGATGGTTAGGCCACACCTTGAGTACTGTGACCAGTTATGGGCCCCTCAATTTAAGAAAGAAGTTAAGGTACTTGAATGTGTCCATAGAAGGGCATCAAGGCTGGTGAGGGGGCTGGAGCACAGCCCTGTGAGGAGAGGCTGAGGGAGCTGGGAATGTGCAGCCTGGAGAAGAGTAGGCTCAAGGCAGACCTCATTGCTCCCTACAACTACCTGAAAAGAGGTTGTAGCTGAGTGGGGTTGGTCTCTTCACTCAGGGACAGAACAAGAGGCCATAGTCTCTGACTGCACCAGGGCAGGTTCAGGCTGGACATTAGGATGAAGTTCTACATGGAAAGAGTGATTGGCATTGGAATGGGCTGTCCAGGGAGGTGGTAGAGTCATCATCCCTTGTGGTGTTTAAGAGGAGGCTGGATGAGGCACTTAGTGGTATGGGTTAGTTAATTAGAAGGATTAGGTGATAGGTTTGACTGGATGATCTTAATGGTCTTTTCCAACCTGTGATTCTGTGAATAGTACTTTAAAAAATATTTTAAGAAAGTTACAGATCCAACACCTAAGTTTAATGACAGCAGAGAATCTAAATCATTTAATACCATTTGAAATCCAAACCTTAGTTTCTGTGTTGCAATACTTTGCACCTAATCTGTAATCTCAGTGCGTGTTGCAGTGTTGTTTGTTACTATAGGGTATAGAACATATCTAACATACCCTATCATATATAATCCCCAATATACCGTTTGATAATAGCACAGATACTTTCTTCCAAAATGTGGATTGGACATGGTGTAAATTCAGAAGTGCTGTCTGAAGGCAGCAGAGACCCAGATTTGATTTTTGTCCATTGGTCAGCTCTGCATCCCACTCTATTGTGAGGATCCTGATCTTCCACATGAAATATTTGCTTAAGTGTAATATGGTTCTTGACTCCTTTTGCACTCAAAGTGCTAAATCATATCTCTGAAAGATTGAGTGAGTCTCCCTTTCATAAGGAGTTTTTATGTTGTGAGGTCACCAGTGGAATTTCCTGTGTATCAGGTAAAATGTGTGAGGAGAGAGAAGATTCAATGAGGAGTGAAAAGACAGGACTAGCAAAACAGACCATATATAAATAGAGAGTTTGACATTAGGAAGCTAAATGAGCTATTTCTTAAAAGTTTCTTAAAGTCTTTTTCTGTGTAGTATTGCCTAGTAGGAGTGGGATTTTTTTTTTCTGATGCTTCTTGTTGCATAGCTTTATGATGTGGCAGTTGATGACAGGCACTTTGGATAAGTGTAGATATTCTGGCAGACATTCCAGGCCTTACTGGAAAATCTCCTTTGGATCTAAGTACTTGCAAAGTCACAGAGATAGCAGCATTTGGATTAGACAATTTGTTGAGACTCCCAATTCTGTAGGATGAGTTGGGTAAAATGTACATTCCAATCTGCCCTTTACATCAGAGCCTGGGGAGTGGGGTGATGTAAGAGCAGCAGGAAGTGTGTGCACTGTTACACAGGCTGCTTTCTGTCACAAGTTCACACTGCAAATTAGACACAGCTACATGTGTCAGCGTTCACGCTGAATTGGGTCACAGTAGTGGGGGAAGGAGACGATGAAGGAATAACAGCAATAAGCCAGATTTGCAGAGCCAAACCCTCTAGCCAGATATTGGACACATGAAAGAAATTCTCTATTTAAAAGGCCAAATGTTATACAAGTCTAATTTCTGGAACCTGCATTTCAAGCTTCTAAAGCAAATGCATTAAGCATTTTCAACAAGATAGAGAGCAGCTCTGATGACACAGAAGCCTTAATTAATTTCAGTATCTTGCCATGAAGCAACAGGATTTATGCCTAGTTAGGATGGGCTGCTCTTCCCAAAGAATGTACAGCTTTCATTTTTTAGCTTACACTGGTGATTTAAATACTACCTAGTGTTAATCTCTGTAAAAATTAGGCACAGAAGTGCAGGACCAGTTTAGACTGTCTGCTATCAAGCTGATCTTAGAGATGTATCAAATCTGTTTGTGTTTGGGACTCCAGAGTTGTCTAGATTTTAATTTCTAGGATAACATAGCTGGAACACAATGTGATTTGTTCAGGCTACAAGAGACCGAGTATCTACAGCAGCAAAACAGCTCTTCCTCTCTGCTGTCCTCCTGAGGCAATTGCAAATCTACAGGGAAGAGCACCAGGAAGTGCCAGTTATAATGACAGCTGTAGCATAGACACTTGCTATTTCCAGAGATCAGCCTCCTGACTGTAGCAATTTTCAGGTTACCATGAGCTATGTGGAAACTCATACAAAGTGGAGGTGATTTTTTTTTTTCTATATATCCAATTATCAATCATTCCTTAAATCGTTCATTATTGCTTTCATTGCCTGGATAATATGATTGGTGAACTGCAAATTTTGGCCAAGGGCTATTAGTAAATAAGCTAATTAAGAAAGGATGAGAAAATAATGTTCCTGTCTAGTTTTGATTTATTTAAGGAAGTGAATTTGATTTCAGCAGTTCTGTATTCTTGGCTTCAAGTAATAGGACACTCAAAAAGTCATCTGCTCTGTCAAGCATTTAGCTGCCTTGAACAAATCTTATGCCAGCAGTAATTTCAGGGTCAAAAGTGAAATTGCATCAGGAAATCACTTTCAGAAGGTACATATTTTATCATACTTTGGAACATCTCCATGCTTTGTAAACCATTCTACTTTGTGTGATGTGATATAGCTAGAAGTTTAAAGGCACTTTTTAAAATGGAAAAGAAAAGCTGCAAGCATCTGGGTGGTGCTAAACTCACCAATGACAGTTTTGTACTCAGATAAGCAAATGATTCCATTTTCCCCTTCCTTGGAAAGTAAGTCACTGAATTGTTGTGTTTCTATCATTTTTTTTTGTTTGGCCTCAGCTCTTGACTTTAAGCAAACATTTTATCTGATGTTAAGGATATGAAGGAATTTCTGCTTGCTGTTCCAGGTTTGAAACTGGGAATGGAGAGGGATGCATACGTCATGATTGCAGAGAAAGGAGAGAAGCTGTACCAAATGATGATGAGCAAGAAAGTGAACCTTATCAAAGACAGGAGGAGAAAATTAAGTACAGTTCCCAAGTGCTTTCTTGGCAAGTAAGTGGCATTTGAGTTGAAAGGCCTTTTCATACCAATCGAAAACTGGACTCTGGATTTTCTAGGGATGGTGTAGTGAGGTCAGATCAGATATGCTTTGATGCAGCTTAATTTAAAAGGCTGTAACCCCCTATTACAGTTGTAATTTATTAAAATTAATCATTGATTTCTGGTTTATGCCATACGGTGCAGTGGCAACAGTAACAACTGGTTCAAACCTGCAGAGTGAGTAAGAAAAAGCCACAAGCTCAGAGTGGTTGGTGGCCTAACCTGTATCCTCCTGTATACAGGCAAATGCTTACCAGGTGATGTTTGAATCCAGCAGAATTGGTCAAGTCTCAGGACTGAATTTGGCAGTTTCCTGTTTGTCAGTGTAATAGACACAAATGAAATGTTGCGCATCAGGAGACCTGATACATTTGCTAAACTTAGACTGTTATTGACCAGGGAAGAAAACCTAAAACTCTTTCACTTTAGGCTAGATGTTACAAACCAGTTCTTAAGAATGACCATGTATAAGGCAGCATAAGAGAGACCTCATGGCTGAATCAGATCAGAAGTTAGATTCTGTAGTTGTGGCCCTGTTGTAGGGATATGTCCTGCATGGCACACAGGGAGACACAATAGCTGACCTGAAAAGACTTTTCCTCCTCAGCTGTTTATGACTGAGAGGATCAGCTGTGGAAAGAAAAAAGTTCTAGAGGCAGATTATTCATTCATTTACTTCCCTCTGGACTCTGTAGCAGTGGTTTGCAGGCAGCATTCCTTGTGTACAGGGTGTGGAAATGATGTGCTGCCTTTCTGCCTGACAGGAGGCAGGCTGGGATTGCAGGCTGGCAATGTTTCGCTATTCATTTTTTTTTTTATTTTTGGAAATTTGCTTGGGTTTTCTTCTTCATCACACACACACAAATTATCTTACTGGATTCAGATTGAAACCCTTAAGTTCTGGTTTTGGAGGCATTATATAGCATTTCCTATTTTCTATACAATAAGAAATACCAGATCAGAAACTTGTGTTCTTCCAGTGCTTGATATTTGAGTCTGTTGTGCATTCCCTGATATTTTGCTTGGTCTCAAGTCTTATTTGGGATTTTCTGCTCCTTTTTCTTTTAAAAGATCTGTTTTCTTAGATGCCCTGCAATCTATGCTGCTTGTTGCCCTCAGATTGCTTGACAACCATTTGATGCTCCAGTAGTGAGTACTTTGCCAATGTGTAACTGATGTTCCTCCAGGTGTCCTGATCTCTGACAAAAGCATTATTTCTGCTAATGTTCCAGCCTACCCCACAGAAAGTAACTCTGCTGATGTATTTTTCAATAGCCACTTCTTGATATAGTCCTTGGCAACACAACTGAGTTCAACTCAGTTATTCCACCCCAGCCATGACTCACTTTTTGTATCATTCCTGGGGCTTCCCCTGAACAATGCGGATTGGCTGTGACCTATTAATTTTTCAGACATTCCTGTCTAAGGGAGTCACTAATTACTGTGCTGAGATGCACTGAGTGATTTTCTGCTGCATGAAGCTGTAAGCAACGCTAAGGCTGCAATAAAATTTTTTTTTCTCTTGGTCTTTGGATATGAAATGGCATCTCAGAATTCAAGAGACAGGGAGGGGTTTTGTTTTGAGCATCTCTCTGGTTTGCAGACCAAGAGCATGAATTAATCCTCATGTCTTTAGAAATAGCACGTGCATTTATTTTTAAGGCTTGTTTATTGAACTTTAACTTCAGCAACTGATGTTACAGTGTGCCTTGTACTCAGTAATGGGTGCAGTGGATTCTTTGTACCTCTCTCTCTGGTTTTTGCTCTGTTTCAGCTTTTGAGTAGTTCTAGAAACAGTTCAGAGACATTGGGAAATTGAGAAAGCGCTTTCCTCAGGAGACAGTCTGACTCATCACTACCATGCTCTGGCTTTAGGAGTTTTACAAAACTCTACTGGTTTCCATGGGATTCTCTTGGCATAGTTGAATAGATTCTGCTGCTTTTTCTGCACTCTGACAGTTAGAGAGTAGCCCTCAGCAAAGTGAAGTTTTTAATACTGAAATTGTTGTTATTCTGAAGACAAAATGTAAATGCTACCTACAGCTTAGACAAGTCAGCTCTGATAAACATGAGGAGACTAAAAATACTTCATTTAGAGCCCACAAGTGTAGGCATGGATACTGGTTTTGATAAGCAGCAACCCTCCTGCACATTGGCAAGCACCCAAGTGTTTTACTTAACTCAGTTTTCCCATATGTTGCTCTACTTTCATATATTCCTTTTGTTCTTGTCTGAGTTCAACACATCTTGAGTATCATCACTAATTAACCTGGCAAACAGCTCAGCCCCCTAGGGCTTTGGCAGTGCTGCATTCCTCAGGCTTGCAATGTCCATTTCTCTGTACTTACTGTTTCTAAATGAGTAACATCCTACATATCTACCCGGTTTTGGCTTTTATGCTACCCATATGTGCAGCTCTGCCTCTCATCAGGGAGAGGTTTTGTTTTGAGTTGCATGAGCAGGCAGACCTAGCACCTTTTGTCTGTAAGTTAGGATCATTCATTTATCTGCCAGGCACCAACTCCAATAAATGGCCTTAAATTAACCTGTGCTCTTGCTCTTCTCTACTTGAATTCAAGGGGTCGAATCTTCTGTCTTAAGTCCTGCTGTGATTCAATTTAAGCCAATGCAATTACAACACTGGGTTTATGTGTGGGGGGTGTGTGTATGTGCAGAAATCAGATTCAATGAAGAAAGGTGAGCGTGCGTAATTAAGTCAGGTCATGACCACTGCTAGGAGGCATCGCTTGGATAGAAGCAGCTGTTTTCTCTACTGTCCAACTTCTTGATTTTAAGGTCATCAGTTAATCTTGCTTTCCTCTTCACTCTTAGATATCTGGATTGCTCACGGGTTTGCAGCATGTTTATAGATCCAGACAGGTCTCCTTTCTTTTTGTGTGCATGCTAATTGTGAGCTAAGGGGAAGTAATGGAAAGTTATGGAGATCTGGATCCTTTTGCAGAGCATTTCCTCAGTAAATGTAGGAAATGGAGACACTTAGTAGAGATATCATCGCTTACAACAATTTTCACACTTGCTTCAAGGAGAAAGTCTCCTGTGGTTGGCTGACGACTTGCAGAGGCATGTGTCTGCTTATATTCAAGTGAGAAAGCTAATTGTTTCTGTTCTGCTTCCCTTCCCAGTGAGTTTGTATCATGGCTCACAGAGATTGGAGAGATAAGTAAACCAGAGGAAGGGGTCAACCTGGGACAGGCACTATTGGAAAATGGAATCATTCATCATGGTGAGTGCTCCGTGCCATAAAAAGCTGTCAGATTTCAGTAGTGCCAGAAAACTGACTGCAGCTGTTCACATGATCTTTCAAGTGCTTTCCTCTATCATACCAATCAAATCCTCAAAATGGTTAATGACTTCTGGAATTAAGGAGTGGGCAAATTTGTGATGAAAACAGGACTTACTTGGTATCCTGGAAGTGTTTATGCCTGCAGATCCTTGATTTCTCTGCAAAATCTTTGTTGTGGGCAATATAAAATGTATATTCTGCTTTGCACTCTGTGTGTTTGAAAATCTGTAGTGATCAACAAATTCAGTTTTCCATGGGAGACATCAACAATACAGAGGCTAGTGGAGCAGTGCTCTTTTAGGGCAAAATGAGGGGCTCCAGACAGAGTCCTTCTTTCCAATGGGACTGCTTGTCACAGAGAAAGGAGATGATGGAGGGCTTGTTGTGGGATTTGTACTTTCCAGCTTGTTTTGCAAGAATGTCTGTCTTTAAAATAGTGATGCACCAGATCTCTTCACACCAGCAGATGACCTGGAAGTGGTGTGATGAGAGTATTTCAGAAAAGTAGAACAGTGCATACAGAAGTGCTGCATGACCGAAGCAGCATGAGGTGCTTGTTTGAAGAGTTTCTGTGCTATCTGCATTCCTACTAAACAGACTTTCTTGAGATTGCATCCTTAAAATCCAGATTTGACCTATTCTGGTTTAACATCAAATGCCCTAATTTCAATATTCAGATGAGGTGACCTGCAAAATATGCATCTAAGGAATACATAGCATATTATAGACATGCATTGCTATATATAGACACATATAGGGCTAAAGTCACCAGTGGTCTACATTTCCATAAAATCTCTTGGAAACTAATTTAAGTAGGGAAGCCATTTAATTAGACTGGTCTTGCTTTAATCTCTTGGCAACTCAGCTCCACAAACTTGTCTTTCAGGTGACAATAACACCATTAAGAAATTATGTCTGTTATCTTAATTAACACATAGAGAAATCTAATAAGAGCAGTACCATAATCTCTTATACACATACATTCCACCTGCACATACCAAGAGATACTTTCAGGCACATTTGATGGACTTTGAGCATGAGCTCAAAAACACTGAACACTGAGTACTTGATCCTGCCTGTGGCTCTTGAGAGCTGAAACACTTTGGCTCCAATGCATAGGGATCCCACTTTGGATGAAGAATGATCTTTAGTGTTCATGCCCTTACTTGCCTACATTCTGAGTGTGTACATGTGCACTGTTGTTGCAAAAAGCACTCCTGAGACTTGTTTTATGATGATTGTTTACTTTGTCATAACATCTTACTTAGAAAAGGGGCACTGCCGAAAGTGTCTATGAATACAAATTTAGGGCTCAAGGAAAGTTATGCTGTTGTATCTACTGCTCCTCTTATTGAACTACCCTGAGTAAGATGCATCAGGTTGGTTTTAATGCTACCTGTAGTTAAGAGTTTGTGATGTTGGTGTTTCCAACTCATTGGAAGGCATTGTCCACATTGCATTTACTTAAGGAAATATCCCTTGAGATTTTGGTGAATCATTAAAGACAAGAGTTTCCCATTATGTATCTCCTAAGAACATGAAACTAAAGCACCGTAATGAAGCTTTTCCCCCTGTTCTACATTAAGCAATATCTTTTATCTTTTGTTTTCACTTGGCAAAACATTACTGTCAAGTTGAAAACTGCTGATCTCTCAGCCTGCCTGAGAAGCAGGGCCATAGGAGATTGCTAAATGCTGAGCTCCGTAGGTTTTATCATTCAGTTTCCTCTGTATCTCCTTTAATTCTGGCTATTTTATCTGGGACTGCTGATGTGGAAGTTCTGGTACCTGTCACAGAGAGCAGAAGTGATCAGAACCTGATGAACTGTGTGCCAGACTCAAAAGATGCTTTCTGCAGACTCAGTTCTTGATTTGGTTTAGAAATACAAAATCCAGAGCTTGTAGACACTTGGACTCAGTAGCTTATGCAGCTTAGAAATTCTACTGTAGACAAAAAAAATGTGCACCAGATCCTGCAAATGTTGTTTTATTCTGTGAAATCAGGGAAAAATATCACCAAAAGCAGGAATCTTAGTTGAAGTCTGGGATGTCTTATGTATTGAGGGAAGGTCTTAAGAACAACCAGTCTCTTCCTTCTGAAGAATTTCTTGCCCACTCTGCAAGGGGCACACTAAACCCCAGTCCTGGCACTTCTGAATCTGCTTAACCCAGTTCAATTGCCTTTAGTCATCCAGTGCAGTCAGTTTTGCCAGATTCATCAAACTCGGGCTAATGCGTATCTCAAATAGTGTAAATTTGTGGTTTTCTCTCAGTTCATCAAATGAGGTGCTGCATCTAAAATGGTGAAGAGTGCTTCAGCACCAAGATCTGGCTGTGATTTTCTTAAGTTGGCACAGGCAGGAAAGATTAAAGGGACAAAGCTACCTCACCTTATCTGCTCACTGCTTTTGCTGTTCTCTAGGCTTGCTCCTCCTTCTCTACAGAGCTGTAACTGGTCCATTAAATTAAGCTCTGAATAATGGCATTTCTGTACCACATAACTGTAAAAACTGGAAGATATTTTAGAACTTCTTCTTAACTTGCACTGTTGTTGGCACTTTTAGCTTATAATTACCACTTATTTACTAATTAGTGAAACAATTTCTCCCAATTGCTGAATTACTATCTTCAGCATTAGTTTCCCACCTCCATGTTCTGTTGAACCCATGAACAGAGACATGGTAAATCTGCGTATAACTCTTACAGGCTACAACTTTCTTCCCCTGGACCAGGATGTATGAAACTGGATATGTTTTTTAACTCTTTTCTGGTTTTGAAATAGTTCCTTGCTGCACTGAAGCATCTCTTGTGCCCTTAAGTCTTATCACTATATAGCAATACCCAGTAAGATTTTAACTGCCTTTCTGTGGCTATTCTGGGGAAAAAAAAAAAAAAAAAGAAGTCTCTCAAAGTTACTGTCTAATTTGTAGAAGAAACTCACTCTTAAATGCAAGAACCATGGTAGAAGAACACCTCTAACAGCTGTATTCTTCCCACCAGCAAACTTCTGCTTATGAAGTTGCAGAACTTTGAGCAACTGTGGAAATAATGTAGCGCTGTGGTAACTCATGTGGGAATCTGCAGGCACTCTGTTCAGAACTTAGTCTCAATTACCTTCCCTAGGACTCTTTCCAAAGCCTTACATAAATTGAATCTGATATAAAAGGAAGAAATTGCAGTGTTATTGGAGCTGCAGTATTTTAGAAGGTGCCTTTGTTGGTGGAGCTGTTTGGAGGTGCACCCACATGCGTATGTACACTGTAAGGGGAAATTTAAAGAGCTGAGTCCTCTCTTCAGAAAATGATAAATACCAGCAAATACTTAGGTGTGGACATACCAACTGGCCTATGAAGATCATGGCAGGGAGAAAAGACCAATTCTAACTATCCTACTGATGTTGTAGTTTCAGATAAACACCAGTTCAAGAATGAGCAGGTGATGTACAGATTTCGCTATGACGATGGAACATACAAGCCGAGAAGTGAGTTGGAAGACATCATGTCCAAGGTTTGTATTAGCATTCCTGAAGAGTTTGCTCTGCTTCTGAATGTGGTTGTCTAGTTGTTTAGGAGATCGCTACTGCTGTTTATCTTAGCTGTATTAAGCTATCCATCCTAATGCTATAGGAAACATGCACTCTAAGGAGAGGAAGCAGAGCCCAGAAATAAATAACTCTGTGGCTGACTGCACCCAAGACTGATGATTACAATCCTAATATAGTAACAGTGGATCTTAAATGCTGTGTCTGCTGAAAATCTGGACATTATGGTTCAGAAAGATAGAAGAGATCAATATTTAACTGCTGCTCCTGATAATTGTATGCCAGATGAGTTCTGTTGATCTCATATCTGCCCATATACCTTTTAATAAATTAGATTTCTTATGGAGAGCAGTTTGTGGGTTTCATGGGTTAATTGCACAGAAGGCTTAATGGAGAAAATGTTGGAATGGAGATGATTAGAGATAAAGAACAATCTTTGGCTTCTGGAGACAGGGAAAGAAGAAGAATGTTTGTCAGAGAATAAGGGAACTGTTTTAAAAAGCAGTTAATAGATAATTCCAACTGTGTAGAGACATCAGTGTCCAGGTTTTACTAGCTTTAGTTATTGAAAAAGAAAAACAAACTGATAATATCATGCATCTTGCCTTCTTCATCTTCAGGGTGTGAGGCTCTACTGCAGACTACACTGCCTATATACTCCAGTGGTAAAGTAAGTGCACTGTCCTGATCCCCATCTATGTATTAACCTTGCTTTACTATTTAAATAGTATTTTTCTGCATTTTCCTGACTCTTTTACTACCCTTCTATCACCACAGTTCAGATGTGTAGCTTTACTTCCACTAGTGGGCATTGGAACAGGGTTCTGGGAGAGTGACAGGTTGGTGTGGCAGTCTTCCTGCCACTGGCTTCCTCTCTCTGTTCATGAGAGCTGCTAGCATGACACAAGTGTGTTTGTTGACTCTGGCATTTTCTGTGAACTAAAGTGAGTGTGATTAATAAGTAACTACTGATTCAGGGCAGACTGTGGTATGACTGTAGCTGCTGTATTATTTGGGCTCTAGAAAATGTAAACAGATGCTGAAGTTATGTAAACAGGTTCCAGTGTGATGCTAGGATTCCTTCCTTCAAAGCACACTAAACAAACAAAGCCCAATCTGAAGCAGAGTAAAACTTGATGCTGTGTACAGATGGACTAGACCTTGTGAGGAATATTATATTCCTCCAGTTTCTGTGAGGCAGCAAGGTACTGCCAAAATTGGAATGGTTCCCATATCTATGTTTCCCTAATCACCTCTGGCTCATGGTTCTGGATAACGTTCTGTGGTCTGCTCCTGTTCAGGCTAGCTTGAAATGGGGGAAAAGTCAGTGAGCTCATGTTGACAGATTCATCCTGACAAGCCTTTAACTTACAAGCAGTGAAAGACTGGGCCTTGGACCAAAGGTCCTGATGCCAGCTTATTCAAAACTCTAGCTCTATGTCAGCATCTGTATGAAAGTGTTGGGAGTTGCTTCTCACAGTCTGGAAACCCCTACTCATTAGTACTGAAGTATTTTAATGCTTTCCTTTGTCGTTCTGACATTTCAAAAGCACATTTTCTCAAGATAAGAGTGCGAGGGGAAAGCTGCCCCGAAAACTCCCACAGCTTTCTGCTGGTTTTAGCACGTTACTGGAAGACAAGTCCAAAAAAATGTGTGCAAGCACTATGAGGAAAGCTTTTGTTCTGAGGACGTGTATTTCTGGAAATGCTGTCATGATTTTTTTGTTTGTTTGGTTTGTTTTTTTCCCCTAGTTCTGAAAGCCCTGCTTCCCCTGCTAATTTCTCCCACCACCCCCACTCTCTGCAAACACACAGGCATTTCTCCTGTGTTTATTTACAAAAGGCAGGCACAATGTATTTGTAGGTGATTAGAAAAAGAAACATGAGTAGGGTGAATTTTAGATGATGCTTTGATGTTAGATTTTTAGGGGGAAAAAAAAGGAGATATCCAGTAGTGTGGTGCTAGTGAAAGAGGCTGATTTGACAGAACTGCAGAATAAAGTCTCCTCTTGAGCTGCTGTATAGGTACATCCGGATTGTAAAACAGGCACAGAGGCTGTGAGAGTTTCCTTCCACAGTTCTGCCAGTGGAGCTCCAGCTTGAAATGGAAATACAACCTCCAGGGGTGAGAAAGGGATTAATTCTTCATAGCCCATTCAACATTTGGCCTCTCTACTGAGACTCTTAACAAGAAGGAGCCAATGAATGCAAATTAATTGTGGTAATGGCTTTTGTGATGTGGAACTAGGAACTGGATCAAGACCACGAAGCTTGTTTCACACGGGCCAGTAAACAGCCTTGAAATGGAAAGAGCTTTTCATCCTCTCGTGAGCTGGATTAAATCCAGTGACCTGGAGGTGAAAAGTGTTAGAGCCCAATGTCCTGAGCCACATAGTCCTCTTATATGTGTATCAAAATTCTTTAGAAGTATTTTTATGAAAGACTAAAAACATCAATTATCTCCGTGGCTCTGAGAAGAAGAATGGAAGAAAACTGCAAAAAGCAGCAAGTTACAGTAGGGTTTCTTTTCCTTGCTTCAGTGCTGCTCTTTACAAAGGCTGTGTGAGATGGTGCAAGTTGTGTTACAAGACCTAAATACAACTCTTCTTTTTTAATTTACAATGGCTGAAATTTGCTGATGCCATAAAAGAACACTGTGCACTCCTATTTGTATCTGGCTGCTCTGTGATACTTTGCTAAAGGAACTAAAATCTGAACATATGCAGAGAATTAGGAAAAGTCTCTCTTGACAGAGAAAGCTGAAAGGTGCCTAATCTAGTGAGCCTAACAAAAAGGGGGCACAGAGGGAATATGTAGGGTCACTATTGATGAACACATCAATAGGTAAACACTAGAAAACTACTGAAGCTTATGGACGAGGCTTGTGCTGAGCCAAAAGACATAAAAACGGAGACTGAATGGATTTAGGATAGAAACTAGATGACTCCCAGCCAGAAGAATGTGACTTCCAGCAGGACTGATGGTGGCAATATCTAACCTAAGTTAAATCAGCAGCTTAGTACATCTGTGAAAAGAATGTCCTTGTTGTCTCTGGCAGGATTATGAGATCTCTGAAGATGGCCTGAAACAACATCTAGAGAAATGGGAAATAACACTGCTCTGTGCTGGTCTGAAGTATCTTCCTAATTGAAGTTGCTAGAAAAGTTTTTAAACGGGTCCTTTCTTCTAAAGAAAAAGGATATCTGCTGCTTTGTCTTATTTGTATGTGGCTAGAAGTCTCATTTTTCCCATCTATAGTTCTTGCTCTTTCCTCAACTTAGTAATAGTAGATCACAATAGTATATGAAGGTTTAGAGTGTAAAAGAAATACTTCTCTTCTGTCCTAATTTCACCCAAATTCTCTCTTAATTAGAGACCGTGACTACCACCTAAAGACCTACAAATCAGTAATCCCTGCAAGTAAACTAGTGGATTGGCTCATTGCACAGGTAAGAAAATGTGAAGATACTGCCAAGGAACTTAATTTACCAGTTCCAGTTGAAAACAAATAGCATGCATTTATTTGGGAACATTGAAACAGAAATAAACATGCTCTGATTCATTGAATTTATAATCTTATGCTTTCTGTTATTGTTCATTTGGTGAAAACTTGTTATTCGGCAGCATAAAGAGGAAGAAAGTTCTTTGTTAAGCCAAGGAGTGGTGAACTGGCTGTTCTCAGGAATCTTTTTTGTTTCTTGTGATTTTTGGGAGACATTTAAAGCAGTTTTGATCTCATTTAACCTAGTGATAGGTGCGGTACAGTTTTGATGAAAAATGATTCTACAGTTTTATACCAACAATTGCACTGTTTTCTTTACACATTTATCCTGTGGAGAAGAGCCTCTAACTTGGGAAATCAAACATTTAGCTTTGATAACCTAAAGCAGTGAAAGGAGAGTGTGCCTTGTTGCTCACCATCACAGTCAACTGCACATGCTAGTTTTGTCTCAAGTGATGGTCTGATTCGCAATCACATTAAGACCTACACTGCCAAAATGACATAAAGAGAGGCTGCTCTGAATGAGAATCAGGCCTCTGACAACCAGGGATGTTGTCCTTCAGAAATGTTTCCTCAATTGCATTTGGCATCCTTCTGCAATAATAAGGTCAATATGATTTAGGGTTGCTCTCTGTTAAGAGCACAGAGGAGAGCAGGGATATTAGTCCTGAGATTGCCATATCAGTTGCATGTGATTTAACTGGGTCTTCTTCATGGAAAGCTGAGGGGGGAAAAATATCTGCTTTGGTGAAAGTAGAGAGATGTAATCAGACTAATCTAGGCAGTACAACAGTTAATCATAGAGCTGTGGGCAGCGGAAAGGCTCAGATAGCAAAGTAAAACATCAGCTCTTGGTCTGGAAAGGGTAACTCATTTCTTTCCCCATTTTTCATCATTGTGGTAGGTTAATGTGGCTGCTAGTTCTCCTATTTACTGAACTCTTCATTAAGATTGAACCAGGCTGTACTAAAGCCAGATGTGAGACATGGCAGGCTATGTAATTTGTATTGTGTCTTTGTCTGCAGCCCAGTCTGTGCACGTATACAGATATGAAGACGAGGGAAATTTCTTCTGTGCTCAAAGGGGAACACTGCTAAACATTTCAATCACTGTTGATCTTTGCCCATAGATCCATAGAAATAGTAATTTTCAGGGAGATTTGCTTTGAGCTTTCTTTCTAGATTGAACTGTTTTCTAGCAACCACTTACATTTTGGCAGTGTTAACTAACAACAGATGTTAGTGGGAACTAATGAATGCTGAGCTGTTGTACATTCATTTAACTGCATAGATCTTTCAAAGTAACTTTAGACATCTCTTCCTGAGGGCCTTGGTGATGGTGTCTGATCTGCTAGCTACCTGTTACACACAAATGCTGGGACATGTCTGTCTGATTCTGACGATTCTTTTGCCTCATGATTTCAGTTCAGAAATGGTGCACAAAACCTGTGAGGCCTATTGTTTCTGTTAGGTTTAATGACATAGGAATGGCTGTCCCAAAGGAGTGATCTCTTGTTTCTCTTTGCAGCTTAGATTACAAATGCTGGTGGGAGCCCTCTCTAATAAGAAAACTGATTTTAATTTCCTTGACCTTTACAAATTCATAAGACTGAACGAGAAAAAGATTAAGACCTTTTGTAATAATCAAAGAAATTGTCAGCTGTATTTTGTACCCTGATCTTCCTACCTGGAAGTTGCTGGCTATTGTACTCCTGACAGAGATAAATTGGGTCCTCAGCAAGACTTAATCTTGTCAACATTTGAACACTTGTATTCAAATGTGATATATGTGATTATCCCCTATGTGTTGTATGCACTTAGTCTGTGACTGGATATGCATTAAGAGCTCTGTTATTAGATGTGCAGTGCATTTGTGGCTCTGTAGACATCATGGGTCTGCAGAACTATCAAGGACTATCTTTGACTATCAAGTTTATTAGTAAGTGCCCTGTGATATACTAGAACAAATTAGGCACTGCATGGGGAGTTTTTGCACTTAGGAGAGGGTGATCAAGGGATGAGTTGGGGGTTTTATGTTGAATTTTGCATTATGTCTTTTTGTTGTTTATAGCTCTTCACAATAGGTGGACCCTATTGCAGTTATCGTCTTGGTATGTGCAAATTATGCACGAGACACTAAGATGAAGCATTAAGTATGAATGTGGAGAGAAACGTGGGATCTTAAGTGCTCATTGGAGCTGGAAGTGTTTATGCCTTTTCTAGAGGCACAAAATCAAATGCTGGAAAACAATACTCTATTACTTCTCTGTAGGCATTACTTCAGTGAACTTTTGAATGTAACAGAGAAATGATTCAGCAGTCAGACCCTGAAAGGAGAAATCACTGATCTGTACCCATGAAATTAGGCTGAAAGTGTCTTGTGGATTCTATTATGGTTTCTATATACAGTTACAAGAGAAAGTAAAGGGATAAATGCAAAGCAGAAGCCTGCTGGTGAGATTCTTTGGATCTCTTGCTCAGTTGGGTCTGTTACCTACTCCCGTCCATCCATACCTTTTTAATGTTGCAGTATATATTGCACCTCTGTGAATTGCATTACCTTAAGCTTTCTTCCCACTTGGAGGGAGCATTTATAATCTTTCCTATTCCATGTTATCAACAAAATATTTGAAGTGGTTTGGTTGCTGTTCTTAATTTACTTGTGTTCATCTGCTGTCTTTTCTCCTACATGTGGGCTGTAAGCCATGTAAGTTGAGACCACCTTTATTGCTGGGCTTGTGCATCTCTGAACAGTCATGGGTCACGATTAGGGTTTTAGACATCATTACCACAACTAGACAACAACAATAATAATAGTAATGGAGACAGCAGTCATAGTAATAATGATAATAGTGTGCTCTGGACAGGATTCTTCACTGTGGTACTGTCTGTAAACTGTTCCTATACTTCTGCACACTCAAAATCAGTAATTATATTTAAATAAACCTAAATTATCTTGTAAAAAATAGTGTATCTACTTTCACATCCAAGTTCTGTGTGAAAAAGTTATAACAGAAATGTTTTGTCAAAGTGGTTGATTCTAAGTGTTNCTAAATTGTTACCCAACATTTAAAAGTACTTAAAGATGAGCTGAAATGATCTCTGAACTTACAATTAGGGAACGCTCTTCTGCCAGGAGAGTGTTTTGAGGCCAAGGTAACATCATCAGAAGTAGCCAAGTCTGGCTTACAGCCTACACAAAGATTTTGTTGCCTAAAACAAAAGTGGATTCCTTAAAGTTAAGAGAGTAACGTTATAAAACATTTCTCCTTCACTTTATTTATAATTGAAAGAATAAATTAGATCAAGTCACATCCTCTGTAAAATAAACCACCCATTTATCCCAAAAAGTGGCATGAGTCTTGAGAATTGTCATGTGACAGGATTCTGAAAATGAGGAAGGGCTTGCAAAGGCTAGAAAGTACTTCATGGTAAAAGTTAAACTTCAGGTCTATTAAAGCTCTTTGCTTGGCTTTCCTTGTCTGATTACAAAATCAGTTTCTGCAGAGCTGCCTTGGTCTTTTTCTTACGAAGGCAGCAGTATTTAGTTTTTATTTTGTGAATGCCACGTCTGTCTTTTTTCTCTATCAGTCTCTTAACAAGAGCCAAGAGTGCTGCTGACTGCCAAAAGCTGATCTTTCCTCCCCCCCCCCGCCCCATGTTTAATCATATCTTTACACTATAGCAATTTTCTTTGCCAATACTGGCCTGGCACATAGCTATTGCTCTCCATAGTATGGCTTGAGGTAGGACTTGTGTTCTGCTGACAAGATCAGAGGTCTTTTGGACTGCAAGCTGGTTGCTTAAAGCAAAGTCAGTCCACTACTACTCTGTAGGCTGCTAGACCTTCAGTATACCTAGTTCTCCAGGTGGAGGCGGGAAAGAATGTAAAATACTTGTGTAGGATACAGCTTCTCATTTAGTAAAGCTAGAAGTAAAACACTGAAGTTGTTCTTCTGCCAAAGCAGCAGGTCCTTGACCTGCTGGAATGAGCTGACCACCTGCTTTTAGTGAGCAGGTTTCAGGTTTAGAGAAACTGCCTGCTGGGAGACTGGGAAGGAGATAATCTTGTATTGAGTGACCATTGTTAATGTTTTTCATGTTCTGGGTAAGGCTAACAGGTCCTCCTGATTTTTACCAGCATTATTTAGAACCTGTAGATCTGCCTAAAAACTACAACCACAATATTCATAAAATCTTTGCTTGTGGCTGCAATTTAGCAGATGCACAGAGAGAATGAGGTGTGTTTTCTGGTTAACTGAATTGTGGATGCTGACATTTCAAGTAAATATGTGCATTTTGCAAGTTCCCTTTGGCACTTGTTTTGAAATACTACACTCAAGGCTTCAGGTAGTGAGAAACTGAAGCTTTTTGTTCACAGGTCTGCTGTGTAAGCAAAGAAGGTCACTGCAGTTTGAACCAGACTGACCTTTGGAGTTCATGTGCACAGGGTTCACTCAAGTTTTTCTCCCTTCAGTTGAGTATAGATAAGATCTGTCAACTTCTTTCTAAGAATTAATTTTATTGTCTGTGGCTGATGGATCCTAATTATGATGGCAAATAAAATCCTGTCCATTGAATTATGTGCCTTTGTGGGTTAAATGGCTGCTTTGCAGAATCTTGGTCCCTGTCTGCCTAGTTCCTGTAGGAGGCAAGAGCTGCTATAGATAGCAATGAATGGGATTTGGGCAACAGGGTAGCTACTTTAATTTCTTGCTGTTTTTCCTCACAAAGAGCATCCTGCTAATTTCAGAGCCAAAAGCTCTGTGGTGGGGAAGGGGAATAATTGAGCTTAGGAAGTCATCTGAGATGTAATATTTATCCTCTTGTTTCTAGGGAGACTGTCAGACTCGGGAGGAAGCTGTCGCGCTGGGTGTTGGACTCTGCAATAATGGCTTCATGCATCATGGTAATGCATCAGTATTGCTTCCCACAGCCAGCTAAGGGAGCACTTCACTCAGATGAGTTGACTTCCTGAAATACCCTTTTATGTAGGCTGTGCCATACATGCTGATGTGTATACAATTGTTGGCATCCCAGCAGGTTCTCCTAGAAGTAATCTTAAGCTTACACAAAATGTTTAAGCCTGCCACTTGCCCATGGAAATCTCCTTGCTAATAGTTATGATGAGCCCTGAAGTGATCAGACACACCAGAAGGAGCTTGATTCTTCTATCTCCTTCAGAGCCATTGGAACAATGCACAAGCCAAGTACTGCCCTGAAATTTCACCAAGAAAGGTCAGGTACAAAGTAAAATTACCTTGTCCTTGATGCTTGGACAGCAAGCCCAATCCTCAGTGCAGTCTCTGAAGCGCCAAATTGCACCTTAGAACTCATCCATCCTCAGTGATGCTACTGCTAAATTGGGAGTGTAAACAAGCCACATCTGTATCAGTATCAAATAACACATAGAAAGTCCCAAGAGTAAAACACAGTTAATCCAGTGAAACATCCAGTTTTAGTCATAAGTAACATTTGCTCTGCATATTTGGAATAGTGGTTTTAAGATCAGATTATTGTAAACTACCAGAGGTTTTGCATAGTACTTGGTAAGAATGTAAGAATTGTTTTTCTTTAAAGAGTTTGATCTGTTAGCTTTTGGCATTCATCACATTCTTTGGCAAGGACTTCCTTGGTTTAAGTGCTTGCTGAACAAAGAAGCTGTTCCTCAGGTTTTGAATTTGTCACTTGGTGATTTTGTTTGAAGCCTGCAGGTATCGTATTTGAAAAATGTGGTAAAGAACTGTCACGCCCCCAGCCTTCTACAGATCTCATTGCCCTCTCAATTCCTTTTTGTTTAGTCTGTTTATCCATTTCACTTACCTTCAAACAGCCATTTCTTCCCCTCATCACTCCTTTTACAGTTGTACCATATTCATTTGGACGTGGGAAAGAAGTGCAAGGTTTTGAGTAGCAGCTTTCTTCTAAAAGGATCTTTTGCATTTTTTATGCCTTCTATGTGCCAGGGAGGTCAAACGTCCTATCATGGTGCATTATGTGCACTCTGAGGAAAAGTATACCCCTAAAATACAGTAGTAGCTTAAAAATAGAGGGCTGAAGAGCTGACTGATGGGGATGCATCTGCTCTTTGTTCTGCAAAGACAGGAGAAAACTTTAGCATTTCCTCTAACTTTCTTTTTCATTTGTGTCTTCCTTCCTCTGTGTAAATGCATGTCTGCATTTCATATCTTGCTTCCAGTTCTGGAGAAAAGTGAATTTAAGGATGAATCCTTGTATTTCCGGTTCTATGCTGATGAGGAGATGGAAGGCACCAGTTCAAAGAGCAAACAATTACGTAATGACTTCAAGCTTGTGGAAAACATCCTGGGAAAGAGTCTTCTGGTAAGAAATATGTTAATGTAAACCTTGGTGTTTCTGTGAAACTGGTGATGTTTCATACCAGAGGAGAGTAAAAAGCAAATTTGAGAGAAAGTAGATTTAAAAAGAGGAGTTGCACTAGTAGCTAGACTTTTCTTCACTGCATAAATGCTAATTCTTGGGCTGCTTTTCTGTACAGCTTCAAGCTGTGTAGCTGTCTTTTGTAGCTGGTAGAATACAAAGTTTATTCTGGTGTCAAGGGAAATCTGCCTTTAATATGTGAACATCCTAGTGTGCTACCTGGGAGCTTTGAATTGACAACTCACATGCACACACAGGTGTGCAAATGCACAGAAGTTCCTGCCTTTTTCTGACAGTCCTCAGGAAAAGAGGAGACTTGGAGATCCAACTGTTCATCTAGCTCACAGCACAACCCCTTTTCTGTTCCCATGCAGCAGTTGAGAGAGTCTGGATATGACCTGGGAGCTGGAGATGTTATCCTAGCAGGCACCCTAGGTTTCTTGAGGTCACTGAGCAGAAACCACAGTGTTGGTGTGGTAGAGGAGAAAGTGACAGGCACTGTTGTCTTGGGAGAGGTCTGCTGTCAGGTTTAAACACAGTTTATACAGCCTTGTATGTGAGGTAGATCCAGATGCAAGTTAAAAGACATTTCAGAACACCCTTGTCTAAGTGATACAAACATGCCCCGCATTACTAGATCAAGTATCAGCCTTACTTTGTGTGTGGAATGATTTTCCACACAATACTGTTCTTTATGTTCATGCTTTTGCAACACCACAGTTATCTCCACAGTCCCACCTCACTAAATGCCATCACAGACCTTACTTTTCTGACACTACTATAATGCTTTTAGGTATAATAATTGGATTGGTGCAAACTCTTTATTTGCTTCCAGTGGCTTCAGGTCCATCTTTTTGTCTTTTTGAATACTGGCAGAATGCAGGACCAGGATAGAAACCTGAATCACAACACTACAAAACCAGAATTGCTGGAAAAGGTCCAGAGGTCTGTTATCTTGGATTTTTTTTTTTTCCTGTGGTTCACACAAACTCTACTGTCTCACTGTTCTCATCTCCCAGGAGATCAATCAGTGTTAGTCAATGGCCAGAAGTAATATTTAAAGTGCTCTAGTCTCTCAAAATTAGTCCTCTCTGCAACCAGTGCCAGAACAAGGATATCAGGTTAATGGGATTATTCTCAGAGAGCATTGTTAGATCAAGCAAAGCAGTTAAAAGGTGATGCACTTGGATTTGGTGATTTTTTTTTTTTTTTTACTGTGGTTGCAAAGCACTCAGCAGCATTTGGTGTGAGTTGGTGGGAACTGCCATTGTGCAGGTATTTTTAATTTTCCACCTTATCAAGACAAGACAGTTTGAGAAAACAGATTGACTAATATCTGTCTTCCATTTTTTTTTGTCAGTTCAAGGCACTTCTCTTAAAATGCCAGAACTCAAGGGTAATGTGTTAGCTGTGAAATGAGGTTTTGGGGTCTGTTTTCTGTTAATGTAATAATAATTTACTGATATTCTTTAAAGAAACAGAACAAACAAACAGACCTTGCATGTGGACTATTTACTAGTGATTGATCACAATCTCTAACTGGTCCTTCCAGTCACTCCATTGTTTGGTAACAAATTATTTGTAGCAGGAATAGTTTTTTATTACTATTACTGTAGTTCTGAAATGCATCAGTCAGCCTCTGTCAAAAGACAGTCTCAGCCCTGAAAGTAAACAACCTGAAATGAAGAGCACATGATGAGTAACAAATCTCCCTAGAGAGCACAGACTTCTGTCAGATGAGTATTAGTCATGGTGAAGTTTGAGATGCCCTCATTTTCACAAATAAACTAGCTGTCCTGGGAGTGTTTGTGAAGAATACCCCACAAATAGCATACAGTAAATGCACTTAGCCACGAAAGAAATTGTGCCTGACTTTAGCTGCTCCTAATTGCTAACAGTAGGAATCCTTAGGCTTTGCTGCCTGTGGAACATCACTACCTGCTTCTTTATACTCATGACAAGGCATTGATCCTTCCCACCCCCTAACCACAGGGATTTCTTCAGCACTAGCTTTTGAAATGTACTTTTTCTACTGCTGTGAGATGGCAGCTGTTTAATGGACAGCTTCCCTACCATCTTCATCTAAGTTTGCTCTAGGACAGAAGGGTTTGGCCTTGTTAAATCAACAGAAATTTGGCAATCATTGGAAATGCCAAGGAAAAGCATGCTTTCAGTCTGAAAAAAATCCACTTCAAACAAACTTTAATATTCATTTATTTGTGTAATTGTTTCTCATTGAGGAACACAAATCTTGACAAACTGAAAAAATATACAACATTCTTTGCATAGCTGAATAGAATTTGGATTTTGGATCGATTCCAAATGTTGTGACTTGGTTACTGCAGTGTGCTGCTAACTTGTGGTCAGCTCCTTTACTTGTTAGCCTAAGCCAAGCTCGACACAAATTAAAGCTGAGTATCAGCCAAGGATATTTTGTCGATGGTGAGGGGCCTCCATCAAAGGTTTAATGCACACACAGTGCAAGGCTTCCCAGCAGACTCCAGCATGTCACTTACCTAGTGGCAGAAGAAAAGCATTTCCAGTGATTTCTGAAGATAATGCTTGGGTACATTTTATGTGGCATTCTCAAAAGTGTTGTGCTGTCTTGGAGCAGGGCTCTGAGAACTGTGGGGTACTGGGTACAGAAGTCAGTTTTAACTTCTCACTGAACTCAGTGTGCCCTAAGCAAGACCTTAAAGCACTCCGTGCCTCAGTTTACCATCTGAGAATCAGGATGCTAAATCTCATCTGTACATAGGCTTTGCTACTCCTGTTACATTTAGAATCAGAGCTGAAAATGGGAGTGTCTTTAAACTTCAGCACTTCAGATACCAGATTTTTTAGGTAACAGGTAGTATTATCCTTTGGATTTGTATCTTTTGCATTTCAAACCAGCTAATCCAATAAATACAGCTGTCACCTTAAAATCCTTAGAAAAGTATAGGATGCATTTCTTCTCTTCTAATCATTAATAAATAATAGTGTTTTGTATTACTCAAAGCCATACTTGGTCCTTAATAAAAATCTCTTCCATCTTTAACTAGCACCAGGAGAATTATTTTTGTGTTGTGCTAATACAAAATTACCTAACTCTGCAGAATTTCAGCAGAGAGCGAGCAAAAAAGAGATTTACTTTTGTTCTTCATTATATGAGCCTACCGCAGTCTATTCTAGCTTGAGAATTCAAACCATTGATTTGAAACATCCCTGGGATGTTTCCCGGGGCGGGGAGCAACTAACAAGAGACCATTCTCTAGGGATTTCTGATCTCCCCAGGAGATGACAGACTGGTAAGTCTGTAACAAGAGACATCCATCATCCAGGTGCATGTGGCCAGATAAGGACTTTGAGTGGATTTGGATACTAGAAATTACAGTGAGTTCTGAAGTGAAAATCATTCTTCAGGCTGTAAATGTTCCACTGTTCCACAATTCCATTTCAGTGCTCAATTTCAAAGCTCTCATACCAGAAGGAACTTTGATTAATTTTGTATATATTAAACCTATTTTGCTAATGTGGCAAAACACCTATAAAGGTAATAGCAGTAGGGCTGGCTTACACTCTGCAGCTTCTCACTGGAAAAAAAATATTGCCTCCTCAAATTTTATTTTAGTGCCCCAGAGCTGTTGACTTTTAAAAGGCTGGAGAGACTGGAACAACCTGGGAGATGAGGTGGCAGAAAAATAGATCTCTTAAAATGAATGCTGCTGAGGAGCACAGAGACCTCATCAGTTTTGTGAAGCATTCAGATTTGACATTGTCTTATAACTCACTGCTCCTTAAGAAATTCTTAACAAGTCAGACTGATCAAGTATGTCCTACAGAGAAGATTTTATGCTGGAGGGCTGTGAGAGAAGGATGTAGGTGGAAATGGTCATTGATCTGCCTGTGCTGCTGATGTCCTCAAAAGTTTAGGTTGAGAGTTCCTTTTTCTGCATAATACAGTGCAATAGAACATCCTTTGCATAGCTTTTCATCTCCTCTCTCCCACTCCATATACACATAAACCCCTCCAAAATTCTCTTTGAGTATGTTCTGACTACTTTTGCCCTCTGGTTTTGATTAAACATGCTTATTTTTCATATGGTCTCATTTTTTAACGTGGTTGTCTTTCAAGATGAAACAGCTGCTGCATTACATTCAAAAAACTGATTGGATTTCAGGGGCACAGAAATAATTCTTGCAGATGGGAAGTTAGTTAATTGCTTTGAGCTCCTCAGGGATGAAGGCTGTGGAACTGCAAGGTGTTACTACTTTGTTCTGAAGAATGATCCACGTTCCTTCTCCAAGTACTGCATACTGAATGTCACCCAGAGGCTGCTTTTCATGAGTGTCCCCTGTACAGGAATGTCACTCAATGTGTGAGGGGTTTTTTTTCTTCACACTACTATGATGATGTGCCTGGGGTTTCTGAAGAGTATTTTAGCTCTTTGCTTTCAAACAATGCATTTTTGCAGTACTAGTGAACAGAGAAAGGTAGGCTGTTACAAATGATAGCATATAAAAGATCTTCATGCATAGTAATGGTAGCTGCACCCAAGAGATCATTTAATTTGTGTAGCTGCTGGCTTCCTAAATTTGGCAAATCACAGCCTCCAGATTAAGTGTCCTTTTCATATATGCTTTNGGGTGGGGGGGGTGGGTTGGGGCTATCCTAGAAACTTGCTGTTCAATCCCAAATGAAAAGTGATGAGCACTGTGTTGAGCTGGAGCTCACTGCACTCGCAACACTACAAATTCAGTGAGCGGGACAGGCAGTTTGCTCAGCTGTCCTGCTACTAAACACACAGAAAGAGTATTGCTTCTGAAAATCTTTTGTTAGAAATAGCCAATGGCAAACTTAACTTTTAGTCTTTTTACTTTTCTGTCCATCACTTCATCTGAGCATTATCTGATGAGGATGTTTTCCCTGCAGACATTTGATGTCATGCAGCATTTTAACATGGATGTACAGCTCCAGCAGGAAGGGAGGATTCTATGGCATCCTTTTTTTTCCCCTAAGATGAATTCCTGTCGCAAGACAAAGCCTCTGACTGATGGCTTTGACTTAAATTGAAAAAGGCAGTGTTTTAAAATAGTTCATGAAGCATTAGAATGAGGGAAATAATTCTCAGTAATTTTTTTCCCGTGGCATGCTAGCTTTATTTTTGCTTGTAATACAGTTTTAATTTATCAAGAGTTCTTAAATGTATACTGTTGCTCAAATGCAAGATGTTTATCAGGTTCAATTTCCTCTTGTCCATTTTACTATTGCTTTATGTTTTGAAAGTGGAAAGTTCGTTCTTATGTTCCCCACCACCCCTACCATTGTTAATAATGCCCTAGAAGAGAATGAGTGAAACATTTGCCATGATTGATATGGTTTTAAAAAATATTTATAAGGCAGTTGTGTGTGAGCTTAGTGCAAATAAGCAGAAGCAGAGTCTTAGTAGCAGGAACTACTAAGTCTTCTGTCAACCATAAAAGCGCAAACTGAGCCATGCTGTGTGTCTTGTATCTTTTCCTAACACAAATCTTATGTGACTGTTCTCTAGAGAAGGAGCTATACAAATCAGAAATTATTCTCTCACTGGTCATCCAGAATTTCAGCCAGTAGACTGGCTGGTATGATGTGGATTTATGTAGTGTGTATATAACAAATAAGCCCTAACATCTCAAATTTATCTGAAACTGGTAGTGAATCTGGTACTCACAGATTGTTCATTATTGGCTGTGCAGAATGCATTTAAAAATAAATAAATGATGGCACTTTGATATCTTAAGTCCATTCACCAATGGAAAATACTGAATGTTGGTAAATCCTGTAATCTAAAAGTGAAATATCAAATGAAGAATTAAAGGTTAGAAGTTAAAAACAAATGCAGTTTCTAATAAGAGTTAGTTAACTGTTGGAACAAACTCTGAAGAGCAAGAATAGATTCTTCACTTAAAGACTGTAGCTGATAACTGGATAACTCACTGGAAATTCTGCAGTATTATTATGTAAGGGTGCAATGCAAAAATAACTGGATTAAAATTTTGTGCTTATGTTATGTAAGAGATCAGACCAAATGACCTTGTAGTCCCTTGCAGCCTTAAGATACAAAAATCTGTGTCAGTCATGGCTGGGAATGAGACAATCAATTTCTTATATTCATCCTTCAACTTCTCAGTTAACTCCATGTTTATGAAGCATTACCTTGTGCTCTTTCTAAGATTTTACCAGAAGAGGATGACTATGGATTTGACATAGAAGAAAAGAACAAAGCAATTGTGGTGAAGTCAGTTCGAAGAGGGTCCTCTGCAGAGGTAAGATGTGACACCCATAAATATGTTGGGTTTGGTACCTTAAAAATGTTTCAGAGCTTTTAAAAGGTGCAAAACTCTTTTTAAAAATGAAACTGACTTTAATAAAAGGACAGCTAAGAGGAAATTGGGTGTCTTCTACAATTCCTGTTGCAATGAACTGTTTCTGTGAATTGCTTCTTTGGGTGACTTGCTGAATATTTTTGAGAAGCAGCTGGACAACAGCAGCATCTCTGCATGATGGGAGCATGCCTTAGGTTCAGTAGTGGCTTGAATTTGAGGAGGGAGGGAAAGTAGCATTGTTTTTGAGGTTGCAAAGATGTGCAATGAGATATGGGTTCGAAAGGTGTATTTTTTGGTTTTTTTTTTTTTTTTTTTTTTTTTTTTAAGCATGCATTCATTTCCCCCCTTGGTATTTTTCAAGGGTTCTACAGAACATATTTGCTTCGTTTCTTTGAGGCACGTAGATGGCCCAGGTGTCATAGGATCTGAATATTTCATAATCATTTCTTTATCCATACAAAACCCTTGTGTGGATAACACAACATCACCCTGCATTTGCTGAAATAAAGCACAGGCAGCCTGAAAAATCCTATTTTAAAATGCTATTTAGGTGCTTTTTTAGGTGCTCTGGAGATACTAGAAACCTGCCTGGGTGCACTCCTGTGTGATCTACTCTAGGTGATTCTGCTCTGGCAGCGGGGGTTGAATATCTTTCGAGGTCCCTTCCAACCCCTAACATTCTGTGATTCTGTGAGCTTCAGCACCTGTGAAAATAAGCAAAGACTAAATTACTTGTCTGATATTTCATAGCACATTGTAGCAGCACGCAGATGGTACTTCTAATTAAAAGCCCAAGACAACCATTAGAGAATTTATTTTAATGTCCACATTTATTTGTTGGTTCCTGCTTTCAGGCTCCTGGATGACTTGCCCAATGCAAGCAGCTGAATTAGACAGACCGATTTTAGCAAGTTGACAGTGTCAAGTGGAAAGGAATTTTGAACTGAATCTTATTAGTAGAAATAAGTAATTTCAATATTCCTGATTCTTGTTTGATTTATGGTCTCCAAAGAAACCAATCCGAGCCTCTGCTCCATGTTCAAAATCAACATGGGTTGGCCAAAAATTTTATTAGTCCAAAGCTCTGCTGGAGCCTGACAGATAATCCTTTCTGCTCTTTCTTAGGTTAGATGCTTGTGAATTGCCTGCAAATCTGTTGCATTTTAAGACAAGAGAAGCACACAATTTTCTAAGGAATCTTTTTCTTGACCTTCCAAGACAAACTATCTGCGGCCATGGGCCTGCATTTTCAACTTGATCTTAAAATATTGCTCCAGAAAAGAACTAAATCTGCATCTCTCTGAATCAGAGCTGTCAGCTCGGTCTGGGAAGACCTGAGGACCAACAAGCATGCGTTTCATTACATTCTACAGCTTTTTAAAATTACTCTGTGGGATTCAGCATGTGGTTCTGTGTGGCTTAGGCAGCTGTGGGCCATTTAGAGACCCTATGCCTTCTGTCACACTCTTCAGGGAAATACTGAGACATGCAGTTTGGTTTTACGGCGCCCACCACAGCGCACATTCGTTAGGCCTTTCAGACTGTAAGCCAGAGTAAGATTTCAGGTTCACCAATTCAGTGGGAACAAACCTATGGCTTGCATAAGTTTATTCAAGATTAGCACATCCACTTAGAGTTCAGATTGTCATCTCTTTTTATCCTAGTACACCTGGAACAAAATCATTTGGCACAGGTTGTGGCAGTACAGAGCACTCAGCTTCATGCATGTGCTATAAGGGTCTTTAGGGGTTTTATTCAAGATAAGAGTTGTCAAGCATTGCACTTGGTATTATTTCTGGGTTTTTTCCTTCTCAAGATTTTACAGGAACTGCCTTTTAGATTTACCTATGCCAGAAGCAGTTTCCAAATTGTCTTTAAAAGCTGACAAGGAAAGACTTGATGGAACATTAAATTCCCCTACTGATAGGGTGCTTTAAATCTTTGACTGATGTGTGTTCGGCTTCTCAGTTTTGACCTTTAGATGGAAAAGTGCTGTATTGAGCACTACTCCTGCACTTTCTTTCTTGGTTCTGGAGGATGAGTAGCTCTCAGCCCTGGGGCACTTATCTGTAGGAATTGTCCCTCCATGCTCCTGGCAGCAGCTCCCTGTAGCGCTTGCTGAGGTCACCTAGACAGAGGGTCATATAGTAGTGTTTCATTGATGTGGATGGTGGCACAACCATGCCTGTTCCAAGTTCTTCTGTCTTCAGGAGAAAATTCAGAAAGTCAATGTCTCCTCAATTTGTACTTTCTGTTTGCAGCCAGCTCACTTGCAGGGTAATTGTAGCTGGAATTATTCCCACAGGTTGTAGTAATGGAGCTGGTTTAGGGATGACACTGTCAGGAGGAAGCAACAGTGAAAAAAATGAGTCTTTTGGGAGGTGAGGTTGCTGTCTCACTCTGAACAGCCAACTGACAAGCAGATGTCTGACGTCTGAACAGAGTGTGTTCAGCAAGCAGCCAGTTGGCCAGTGGCCATGCAGATGAACAGCAAAGAGCAAGCTGCTGGTGTTTGGGAAAAAGCAGTGGCCTGGATCCAGACAACTGCATTGAGTTGTCATAAGGAGCATCCGTTACTTAGCTCTGTGACACTCTGGGGTCATTAGCCACCCTGTCTGCTCTTCCCTAACCTGCTCAGATGTATCCTGGCAGCGCAGCAGATTTTGATAGGAAAGTTGCTGGATTGTAGGGTTTTATACATGACTTCGTACCTCCTGCATTTGGGAATTTGCCATGATTGTGTGCACAGGTAAGTGTCCCATATGCACAGGCTTATACTATATATAGCTTAAATCTAAAACCAGATTACATTTGCTGATGTGACTAGGCTTAGATTGGCCTTGCATGAGGAGAGGTTCCAAATGATGCTCTTGACTCGCTGTGCCTTATGCTTCTGTGTCTCACTGGGTACTGCAGCCAGTCTGGTATAGTTCCCTATTTTTCAGTTGTCTTCCCTCTCTTNNNTTTTGCTTTGTTTTGTTTTGTTATGGTTTCCTTTATAATAGCCTCTATTAAAAAAAAGTACCATAAAAGCAGAAAGTATGTCTCTGCAGTGGCATATTTCTATAGATAATGGTAACATCTCTTTGTTTTCTGTAAATGCAGGCAACTTTAAGGGTGACTGACAAATGATTTGCTGAGCGAACACTTTATACACAGTACTCCATATGACAGTTATACTACAAAAGTCCACAAGTAGAGAACAGTTGAATTTTGAAGCCTGAGCTTAAGAGGTGCTGGCAGTGATCCCACGTTTTCTGTGGTGTTTGTTTCATTTGCAGATGGCTGGCCTGCAGACAGGAAGAAAAATCTATTCCATCAATGAGGACTTGGTCTTCCTGCGCCCATTTTCAGAAGTGGAAACCATTTTAAACCAGTCCTTCTGTTCACGAAGGCCACTTAGGCTTCTGGTAGCCACCAAATCAAAAGAGTAAGTGCTAAGATGGTCAGATAGAGTTTAGCTCAAAATGTCAATCACTAAATACTACTACAGTCTGTAGTGAAAACTGTAAATACTTTGCTATGCAGAAGCAGTTCAATGGGCATAAAATGACGTAAATGACAGACACAAGAATCACAGGTTGTTCTTAGTGATGAACTTCCTGCTTCTAGAACAGGTCTGGATGTATTTTCAGTAGACTGAGTGCAGTTAAATTTTGGCTTCCTTGTTCACAAACAGAATTGAATCACAAGAGCCATCATTCTGACTCAGGCATGAAGCTTCTCAGACTCTAATATAAGTGCAAGGGAAAGCAATTTTCACCCCATTAAAGCTTGTCTTATTTTGGATGACTAACAAACCCCTTACAGTTTTTCAGGTTTTTTTTTTTTGTTTTGTTTTTTTTTGTTTTTTGTTTTTTGTTTTTTGTTTAATCCTCTAATGAGACTTGGCCTTGCTAATGTCTTGTGCATCATTAGGTTCTGAAATCCCAGAATTTGCCATAGAATTGAACATCTCAATGGGCACTTGATGCTATATTCTAGTGCAGCT